>JAYGXS010000006.1:12291716-12322823 GCA_036362985.1 Ligula intestinalis | reverse complement strand
AATTGGGTCAACTAAATTAACTAAATCTGCCAAACCAACTTAATAATACATTCAGGACTGTTTTACTATGCCACGTAAAGACAGCGAAAATTCTGAGGATTTAAAGTGCATCATTGTGTTTTCCATGCCAAAACAGGCTGGTGCTGCCGCGATTACCTACAGCCAACGAATCAAAGAAGCCTGAAGTAGGAAACAGAAGGTTGATCCTGGAGATGACAGGATTGGTTACCGGCATATAGACTAGACCACTTAAGCCGTGGACTGAAATCATGCTAAACGTCTTTCAACCCGATCTGACAGTGTAAAGGCACCACCACATGGCGCAAAAAAGCAAACCGGCTTCGTTGCAAGTCCTCACACGCATGGCTTTACGGTAAAGCGCCTTCTGTGACAGAGGGTGTGGTTCAGGTGCAGAGTCCGAGTTAGAGGACTGAAGACCTCGGTGTAATCTATCCAATCCCTTGGATGCCAAATATCGTGGTTTTTAATCACTTGGCTTACGCACCTCTTATCTCCAGTAAATTAGTGAGGCTGATTACCAAGTGAGGGGAGAAGGCAGAATGAACTGTCATAAGGGTCACTAGGGCAGGCTGGAGCAGCCAGGTCCGTTTAACAACTTAAACAGCAAACGGAAAAAACAATTTCAAATGAACCCACCGATGGTATTTATGCTAGCTGCATATTACCTTTTTAAAATGCAGCTTCGCCGGACACCGTGGTTTAAGGCTTTAAACAAGAAAGTGCAAATTCGTTTGATGGAAGAGAATTTTGAAAATTATAGGGAACATCAAGTATCAGTTTCTCGTAGTGGTGGTTAGTAGAAATAAGCTAAGCAAACGACAAATAGAGACAACACTAAAAGCATGCTTTACGTCGAAGTTGCACGCGGCCAATCGAGACACATTAACGACACTTGAGCAACATTTGCTGCCGTCCCAATTGAACAACTCTGGCCCTCCCCCTACAAGAGTGACGGATTTTCTCCTTCAAAATCCCAAGGAGTTTTTCCATATTCTGCTAATTTAAAAAACACTGTTTCACCTCATGGCTCAGGACAAGTTGCCTCGCCAACAAACTAAGATACAATTTTTCTGCTACCACCACAAAACTGTGCAGACAGGGAACTCAAAAGCAATCTTCCACCAGATCCCTCAAATAAACTGATAATGGTATAAACGGTTACCGATATGAGGTCAGTTTAAAGCAGCTTTGTTTTAAAAATGAAAAAACTCCTTGCCAAACAGATTAATATGAAGTGGATTCGACAGAGCAAAGGGAGACCAGAATGGCAATTTCTGGCTTATCAGCCGTCATCGGCCACTCATACCCAATCTCGAGGGTTGGCACCCCCGAAATTTGAACCCAAGACCTTTTGTCATTAAGTTTAACACTCTACCTCTAGTCTACGGGTTCCCTGCTTTCCAATCATAATTTCCTTGAATTGTAACCTATTTCCTATATTAAACAATACCTTTCTTTTGACTGAACTGTATTTGCAGCGGCTAATTATATATCTTCCTGTATTTTAACTTTAAATGTTTGGCAATGACAGCAAAAAAAATCAAATATGTTGTGCTAACGTAATTTGAGCATTCTAGCAAATCAAATAAATTTCTTCGATGTCCACTATACTCTTTCACTTAAAATATATTTAACTTTATGGTGTCGACAAAAACTGACGCCAATCAAGTTATTCATTTATGCAATTGTCGATATTGTCCATCACATATGAGTTCGGAATGGTCTTAGGATGGAATCCAAACAACTATGAAACATAAAATCAATCCGGCCTCAGAGACGCTTTTCCAATTAGCCTACCATCGGGTAGATTGATCTACCTTCGAAACAGGAATTTGACTACACCGAAAATTACTCAGCGCGGGTATTCCTTATCGTTATTTGCCAATTCACGCATTGTGACAGACTTGTATAGGGCTTATTTGTTCATATTATAATGCGTTTGGAACACAACTTAAGGCTGTGCTAGCTACACTACACGAAAAGCTAGTGAGGTGCAGGTGCTTCAGAAGTACCCTTAGGAAACATTTGGAGCTAAACAAATGCATGGAGTTTTAGAAATAATAACAAAGGCTTGAAATAACATCAGACGAAATAATGGTGACATTTAATGTTGTCTCTCTCTTCAGATGGATACCATTGGATTTAGCTAGGTACTACACAGAAGAATATCTTAATTCCTACGAAGTGGACTAACCTGTATCTGCCCTGCTTGAATTCTAAGATATACGTTTGGAAACTTATTTCTCGTTCACTCATAAATACCATAAGCAGATAAAAGGAGCCCCGATGAGGTCAGCCATTTCAGGCTTCTTGGCCAAGATAAAGATGCAAAAATAAGAAATTATGACCCTAGCACTATTTAACCCCACTTTGTGAGTACGCTTTGTCGATGAAACGTTTGCCATTGTTAAAAAGAACCAAATGGGAACACTTCACAGCATTATCAATTCAACGCTGCCTTGAATCACATTTACGCTCGAAAAAGAAATCAACAGTAAACTCCCCTTTCTTGACATCCTCCTACAGCGTAATGCTGACGCAAGGTTTCAAACATCGGTGTACCGCAAAAGATCTATGCTGGTGTTATCATTCGGTAAAAGAACAACCACCCTATTTCTCACAAACGGAGTGCTGTTCTCACCCTGATGAATTGAGCAAGAACGCATTGTTCTAACCCCGAACTCTACCAAGCCAAACTCAATCCCCTGTTCACACTGTTTTCAAAAAACGGTTAAGCCGAGAGTTCGTGCATCGATGCATGAAAGGACAAGAGTTTAAACAAAAAGAAAAGAAACTAGAATGTTCCGATCAATCGCAAACACTTCCATATATTAAAAAACGTGTCCGAACTCGGTGAAAGACAACTGAGAAAGTATCAACTCCAAGTGGCGCACAAGCCAACGAATACTCTGCGAAATCAGCTTGTACACCCTAAGGATAGGGTTTGCTATTTTGACAGGCAAGAGTTTATTTACAAAATCCTTTGTAGCAGCTGCAATGCAGTTTATTGCGGACAGACGAGAAGATCAGCCTCCACACGCTTACACGAATATCAATGAGCGGTAAAGGGGCGATATCACTCGTCCGAGGTCACCATGCACAAATTAGAAACTGGACACCAATTTGCATGGGACGAAACTTGCATTGTTGGCTCTTGCCCATACAAGAAAGACCACAAGTTTTTAGAAGCCATCAACTCCAACAACTCGTGCATCAACAGGCAAATTGAGTTGAAGTCAAAGTACACCAATCTTAAAAAGCCTGAAAAAAGGGGTCAACCACCAAAACATGCTATTAACCAGGGATGACGCAACTTTATCGATTTTTTGACACGTTTTAAAATTTGAACTGCTCTTTACACAATTCCCTCGCGTCCGAAGACGATCTGGTACGCCAGTGTCGAAAATTTACGACAAAGTTTGTTCCTGTTTCCCGAAGAATCTCTTCTTTCAAATTATATTTCTCTTGATGCCTATTTTTAAATACGTTCCATATCTCCTCTCTCTGATCACGATGTACTACGCACATCTACGTTCTTGCTTTAGAGCCTTTCGTTCGTCGAGGAGAACTGCGAACACCCCGCAGTTGGCGTGACAAACTAGCGCATGAGTTAGGCGTGAAGTAACGGGGTGATTAAATAAAAGCCCAGCGCCTTCGGCGGGATCAGGTCAACCCCTTGCTTCAGCAAATGCATCACTTGGCTGACCAGCATGGACAGGGAACTGATGCCCCTCAAGAGGGATTATAGAGTAGATTTGAGTCACTACTGACAACCAGACAGGCTTTTCAACCATCATGGTGCGCTAGAGACCGTGGTCTCTACAGCACACCCCATCATCTAGTACCCAAACCACCCTACCTTTTTGTGAAAACACCATCATTTGTGCGCGGACCGGACGTGTACGGCATGAGCAGATGGGCTGCTGAGTCCTGTAAGTTCACTACGCCTGATGTCACCTCCATTCAACTCCGACTGTGTTATAATACCAGGCTTAGCAGAGTAATGAAATGGAGGCTAGGGTAGCTGCAAGGCAAGTCGTCTATCCCCACAAACGAACTCAGGCATGTAGCGTCAACTGCGTCCAGTCAAGTCTGAGAGAATGAGACAGTAGTGTCAGTTGCGCGGCTGGTTCCATTGTTCCCCAGTTGGTGCGTGAGACGTTACCCGAGGGGAACTGTGCCTGGTGGCGTAAGCTGTGTCCGCAAGGGGTTAAAGAAAAGGGCTTGTTTTACGCGGCGTTTGAGCAGCCGCGTCTATCTGGACGCACGTGTGTTTGTCCGAGGGAAAGTCGGGCAGATATGGGTCTGCTACTGCTTTCTGCTTATGTCTCTGAGGATGAATCCGTGACGGCTGTCGAAACATCTGACGAATAAAAGTGTTGCAAGCGATCGAGTCGTCTTCTTATCAATTGCTCCCTGGGAATCGCATTTTCGCTTGTATTGACAATCGCCTTTGTACCCACCATGCTGCCTGGCACATGGTAGGCATCGCCGTCAACGATGGTGAGATGGTCAAATGTACAACACCCTCCGGAACGTACACTGTATTCACACGTTCTAGAAACTCCCTACTCCGATGGGAAGAAAGCAGCAAATGCTGGACACAGCTGTCGTCACAATAGCTGATGGGAGTCTGTTAGCATAAGGTACTTGTCAATTCTGACGCTCAAATTATAAAACAAAAATGAACTGATATTGAGATGCTTCCCTTCCAACGTCCACGGCAGTTGCAGACCTTGCAACCTGTCTATCAGCTAGTAGGAAAAGTTTAAATTCTTATAACTAGATAATACTATATTTCAAATTTGCAAAAGTCAGAATTCAGGAGTAAGAATTAGAGTTCACCTTCTGCTCACCGGAACAAATTTGTTAGTTTGCTGACGTTTCGGACCGATAGGATGGTTGTCCTTTGCCGAAGCAAATACCGATTTTATCGATCAGCAAGTTTAAAGTTGTGGCCGTACGCGTTGGCCCTGGGCTGATCGATTTTCCGTCGTTCGCTGTTTGGCCCTGAGTGTGAATTTGGGCTTTGTGTGACGGCAGTTGGTGTTTTGTTTTGTCACCACGGTAGAGGATGCTGGTACTCCTACTCCCTATTCAGGTGGTTTCGTCACAAGGCCGTCTTCGTCTGCAAATACTGACTTTAGTTTGTCCGTGTTTCGTCCGTTACCTACGTAATGGCCTATGACTTTGTAGGCCGTAGGAGGTGCAGATGCCTGTTGACAGAGTAAGCGTCTGAGTACCACGCCTCAAGCGTCAATTTTTAAGCTTTTAAGGCGCCTCGGCCTACGATGGTTGTTCCTTGTACCTCGAATTTGTGGCCAGTCTGTCCGATATTTATTGTCAGCTGTGAGTTAGGTCTAGTCTCGAAGCAGCCTCTTTCTGTTGCTGTAAGCGATTCTGCAATTTGCGCCCTGTTTTTCAACGTAATTGCAGTCGCCATCTTTGCAACGTATTTCGTAGTCAACTGCGGAGGTTTCAGCAGTGGCAGTCTGTCCTTAATTTGGATCACATGGCGGCATATTGTCATCTGAGATCGATGGGCTATGCCTACTCCAGGGGGTTGTAACAGTCGAGACACTGCTTAGAAGACTAATTTTATGTAGAGAATGGCCCTCCAGACTCCGGGTTGCTGCTTTGCTAACCGTCGTCTGTATCCATTCTTCCTGACTGTGTTATAATACCCGGCTGAGCAGAGTTGAGAATACGGTAGCTGCTAGGCACTTCGTCTTTCCCCACAACTGCGGCCAGCCATTTCTGATTAAGAATGAGACATTGGTGTCAGTTGCTTCAGTAGCATTGCGGAGCAGTTTCAAGTTAGTGCGTGAGGCATAACCGACGGATGCTGTGCCTGGTGGCGTAAGCTGTGTCGGCCGAAGGGTTGAGGAAAGGGGTGCATTCACGCGGCGTTTGAGCAAACGCGACTACTTGGGCGCGCGTACGTTTGTCCGAGTGAAAATCGGGCTACTGCTTTCTGCCTATATCTCTGAGTATGTAATTGGGCCTGCCAGCCATCTGTTGTAGTTCTAAGAAAGGGCTGTTAGCAATGCCCAAGAGGAAACTAAAGGCTCGTGACACATCCCCACGTAATATCTGTTAGCTCCAGACCATCATATCTGAAAACTTTCCCGCCTTTCTTGAACACGTGAACGTCGAGTCATGCTTCCGTTATCTTACAAAATTTTGCAAGACATTTTCACTATCTGCTGTCCTCTTGACCCTGTTATGGTTAGACCTAGTGCAATTTCTTCACCCCATCTTAAAACTTCGAGACGCCAAAAGGAACCTTTATACAAAATAAGTCTGTGTGAAAGGCTAAAGGATGTGAACACCATAATGACACGTGAGATTTCGAGACTGACCGAACTTTTTATTAGTCAGATTTTTACTCCTTCTTCACCCTTCTCTCCTCTCTCGTCAGATAAAATTTGGAAGAGTCTTAAGCGTCTTACTGGTCAACGCAATACATAAGCACATGTCGATGCTGACGTAGACTTAGACTATTATAAATGCAAACTTATACCTTTGACCTTTTACCATGAACCCTTACTAAGCTCAACCCTTGCTCTCCGTAAATGGAGCCATTTTTTTGCTGAAATTTTTAAGATATTCCCTTCAAAATAAAGTATTCTCGCTCTCTTAACAAAATCAACGACGGCTATCAAAAGGGCTGGTGAATAAAAGTGTTGTCCCAGCGATCGATTCGTCTTCTTATTAATGACTTCACGGGAATCGCATTTTCGCTTGCATTGGCAACCGCCTTTGTGCTCACCATGCTGTGTGGCACACGGCAGGCATCGACGTCAACGGTGGTGAGATGGTCAAATTTACAAAACCCTCCGGAACGTTCACCTTATTCTTTCGCTCTAGACAATTCCTACTCCAATGAAAAGAAAGGAACAACTGCTGGACACAGCTGTCGCCACAAAAGCTGGCGGGAGTGCGACAGCATGAGTTGCTTGTCAATTCTGACACTCAAATTATTAAACATAAATGAACTGCTATTGAGATGGTTCCCTTATCATGTCCACGACATTTGCAGACCTTGCAACTTGTCTACTAGTTAGGAGAAAAGTTTAAATTCTGATAGCTCGATACTCTTATATTTATCGAGTTTTTTGCCATGATTGGATTGACGGCTAACTTCCTCGTCCGAACTCGGTTAATCGACTTGTGACGTTGATACCAGGCACATTGTGTGATGCGACTTAAATTCGGTTTCCCAGTGAAACAGTCGTAAAAGAAGCATCACTAGTTTTTACCCAATATTACGAATTTAATCATTATACTCATGCATGTGAGGTAGATGACTTTGATGGCCATAAGACCGATATGGTGGAAATTGTCTTCTTTACGTGCATACAAATGAATAGGGTCTTATGACTTCTGAAGGTTACATTTATTTGTGCAAGCGGAACGTGGACATGTTAACGCTTCCGCTTAGGATTCGCATGCCAGTCACGTCTTGGTGAGTGCCCAGCCGATCGGTCTGGCCGATGGGTAAGAATAATATGCGGTTAGACTCAACAGAGATTTGCACTGTTTTAGCAGTACTGCCGGTTTTTTTGTCACCGGGTTGTTGCAATCTCTTCACACATACATAACTGCGGATATGTTAGAGGCCGCGCATCAGTAATCCTATTCGGGAGAAACTTTCGACAGATTGATTTGTTATCTAAGGGTAATCTTAAGCAGGCTATGGCCGTTATAACAAAATGGGTGAGACAAGACGTACTAGATCGGAAAATGACTGCCAGTGACACAACTAAGCCTAACCCAACTCATAAAGTGACCTCCTTCTTCTCGGTTTTAAAATAAAGCATAATTGTTGTCTGCACGCAAATTCTGCGACGGGATTTTAGTTCTGCATCATCTAACTAGTTTCAATTTCGGCAAAAGTAATGAGGAGATATATGAATGCCGAATATATGGCATACTTATCGGATTACCGATCGTTCTCCTGTGCGCTTATCTACCTCATTCCAGAGAAGAAGATACAGTGGTCATGTGTTGCATCTATCCTTATATTCAATAAATTGATGACAGTCGTACCTTTCTTCCGGACGTGAACGCTTGCTCAGGTGTCTTGCAAGTCAGCCCGGATGAAGTTTAGGACTCGCGTAAGCTCATTTTCCCATCTGTCATGCTTGTTGAAAAGTAGGAGGTATGTTGGCTATTAATAAAATTGTTGGCATATATTACTGGAATATAATATCCGCTGGTCTTAGAAAGTATTATTAGTAGAATAAGTAATCTTAGCAGTGGCATATTACCTCTAGCAGTAGCATCCTAACTCACACTTGGTAAAATGTGACACAACGTTCGGCGAAAACCAAGGAAAACCCTGATGTGTTCCGAGCATCAAACATGTATTTACTTGGAAAAACATAAACCCAGATTCACAATCCCTGCTGGGATTTAGGGGATTTGAAGAGACATTCTGTTAAGTCCAAACTACAGATAGATACAGTAGTAGGCCTATACATAGTCTTTAGACGGCAAAGTTTACGACATAAAGGCATGGTAGGACTCATGCTATTACTTTACTTCATACAGCATGGGGGTGCATACTGGGTACCGACTTTTTAAAAAGCACATACAGACCATATCATAGTATACTATGTACTGGCTTTAGTAAGCATAATCACTAGAATTAACACTTGAGCATAGGCAAGAACGTCTAGCAGAAATATCCAAGCCCAAAATTAGTAAAATGGGACAACTTTTGGTGGGCAGAGATGAGAAGGCGGAAACCAAGGGAAGCTCCGCTGTGCCCAGGGCCTCAACCATGTACTTACTCGGAAGAGTTTAAACCCAGCTTTACGCTTTTTGTTGAGATCAAGGGCTTATGATCCCCAGCGTTGGCTTTAACCAACATCAACTCTGACAAGTAGTAGCGTCAGTGTTTGTACTATTATTACTTCACTGCGTGTTGTGATTAAGGCGATATACGTCTAGTGCTGGGTTTAATTGGCGTCACCTCTGACTAATACTACAGGTGGAAATAGTACCAACAATACTGAACTTCAGCTACACCCCAAGGTTTTGTTTCTCGAAATGGCAGTAGCAACAGTAACAGTACCAGCGTTGGTTTCATTGAGTCTGACTTGACACTTTCTAAGGATGGGTGAAGGTAGGTAGTGCAGTATTACTCGCGCAAAGTCTACTGACACTTAATACTCAGTTAGGTAGTGTTCCGGCTTGCTTTGGAGAAAGCAGCCTACGCCGGATCCAGTCTGGTCTTATTGGCCCCGGGCGAAGGTACAGAGTGCGGTTGGCGCTAACTGCTTCCGCTTTCAATAAAATCTATCCGAGGAGACTTCTCACCTTCTGTACCAACCTGTCGGTTGCACTTTGTGGATTTCATCGAAATCGGTGGTCGAACACATACACACACTATTCAATAAATGAATCGCATTTCGTAATTCTTATCCGCGGATCGTGTGGTGCTTCCCTGAGGGAGTGAATTTGTTTCACGATAGTTCGGTGGCCCCGAGCGCAATGCAGTTTCTTGCACTTGAATCCGTTTAAAGTGATGCTGGACTCGCAGAGCATCTTCTGCACTGCCTCTTCTTTCAACTACAAGGCTCCTATGCCAAGTAAAGATGAAAACAATCAATAGTTGGCTAGGATGTAGTGAGTGACAAAGGTGAGCATCTGTTTATGCATACCACATGCGATCTTTTTCGCACAGCATTGGCCTGGTTTTCACGTGGGAGTCTTTCCAGTATGACCCTCAGACCTGAAAAAGACTGTGTTATTTCGGCAGGCGGTAGCCTTCTTATCTACGACTTGTAACAAATTGTACGAAATGTAAACGCGTAAGAATGTTTTAATATTGAGGCCGACGTTGACGTACCATTCTAATTTATCTCCCAGTGTCGGCCTCACACGTATCTAATTCTTTATTTTTTTCTCTCTCTCCTTTGCCGGCAATCGAAAATGTGAGCAGGTCAGGCAGATGGGGATGTAGTTGGTCGCAGCGGCTAAAGACCTACTTCAACGCGCACTAAATCCACTGGTTAGGACATAAGTTATTGTTCAGAAGAAGACGAAGCGATCACTGGAACAAGAGTTTTATTGTCCTGACGTTTCGGACGCCGTCGGGCATCCATAATCATAGGTAATCATAGAAAAGTCTGAGGCGTGCGAATGGCCAGGCGTAGCAACAATTTAGACAAGAGCGGGCATAATTATCGCCCAATTATCAAGCCCACCTCCGACGCAGAGAAGGAAATCATGGTAATTAATGAGCCATCACTGCACCAATTATGACCCCAATGGGTGGCTACAGGAACTGATAATTATAGTAAGCATGGAGATGACCACTACAAACTATAAATACCATGAAGTCTGTGCATGTACCAACCTTATCTGCGAATGCCTCAGACTTTTTTACGATTAACTATGATAAAGAGTTCCCGACGGAATCGGAAACGTCAGGACCATAGAGCTCTTGTTCCAGTGATCGCTTCGTTTTCTTCTGAAATGCGTCCTGGAACTGGAATATTCAATTCCATTGACAATATTCATGGTCTCTGACGGACGCCGTGTGGCCAACAAGCGTGCGGGCCTTGCAGGGAAGTCTGGTGAAACAAATATGACCCGGCAATATACCGAGAATAGTCAAACCACGCCTGTGTCAGATGGGTATTCAGTGTTGAGAATAGGAAACCTTAGCATCTCATGATGCACTGAAGTGTACGCATCATAAATGAGAACAACTGCAATTATTAACAGTAAAAAACATCAAGAATGATTCCTTTCCTACGAAGTATGCATTACCTCAACTAAATCTGTAAATCAGAAAATAACATCAACATTTTAAATCTAGTTGAGGAATGGTTAAAGCACAAGGAGGCAAACTTCGATGAATTAAAGAAGTCTACTGAATAAAGCTTCCTCATGCTGGCAAAATATGCCAAAAAAAATTGAGAATGCTTGTTTGAGCCACATATTTTTAGGGCAAAAACATATAACATGGCTGGTCTTACTCATTTAAACCCATTAGTTGGTAGGTTAGCTTACGGTTGGTGTGTTTTTTGGATCTGTCGAACGAATCTGATGCACAAAATGCCTTCTAGTAAAGGAAACTGCATGTGAATTCAGCATATTTAAGAAAAGCAGGTGTCTTCCATAGAGGCAACGAATGATAGAATGCTTCTTCAAATTGACCTCAGTTGTGCAATTATCGGGATTTTGTTGTGAGCCTTCCTTTATCTCGGCAGTGAATTCTCACATTTGGACATATTCATTTAAATTTGCCTTGAGAAGCAACTTTTAAAAACATCATTCTGAATATTTTGAATGCCATATCAAACTGAATCTAAATTGATGGCAAATATTTTAGAAGATGACAAGTGGTAAAAAATTCGTCAAACTTGTCCTGAAACTAATTTTTATCCTTGATCAGTAAAACTTTGAAAAAATTGAAAAAAGTATGTGCTCATTCAGAATCAGCGATGTGGTATGTTCACGATTTCCACTATCAAAAGCATTTACTGGGTACAGCTACAGCGGAGTTTCAAGTTATCGTAATCTGAGACTTCCCCAAAAAATTAGTTTTGCTCAATAATTTGAGTAATTATTTTTGTGACCTTTAATCTGCATATCTGCTTTTGGTTTTTCATCATTAAATAAATATTTTTCAATCGCTCATCAATGCGGATTTTAAATTGATTATCAACCTTTCGCAAATTTCGGAATTTAGTATCTGATAGAATCCATAATGTACAAATAAACACAGGGAACTCAATGCGTATATTTTGCAGCTTAAAAAAGTAGTTTTTAGCAACAATTAAATCCCGTGTTGAGACCTCGGAAAGGCCTCACTCATTATCGAGCAAAACCTCAACTTTATAAGCTGGCCAAGAGGTTTTATGGTAAAATGAACGTGTCTGTATATCAGCATCGAACATTAAAAAAGATTTATATTTGCATAAACAAACGCATATTACATCTGTAGTGCAAATGAAAGCTATATCACACGTTTTTGAGCACTCCGACTGTAAGGCGCAAGAAATACGAATGAATGACGTCGTGCAGGTTTTTACTGGATGAGCTACTGCTCAGGGCAGTCCTAGATCAAATGGGATGCTTACACCACAGTCAGGAGTTTGGGACCCTGCGCAGATTTGCGCCATGCCAGATGACGCAACTGCAACAGCAGAAGTGCATGCAAAATCACACACGTCAACAGTGGCAGCGCTGACATTGATGTCATCGAGTGGTGCTCGAAACTTGCCGCAAGAATATAAAATACCCCCACTGCCTGCTCTCACAGTACTGATGATTTTGGTTTCATCACTTTCACCACTGCTTCAGGTCTTTGGGCTGCTGCTACTCTGTTCAGCACATCCTGCTTTTGGTAAGGTTTTCCTTGTGAAATAAAAGGGCAGTGCAGTTTGAGCTGTAGTTGCCTGCGTGTTTGTTTCAACCTCGACTATGTGTGTTTTTTGAAATTTTTTAGCAGCTCCTTTACTGCAGCCAAACATTACATGGCCCGATGTCCGCGATTTGGAGGTGATATCCGATCCTACCCCCTTTGTCGCTTTGCGAGTTCAGTGGAAAACACAGGCGCGGGATTCGCTCCGCTTCTTTGAGGTCACTCTACGCTGTACTGATTCGGACAGAAATGATACAAGATCCTCAACCACAGAGGCGAAAGTAGAATATTATCATAACCTATGCCAGAAAACCTACGTGGTGGAGGCTTTCCTCCAGACAGCCTTCAACGAAGAGGGAATGCGTGTCACACGGACGATGTCTAAGGCTGCAAGTATGATTTATTTAATTTGTGCTAGATGTGCGAATCTGTAATCTGCTTAGCCTGGTGCACAATTTTGATATTTCTTTTTCTTTCTAGAAAACATCGAAAAATTTTGGTATATTTTATGCCAATAAAAATGCAGCGCTGAAAAAATACTTTCGGATCCCGGAAACAATTATAACTCTTTTATTATTTTACCGACAGCCTAGACCATATCACGAAGCTTTTCGGCCGACTTGGGCCTCATCAGGGGATAGCAAGTCAATTCCAGTGTAGCAGCAGAAATTGCCACCACACTCGAGTTTCGAATTCGCGTCTATCCGGCCAAAGGCAAACGCTCTAACCCTTGAGCCACGGGTCCGCCGCGTTGTTGATTTTTGATCGGAACTGTATTTTATTAGGTAACTGTACTCCGATCTGTTTCAGAATGTACTCATCCTGCATCGTTGTCATGAATGGCGAGCGAATTAGAACTGCAATTGCATATGTTACCTGCTAACTATTGGTAAAAATGTAATTATTTTACCGACAACACAAACCATATCTCGGAGCTTTTTGGCTTATTTGGGCCTCATCAGGTGATAAAATGTCAACTCCAGTGTAATAGCGAAAATTGCCACCATCGGAGTAGATTACCTAATAACATATAGTCCCGATCAAAAACCGACAACACGGCGGACAAGTGGCTCAAGGGTTAGAGCGTTCGCCTCTGGCCAGAGAGACGCGAGTTCGAACCTCGAGCGTGGCAGCAATTTCCACTGCAACACATAAGTTGACCTACAATTACCTGATGGGGCCCAAATAGGCCTTAAAGCTTCGTGATGTTGGTCTGTGTTGTCGGTAAAATAATAACATTGTCACTAATAGTTAGCGAGTAAAATATACAATTGGGGTTTGAATTAGCTCGCTACGCATGACAGTGGTGCAGGATGGGTACATCCTGAAACAGATCGGAGAAGAATATCGTAATAATTACTATCTTGTTGATTATCCTTCTCTATTTTTGTATGAAGATCCATCGTTTTCATTTTTCTGCACGTTAAAAATGCCTTTACTTTTACTATCTGGTACTTTTGTCGAATTGTCCAGTCGAATAAGAATTGTCCCTTTATCTTGCATTTTAGGCGTTTCGGAAACAAAAATAGCGTAAGTCTTATCCAATGTTAAAATTTTTTTAAAATCATCCTCTTCTTAAAACACTTTGTCAATCGAATTTCACTTGTTTGTAAAATATATCAAGTTGATTAGCTTAAAAGGCTGTCTAGAAGTGTAAACACGCCCGCTGACATCTTCCAATGGAATCGCTTATTATAACTTTGTTATTATTATGTCAGTGAGTAACCACCCTACTTAACTGAAGGTATGCGAACATATAGCTTATTGCGATATTTTATTGAAGTGTGTATTTCGAGGACAGTTGATTACGGAACGTCAACCAGTGCTTTAAAAAGCCACGAGTAAAGCACAAGTAGAAATCAAACATTTTCTTCGAAATATTTTGGCATGTGCATATATATTAATCAACGTAATATTGGAGACCAAAGAAGTGACAAGTAGAAGGTCCTGAACAAGTGAAGTCCAAAAGCAGTCTAGACTAACGATAGTGTATTGCAAGTTGAGGACAGGTCGAATCATTTGATCTTGAAATAGAAGAACAATTGGATAGTTGAAAAGTCAACTGAACGTGTACCATCAGATGCTCACCTGGCCTGTGATTTTCAATGCATTTTGCATGCACGAACAGGAAAACCGTGAAGAAGTATCAATATTGGTATATAGTAGTGGCAAATACTAATAGAATAAAAGAATATGAAATATCCATATCTTAGGTGAGGCAACACTAAATTACGCGATATTTTAGTCTATAATTTTTATGTTTGATGTTGCTTTCCAGTTTATTTCCTCAAGCCCTTCTTATAACTTAATTATACCAACTAGGTCGAAATCAGCGGAAGATGGTAAGTTAATCACGTTATTATATAATAATGACATACTGACATATGCAAACTCTGATGCCTCGTGCAGCACAAATCCGTAGAAAGGGTTAGAGACCGCTTCCAATA
Organism: Ligula intestinalis; assembly: GCA_036362985.1. NCBI lineage: Eukaryota > Metazoa > Platyhelminthes > Cestoda > Diphyllobothriidea > Diphyllobothriidae > Ligula > Ligula intestinalis. Next base: position 12,307,970 of record JAYGXS010000006.1, on the reverse strand, counting down.
CGTTCTCCTCTCTGCTATTAAACTTCCGAATTCGCATGCACTGATAATATCTGTGGGACTTATACTTCCTAGATTTATAGGGACAAGTCAACAGGTACAATTTTTGGGCACGACTTTCATAATTCCTACGGAACTTGCGCTATCGTTTTCTTCACAGCGGGGCTCATCAAAAAAATATTGTAGACAAAAAATCTCTACAGTTGGTTTAATTTTTAGTCGTAAAAATTGCAAGAGCCTTATTCGGAATGTCATCCTCGCTTTTGAAATATTTGACTATCTAGACCACGCGAAGCTTAACCCAATGGCAGGCTTTCGAACAAATGGTGGTATGCTAGATGTCTGCTTTAACGATTAAATGAAGAAAAGAATCACCGCAAGCCTTGGGTTGGCTAGTCTTTTGGCTAGTACTCGAAAATGTTTTGCGCAAATATAAAGCATTGCTAGTGTTCACCAAAAGAATTCAGTGCAATTTAAACTTTGTTTTGTCACCTATCCAAACTCTTTTTCGCACTTGCAGTTGGGACGGCACTGGTAAATAGACCGTCCACGCTACTGTAATCAAAGAGCATCATGCTTTAAATCCGGAAAATTCAACGCGCTCTATTGCTCTTTGCTGCACAAATTATATGTGTGCAATCATTAGAAATGCACCTGATTCATATTCGAAGAATCATTATCCATGAAAAAAGCAGATGCACCGTAAATTGTACGCAATTTTATAACACCTTTAAAACCTCAATAATAACAGTTCGCCTAGGCAATTTAGTCAAAGGCCGTCGATAATGGTTACAATAAATGCTTGTGCGCAGTTTGTTAATTTTGAATACTAGCATAGAAATCAGTAGGTTTTTCAAATGATTTGGCAAGTTATAAACTTTCTTAAAACCTTAAGGCACCTTTTCTTCAAGCATAAAATGTGAAGCAGGCGTAATTTAATTCCAAACAAGTATTAGAAATAATTTTTCGCACATGTTTTTCATAATATATATTTTAATTTCCAAATGCAGTCAAAATCAATGATAAAAATGCATATTATTTAAGCAATTACTTTTTACAGTACATACGTTTTGTAAGTGTTCAGGACAAAGCTCATTAAAAGGCCCGTGACTGAAATAACTTCAGAATAGTCTACACAATAATAAGTATCACAACCTGAGTCAAGGCTTATTAGCAAAGAGTATCAATCTTTTGCATATGTCAGCATGTTGCCCGAATTTTGTTGCATACTGTAGACTAAAAAAATAGAGAATATTTGTTGACATTGGCTGTGATAAATGTTCGTAGATTAAAGAGACTGAATAACGCGCCTTACACTGTTCTTTCTTTATAATATTCGCTATTGTAGTGCAACCACCGACAAATGCCACAGCGACACTGTTTATATACCCCAACCAAAGCGTCTCTCTGAATATTTCCTTCGTGCCACCATCACTCGAAAGTGCACATACGAAGGGCGTCGTCGTAGAGAATATAACTCTGATTGTCACCTCAGAAACCAACTCTCCATCAGAGCTATGCCGGGAAGTGCTCAAAAAAGTAATATATTTGTGTCCTTTTTGTACGTCTTATATTAGCCGTCACCAGCCTGCTAAGGTCAATTTAATGAGAAAGTATTCTCCTCTGTGAGAACAAAACCTACTAGAACCAAACTTCTAGTGGGTGTAAATGTGGATGCAAACAGTTAGCGCAACTACGTACAGAGTCCTCTTAGATGGCAAGCAACAAATTGATTTAGGTTTAAAATCCATTGATATTGCGAGAAGATAGTATGAATCCATTATTTACAAGTTTTAATTATATGAGTGCTCATTTTCAGCCATCACCCAAACGTTGGCCATTAGAAGCACACTAGACAAAGTGTACTTTAGAGGTTGAAAGGTGTACCAATCGGTAGGGTTGGTGAATCTGTCATCTGGTCCAGTATACTTGATTTTTCACGCTATTACTATTAACTTTGTACTTTATATATAACCACAAAGGACTACAATTATGCGCTCGTGCAGTCGAGATTGCTGATGCGTAATTTTACAAATTAAATAAGTAGAAGTGCGAATCTTAAAAAATGCAATTTGCTAGTAATTCGGTTATTGGAATTCTAAAAGTATAAGAGAAGAAAGAGACTAAAATGTTATGATACAATATTCATTTAGCAATAAAAAAAATCATCTTGACCCATTATTACAACGAATATCTTAATACTTGTCAATTGTAATATTACATAGAATGAAAATTTCGGCAATGCCTACCAGAACGCCGGGGTGATGGAAGTGAAGCTGCCGCCTGTTTTCAAGTTAGGCGAAATATACAAGTTGGTGATGTACAGCAACGACGTTAAGGAGAAGTCGTCGGAAGCGAAAATCATCATGCCCACATTCGGTATGTTCTTAAATTCCTTGGACACAAGTCAAGTGATCTCTCTGTGCATTAAATGTTTACTTTTCCTAACAGCCGTTGTTTATAAAAAAATTGATTCTTTGATCGTACGAGATAGCTTTATTGGGATATGTCTTTATTTCAGGCGATAAGCAAAACCACTAGGCCAAAATTTCCAGAATTAATTAAAAAAAATACAGCACCATCGTTGTTTCCGAGGTTATATTTTAATAGAGTAGTTCATAAAACATTGCATTTATGTATAAGTACAATATTGCTTCCTTTTCACCGAACGAAAACGCGACTACTTAAATCTATAAGAGAATGAACAAGTAGGGCAAGCTTAGGTTAAATTTATAGCTCTGTCATTATATCACCGTTTTTAAGTTAACATCCTCTTTATTGATCCTCACCTGACCAGGCTCTGAGGCGCCGGACCAGAATCACTTGTAGATATCAGGACTAGCAGTAATTAATAAAGACCACAGACTGCTTTCCATAGCACTTTCAATACTTAGCAGGTGAAGGTTTGTGCTAGTTTATTTGAATCTCCTGCTCTCACTTTGCCATCTGTAGTTCAGAGTAGCTGACCAAACAGGACCCGATACAAGCGATAATGCAAACATACAGTATGGTAAGTGCTGCAAGCAACATCCATAAGTTTGTCAACGTTTAACTATTGCTCGCATACCAGCGTGAACGTATTTGTGAAAACTTAGCAAAAATAATGAGTAGAAAATGAAGTAATGAAAAGAACTAGAAGCAGTACTATGTTTTTTTAAGAATAGTTAAATTTTCCATATTATGCCTAACTTCCAGAGGTGTAAAAAAGCTATAGATTAGAACAATAAATTTAAATCTTTTCGTAATTTGAAAGCGGAATGTGACCAATTTCTTTATAGAAAAAAAACTTTTCTTTTGTCAAAAAAATTCATACATATTACCATTAGTGGATGACTTTCTATTGAATATCGTTGAATAGAGTCTGACATCAGAAGCAAAAAGGTCTGACATCATTTCAATCGTTTTTAGTGTCTCCATTGATAAATTATGCTTCTGTTCGGCGTTTCCAAAAAATGAGATATTTGATATAAGCTTCTATGCAAATGGATGTGCAGGTCACTATAAGAAATGCCTCAAACAGCAAACCACACTGTCGAGGACAAATAATGGCTGCAAGATAAATATGATGTTGCTATTCGTAAGATTAGTGTATAAACTTCCCAATAATAATTAACTTCCTTAAATGTGCTTGACTTAGATATTCAGCTGACAAATTGCTGAAAATATTAACTATTTCCAAGGTAATGTCACAATAGAATTGGAGACTTTTGGCAATTCTTAAATATGCCTGATGATGATCGCATTAATTTGACTGAAAATGAAAGAACTCACTTTTTTAATTTAAATGGATCATTTTCTGCATTAATGGATCAATTCCACGATCTATTTAAAGCTTGTGGCTGCACAAAAACTGGCCATCTACATCGCCATCTTTTGAAATACGTTTTTATTCTTCTGTTTCATCTGTTCCTTGATAGCACATAAGCTGAAGGTGTTGTTTACAAAAAAAGTATATTTCTACCTGACCTATATTTAGTAAGACCAACCTTATATCACCTTCGCAGTGACATACATGGCAACGTTTTCTTAAGCGTTAACGGTTATCGGTGAAGTAAAACAATTTTTTAATACAAACCTATTACAGCAGTTTATGACACAAAACTTAATAAAATAGCAAAAAATTACATTTAAAACTAAAATTGTTGCTTGTTTCTGAAGATAGATACGATTTCAAACACAGGGCGTCACTTTTATTTGAACAACTTCGGACAAACTTTGCCTGTTCTGGAAAGGATAATGTTTCCCTTTTTTGTTACTTATTCTTGAATTCTTCCAGGGCACAATGCATATAAATAATTTTTTTCTGTCATACCTTATAGCGTAGGAAATTTCCTCGATAAACTCACACTCATAATTAAGCCCAAATTTGTGCCTATTTGCTATATTTCTATAAATACGAGGGCAATTTTCAAAACTAAAGGCTTGTAATTATTAAATTCACTCAGTTGATCAAAATAGCCCGTCCAAATATGTGTTAAATTACTAAGTTAAACCTTGTCATGAAAGTCGCATGCAGGACTTGCATTACTGTATAGAAGATCAAGTGGGTCGACTGTTAAACAGTATCACTTATTCATATTTAACACAAAAAATCATTTATACAGTCTTCCACAATCTCTTGCAGAACCCCGCAAAATCGCTTCGGCCACTATCAAATCCATCTCGGCTACCAACATCGATTTCGAATGGAGGGAGCCAATTTTCCTAATTGATGATCTGAAAGGGTTTATAATGCGTGGCACCAACGATAGTGGTGCAGCAACCATGGAGGTCGCCCCGAACTATCGAACGGGTCGTCTGTCCAATTTGAAGCCCTACACGAACTATACCACTTCGATCACCCCTCTCTATTCCGATGACAATAGTTCAAACTTGACCATCGATATAGGCGTCGTGCAAACATGGTCTGCAGGTATGACCTTATGTCTAATTTTTATTTCTAAGAGACGTAAAAAGATGCACAACCAGTTATTTAGTTAACGGCTGTGTCGTCAACAAAGGCGCATTTAAATGAAAACTTGAGAACATCGGTTTTTGAGAATCTTTTCTACCTCAGACATTTATTCCTTTTTTAAAAGCGCGACTAACTGACTAGATTACTTTTAAGGGAATGCAAACACTCAGTGAATTTGGACATGATTAATCACTCGGATATAAGTTTAAAAGTTCCATGCGATAGCAAGCTGCTGAAGACAACCATGCATGACTGAAATGACAAGACACGGGAGTGTAAGGCGAGAGCTGTATGCAAAATGCTTAAGTTTGTAAAATATTTATAATTATTCGCATACTTACATGAGTGCACGTTAGAAAACGAAGCAGTAATTCGCCAATTTGATACTCAAAACAAATGTAAAAAATAAATTTCTGTTTTCTGAGAAAAATAAAAGTTTATTTAGAATCTTCATGGTCTGTAGACATAAAAATAGCAATGAATTAAAATAATAAATGTCAATCTTCCCTCAGGTCAAATGCAAAACCACGCCACTTTCCTTATATAAAATTATTTTCCCTCAGGCAAAATATTTTAAACATATTTTTGTTATTCAATAACAATATCTTATAGATGAACCTTTAAATGCCGAAAATTGTTTGAGAGTTTTCAGGGTCTTCAAGGTGTTATTAATAACTCCAGAATCCGTTCGTCATTCATATCAAAACCTTTTTAAATTAGATATCGCATAAAAGCATTTACCGAAAAAAGAGTTTTTGCATATAAGTTCGTATGAAGATGGCCATGTAGGCCACAATTAAAAATTCATAGAAACAGCAAAACATATTGTCGTACAAAAATAACGTCCGCGACCAAAATCTGATATCGATATACCAAATGTTCATAAAAAATTTCCATACAAGTTTCCCATTTAAAGAGCACTTAACCTAGATACTTAACTGACGAACTTCCACGCATGTTACCGTTTTCAACGATAATGTTGTAATGGAAATTGACATTTCTGACAAGTGTTTGAATTAACCTGAAGATAAACGATATAATATGGCTAGAAAGGAAAAAAAGCAAGCTTGCTTTTGATAGCGAACTATTTTTTGCTATAGTGAACTACTTTCAGGCTCTGTTTTAAGCTTGCAAATGCCAAAAACAGTCACCGGCGTTCTACAAAAATATTGCCGCAATTATTAATTTTCTGTCTTTTATATTTCTAAATTACGCATAATAGGAAGTTATATTTTACAACAAATATATTTCTATCGCATTAAGATTGAATAATATCTGCTTTTACATAAACATTCACGATAATATATGACAGGTTTTCGGTTACAGACTACGAAACCTGATGCGGGAAAATGCGCTCAAAACTTTTTAAACTGCATATTGTAGTTAAATCCTGAACAGTTTAAAAAAAATACACTGTGAAACTGAAATTGTTTCTTGTGTCTAAAAATACATTTAAATCCTTAAACTTGGCTTCATTTGCATCTGAACAATTTCAGACAAAATTTTCCGGTTCTGGAAAGGATACGTTTTACACTTTTGTTTTACTTATTTTGGAATTCTCCGCTAGCATATTGCATCGTAATTTCGGTTATGTCATACGTATTATCATAGTAAATCCTTTCGATATGAAACTACTCCGAAACTCACCAAAATTCATGCCCCGTACCCTTAATAAACTTTACTAGAAAGACCAATATCCTTACAGAAAGTTTTTCTCAGAAATTTATCAACTCAGTGGATCAAAATAACGTGACCACTAAGTAACTATCAAAATAACTCTTGAATTTTGCATGTTGCGATCAAAAAGGATAGGCCAATTTAGTGCAAAATTCAATATGGCCGATGGGAACTGGCAAATCCTGATTCCTTGGTCACGCCTATGACTCAAGATTCGTCTAAATAGGTCTGATCCTGCTGCCTTGGAGTGATAGTGGGAAACGTACGGCAGAAATATGGCCGGAATATACATTAACAACTCTCTAAACACGGATCTGAACAAAGCAGACAACGATACAACGATGCTGTCATTGCTAGAGGACAGGTCAAAATACAAACCTATGAACATGGATCCCATTCAAATAATCTTTCTTTGCACGTCTTTGTATTCATTTTAGTCTTTCAACTCGTTGTTGGAATTCAAGTTTCTTTCTTTATCTTTTAAAATGACAGCTCCTTCTCCACCAACGCTCACATCCGTCGACGTTTCGGGACCCAACTCCATTATGCTATCGTGGAAGGCACCGGAGACTACCAATGGCATCCTAGAGGAATACGACGCGCAGTGTTACGGACCTGGTAGCGACTGGCCCTCGGGTAGCCAACGCGTGAATGCCCAGACTCTCTCCATTGAGGTTACCGGTCTTGTCCCAAACACTTTATATGAGTGCGCCGTGATTGCATCAACAAAGCAGATCAACTGGGGCCAGGGCGGCGGAAGAACCCCCTCGGCAAGGTGGGCCCCCATAAGGACGTGGCCAGGAAGTGCGTACTATTACCTTGTTACAATAAATTATTATGTAGCGAACACATAAATACATTATATGAATAGGTCTGTGAGCATGTACTAGCACAAGACACTAAATTAGGATGTGCATACTTAATGTGCAGATATCGTTATATTATCATATGAGACGATTGTCAGGTGGAAATGCAGCTGCCGCTAATAACAGATAGCCAGCAAAGTCAAAGGAATACTCTCAATAGACTGTTTTAGCTCGCATCGTGTCCAAAACCATGGTCTCACCAAACTTATGTAGGCAAGCTAGAAGTATCATGGAGCAGGTTTAAGCAAGAAAATGCTTCTCAGTCAAAGGGGCAGAAAAAGCTGCTATGCCTACATCAACTTGCACATTTACGATTAAGAAAATTCACCTCATTCGATACTGGGACTGGGTGTAGGGCTCAGGGGTCAATCAAGCGTGTTCTTTAAACTCATCCATCTAAGTAAGGATGAAACCTGGACCAAAATACCCTTCAGCTGCTTCTACCTCTTCAGTGCTCATGTTACATTATCCATAAAATGTACTAGACCGTAGTGCTAAGACCTAACAGAGCAGTAAGTCTTACAAGTTTTTGATAGCAGAATGCCCGCAATAGCTCTGGGAAGAATTTTCCGTTTTGATATTAGATACCTTTAACGATATTGTATCAAATTCTAAAAAGGACTATTTAGTGCATTTTCCGCCGAAATATTGTGAAGCTGCCTAGGACTTTATGTTATGGGAGAATATAATACATTATCATATGCAAATTGGCGTTCAACTAGTTCCCGGCAAACAAATAAAAACGATAATTTAATCGCATTTTTTAAGTATGCATAAATAATGGAATATTCGCACTTTTTCTAGCCGCTGATCAACCTTCGATCAAGAATGGTACTGCACTTGGACCAACCTCATTGTTTATGGAGTGGCGGAAACCAAACGCCATCTACGGAGGCCTCGGCCACTACCGCGTAAGGTGCAGTCCGACTGGCCAAACAAACGGGGAGAAAGAGACGCAAGTACCAAGTGACACGCTCACTGCAACAATATCAGAACTGACTCCAAACACAGAGTACAAATGCACTGTGGAGGTGTTTGTGGAGCCTAATGAGCAAAATCAGGGTGGTGGATACAGTCCGGCGTCTTATCCGAAGATCCTGACGACATGGTCAGATGGTAGGCGGAACATAAAATGCACATATTCACTTATCTTACTGTTTTTTGACAAATTAACCCATTTTGTTTACCCTTCTATACGCCAGCACCCAGTGCGCCAACCGTGGTAACAGCACATGCTGTTAACTCTACAGCCGTAGAAGTCAACTGGGGGGCCCCAGTCACTCCAAATGGGGAAATCGCCAAATATCGGGTGCTCATCCATGATACAGTGGATGGCCCAATAATACAATCCTTCGAAGTACCGCCTGGCGTCTTCAGTTTTGTTCTCGGTGGACTTCAGCCCTTTACAACCGTCCATTTGGCAGTCCAGGCGGACACGAAGCCAAACAAAAATGGCTTAGGCGGGGGCGTTGGAACACTCAGTTCGAGAGTGTCAGTGACTTCAAATGAAGCAGGTGAGATGCCTTAGGGATAGACCCATAACTTACCCAGTGTAGCGCCTTTTAAGTACCTTATCTCTGTCTGCCTTTGTGACAAGTGCTTATTGATTCTTGACCATTGAACACTGCATTTTTTGTCAATAACTGGTTCTGAATTTTTATTAATGTCAACCTTCTGCCCACCAAGCGTACAAGTCACTTTACTCCATTAATCAGTTTTCTAGCTTGTCGAAAATTACATCCCAAGACTCTGCTAGTAGAAGAGTTTCAAATATGCATTGACGCAAAACGCACACCATCCATCTGAGCGCACTGGAATTTAAAGATATTGTTCTACAGGGAGTACTGTTCAATTTTTGATATTGCTCGAACCCCAGATGACTTAAAATGCACCCGTTTAATAACAAATCCACCTTAACCGTACAAAACACTAATACTCAGATTGCGATTTTTGAATCACATTCCATCCGAAATGCTTTTCCTTGACTGCAAAACCGCAAAAATAAAATGAAACACAATCGAAGTTTGTTTGTACATATAATCATATCTGAACGTCGAGTGAACTCTGAAGAGCATATTTCTGTTACCTAGTCCCTGTTGCTCTCGGGACTTCCTGAAGTTATAGCAATAACATTTGCGAAAAACTGAAATATTTTTTTATGATATAACAGAAAATTACTACTTATTTCAGTGCAACCACATGACTTGACCGAATTACCATTTTAAGGTATGTTTATGCCAACTGATTTCTCAAAAACGTAATTGATTGTTTGCTTACCTCCGTATAGCCCCCGGCCCTGTAGGAGATCTTAAATGCCCTCAAACGCCACTTGGATCGCCCAGACTTGCCTGCTCATGGAGCTCTCCACTTCTGCCTAATGGAATTGTTCGAAAGTACACCGTCCAGCTGATGGATGCTACTTCAGACCACACTATCAAAAGCATTGAGACCATGAAACCCTCAGTTACCTTGGAGGAGCAAATCGACTTTACCCACGACTATCAGGTTTCAGTTGCTGCAGTTACAATTGTTGAGGGAGAAAAAACTCAATTAAAAGTTCACCTTCAGACATCGAGTAAGTTACCACATGCGCACCGTTTAGTGTTTTTTCCTTAAATGGAAAACAATTTTCTTCTAGGGACCATTTCTCGAAGGTCAAAAACCTAGTTGTTACAATGACTGTAGTAAATAAAGGAAGTAGAAATCATTTTCACCAATATTGCTATCCGGAATGAACGCTATCTTGAATATATTAGATCGCAGTTAACAGAAAATGAACCCAATGTCGAATAGAAGAGCATAGACATCAACAAATGACTGAATACTTAAGAAAAAACAAAAGGTCATTCCCATCCCATCAACATTTGTCGATAATACACCTGGATAAGTATTTGCTGCATGATAATCTGCAACTAGGGTTACCGATTCCGGTTATTTCGGCGGTGGGTCATTCATCAAAACGTCCTTTGACATATGTTTGGTTAGATTGTGCTAACAGTAGTTCAGAGTTAATCTTTCAGCCTGCTTTGCAATTATATCAGCAAATTTTTCAATGCTAGCATTCAATTAGGAGGTCTAGCATAACATTGAACTATTCAAATCGGCAATCGGCCTTTTCCCGACAGCAGACTTCATAAACTAAAAAGGTTGCAAACTTTTTCTACCGTTTGTGCCCAAGGGCTCTAGTGACAACCTGACCTGTAGTATAGGCTGATGCCAAAGCGTTTGAAAAAATGGCAAAACATTTGGTATCAAGTACCAGGCGTTGGCTGTGACTAGCTGAGGAGTGCTTACAAGAACAGACGACCATGCCACCTATAATATTATTCTGTTAAAGTGTTAACAAAAAAAAATAACACAGCATAACAAAAGAAAAATGCGCAGTTCAAAAAGAAGTGCTGATAATCAATTTATAGGAGAGATACGACACGATTTGTCGCCTAATAAAAGAAATACTTGAATAAAAGCAAAGCTAAAAGACTATGCTGTCGTTTAATCATCAACTACGACTATTTTCTGTTCTTATGAACTTTTTTGAATAGACAATCTTGTAAAATCGCTAAGAATGGTTTTCGTTAACTGCTACTTACAGAGCTCCCTGAAGGCAGCATTGACAAACTGACGTCCCGGCTGACCTCGCCAGAATTCACGAAACCGGTTCTTGATCCTTCCACTCAGTTTCCGCTGTTTTTAAGCCTGGAGGACATTAAATTCACCGAGTACAGTCCCATTACAGCAATCTCTATTTTCGTCACTGCAAAGGAGAACAGTAGATCGACACAAGCTGTCAAAGGGAAACTAGAAGGAACAGTAAGCCCTACTCTACCATCTATCCACGTCCTCTTCATTATGACGTCATCAATTTTGTTTAAAAATACAAGAAAAAAGCTCAGCTGCAGGGCTCTAGATGCTTGAAAGGTCAAGTAAGATGTGTGAAAGGAAATATATTTTGGTTGATCCCAACTGTTCAAACTTGGCATTTTCATCCCTGTCACTAAAATTCACCTACCAAATGCATTGCGCCGCACATATTTCGTAATAGCCATAAAATATCAAAATAAGGCACACAAGCGCACCAGTTTGTGATTAAAATTTAACGAGAGGTAACAGTGTGGCTAATTTAAAATAAAGCGTGCGGGCGGGGAAAAACAATATAACCAAAAAGACTGAAATAAAATTCAAGAATTCCCTCTCTTCACTCAGTCAATAAATATGTCGGAGATGGAAGCACGCACCTGTAGACCACCTGAAAGACATTTGTCAGTCAGATTGCAAATGGCCTGTTCTGACGAGAGTGAGCAGAAGTGGGGGAGGAAGAAATAAGGATAGCTGAACACATGAAGGTGGAACACACAGCGCACATTGCCAAAACACATCGATTCTTTCTGTTTTGGACGCGATCTTGTAGAATGTGTGTCAAAGACGTTTCACTAGGCATAAAGAGACCAAAAAAGATTGTAAGTCGCGATTCCTCTTGTCCAGTTTATATAAAAAGGACTGGGCTTTTTTGAGTACTCAAATGGACATTAAATGCAAAATACATACGCTAATGAAAGAAGGCTCTTGTTTAAGCATCTACCGGCCATCTTTTATCCCTTCTATAGAGATATGACGGCACCTTTGCCTTAGATAACTTGATAGTTGTGCAAGCCAGGCTAGCTGGCCTAAATGGCTATTTAATGCGCGCTTTCTACGCCTTAAAAGTCTCGCCACACAGCAGATCAATTGAGTATTTTGCATTTTTCTATGCAAAATCGTATAGGGCATAAGCCGGTGTGGGCATGGCTCTTGCTGCTATGAACTCTATTGAAGCATTGATGCCCATTTATAGAATACAACACTTAAAGAATATTTTTTCTACAGAATCAGTCGTGTTAAATGGTTATAGAAGGATCCAGTTAAGTGATCTGACCAAAAATCTATGGGCCGCAATCTAGAAAAACCGTTGCCACTCGTAATCCATAGACAAAATCAATAAGTTCACATAGATGCACTAAGCAGACGCAACAATAACCTTGCAGTTATCTTAGAACGCATTCAAAATGTTCAACGCGCTCAGTATTCGCTTTAATGTCCCCACCCTGCAACTTTGAGGAACCAACAGTAATACTTGGATATTGACAATAAGAAACGGAGATGGCAGCTTTAAGAGAATCACGAAAAATCCTTTCAGCTAGCACTACCCCCAACCAATATCTTTTTGTTGGAACAGATGACCTCTCACCAAAGTAAGACAACGCGTAGCCGTTTCACATATTGTTCTTACTGCCCAAGTTAATAGATTTGCCTATTCGTGCCGAAATAACCACCCAATATACAAGCATCTTATGTGAAAATAACAATACCCACTTCTTCGTTTGTTCACCATAGTTAGTTACTTTACCTCTCCTCTGTTCTTTGGAAATTATTTGTTGCTTAACACTTTGCTCTTAACCATTTCCTTGTCTACTCTCATTTTACCCAAACCCTTTGTAGATCACTTTGCTTCCTGGGTGTCTCCATTTAAATTGTGGGTGATGAATCAGTTTTGGGGTCAGAGGTCACCAGAAGTCCGCAGTCAAATTATGTGTGTATAACTTCATCTACATCTTTCTTAATATATTTTCTGGTTAAGCTTACCACTCTCCTCATCAACAGCCCAATAAGAAAAAAAAATCATTCTTCACTATTTGAGTAGAAAGGGCATTTCTTGCAGCACACTTAGATAATCAAGCATTAAAATTCCAACCAAGAAAGCACATTTTAGAAAAAAGGTCTTTAGTTTACGTATGTCATGAAATTCTGACTTTGCAATGCTTAATATTTTCGGTCAATCCCGTTTTCTGCCTATTAAAATGATTGACCTGACTTGCTCAATAAACCTTAACTAAAAATGTTTACGTATTGTCATTCAGACCTACTATGATCACATATATAACGGTGCTCAGTCGTGGGAGGTGCTTGTCCAACAAAGGAGTGCAAGTGTTAGCCAGGCAATTCCAAACCTTCACTTTGTTCTTGGCACCGATGACGGAACGGTTCGGCCCGACCACACATTTAATGGCCCTCTAAAACCAGGATCAAATTACGAGTATGCACCTTTCTCATGGCTTATTTTTATTTTTAATGTTCTTGCCCGTAGAAATTCAGTTACTGCGGTTTAACTGACAATATTTTGGTTTCCTTTTAGCGTCTCCGTGCGGTTATACACAAGTGCGGGATATGTAGCGACAAAAAGTGTAAAGATCCAAACACAGCCAGTTGCCAGTAAGCATTGCATTCTGTATCATACTTTCTGTTAAAAGACAGATTAAGGAGAATCAGGTTATAAATTGGAATGTTTAATTTCGGAAAGGTTTGTGTTAGCAAAGAGGAAGCAGATACAGCGGACAAGTTGATCACCAGTGCAATGTCTATAATAATCTGAGAGTTCGAATACCTGAAATATTCTTCGTCAAGGTTATTAGCAGCAACATAACAAGCCACACTTAAAGAAGGGAAATGTGGAAAATAAACATGCAGGAGAGAAGCCTACGTGTGAACGCACAGGAATCCTACTACAATGCCAGATCCATGCACCAAAAGATTGAATTGCCGCTGAGGGCCCAGGCCTTAATAAATTATAGATTTGTTCTGCTTTAGGTGTCCACAATAATCGTGAAATCGGCAAAACTTTTCTCATAGCCCACTTACATGAGGGCAGCCTCTTGTGATAATAAGTCGTGCCGTCGCACAGCCAACTTGTGGTTATAACTCCGCGATCCGCGCATGTCTCTAGTCTGATCTGTGTAGTTACAGGTGCAATGTATGCATGGGTGCAGTACGCTTCCCCATACTGTTCCATGCTGTGTCGTTGGTCCCCGGTTTCCATGAACTTACTGCATTATGAGTTTCTTGCTGATGTTCGATCCCAGTTTCGCAGTAATGTGCTTGGTCTCTGTTGAGACGTCCTTAATGTTCGTCGTAGTGTGCTTTATCATTGAGGATGTTTTTTCCTTTCGGGTAAAATGCGTGAGCACAGACTCATTGCGTACCAAGCGTTAACGGAGATATCCGGCCTTGCGCGGTCTTTCCCTTGGTTTGTTGCAATGCCTTCGAATCTGCTCGAAGATCATTCCTACGCAGCTTTGCTTGTAGGCAACCTGGTGTTGGCTGTGTAAATAACCGGTGTCTAGGCGACCCAACTGTGGCCATGTCTTAAATGAAGAAATATACGTAGGCATTTATTAAAGACAGTTTGAAGAAATCACCTTATATTCCCTTCCAAAGGAAAAGAAGGATATTCCTGGGCGAGCAATCGAATGCGCTGTTGACTTGATACTGAAACATTCCTCACGGCCATTAAGCAACCGTTGCTTGAGTTGCAAAATGCATGTTTTTGCTACATTATAGCAGTGCAACATATAAAAATGAGGCATTGATAGGTTTGAAGTCTTCTTCTCCTAAAATTTTCATTGCACGAAATAAAAACGACAAATTATTTACACGTTAACGGCTTATGTTTGATTTTGATCGCACCATGCGTCAACAATTCGATGATTCTGCAGTTAGCGCATGAGCAGTTTCTGCTCCATTTTCCTTACAGCAACAACTCCTTCAGTAAACTTGGCTGACGAACAATTTCCACCAGCTGCAATAGCCGTTACAGTCTGCGGAGTCATTTCTCTGGTTGCGCTGGTCATCGGTATCACCATCCTGATGCTTCGTCGCCGAAGGACGAATGCGTTCATCGTTGACATTGATGTCGAAGAAGACAACAAAAGTGTTTATTAACCTGGAACATATTGCTTTCTGCTGCATGCGACAAGCATTCAGCATAACGCTGTGAAAACCACTAGAAATAAACACGAGTCTATGATTACCTGCCTTTATTACTGATTTATGTTTAGTCATGATAACGGTGCTGTCAAGGTGGGAAACACATAAATAAAAGATAAAGAATATTGCTTTCGCTGAGAAAGCTAGGACGATGTCGACGAATGAAATGACATTTACTGACGTTGCAAATTTTGGTGAAAATATTTTCACCTATAAGTGGTCATTTTATGGTTAATTGGAAATGTAGAAAGTAAAAAAATTGTGATGTTGACCTGACATGTGCATGGGCATGGTTTGAAGGGCAGGGCAGTGGCATCGTTGAGCAGGTGTGAAATGCATTCGAACCGCACCACTTTACAGAACAAGGCATTTTTAAGAAGCATGAAGACTGCATGGGGGTGACCAAAAAGGAAATGGTTTACTTTTCCCCAACAATGTCCATTCTGAAATTTTGCTTCGTAATACCGTGGCTTCTAAAAGTCTAATGAGTGCTCAGTTTCGCTGGAATCAGACCTTTGAATCCAAATGCTTGATGCACCTACCCTCCCTTTCTCCGACAGGTTATGCGCAAAGAAACTCTAGGGTGCAGATTTTCCTTTGCCGAAGACACTTTTGGCATGAGTTCAGCCAATAATCAAGTTTTTTTATGACAAGCTGTCAACATCATTATACACTGCTTAGAGCTCCAATAGGCTAACTTGTTGTTCAATTTTGTCTAACTTGCACTATTTATATATATATATATATATATATATATATATATATTCACTCAGGAATGTGCGAACACCGATCGAATAGGCTTCCGATCAGCAGTGACAGCAAATGGCAGGTGGCGAGGCGCTGATGAACTGCGGTTCGATAAAGTGCTTGTGAGCCATCTGATAGACTTTAGTGGTGGACAAACTGCGCCGTCTGTAAGTGCGTTTGTTTGTGTTGTCCGACCAGCTGGTGTTCAGGGTTATG
>JAYGXS010000006.1:12273699-12286267 GCA_036362985.1 Ligula intestinalis | reverse complement strand
CCCCGGGCATAAATGAGAAGAAGAGGCGATCACGGGAACCATAGTTTTACTTTCCTGACGTTTCAAAAGCGTACAGGCTTCCGTCATCAGAGGTGGGGTTGTACCGCGCCTCACAGTATTTATAGTAGGTGACAGTCATAGTCAATAGGGTTTAAGCCAATGCAAAGGAAGGGGGGCCGGGGCATGAGAGGGATGCTCAATCATCGAGGCGGATTAGTTTCAGTCAAGGGGTCTCCCATCGGATTCTCCTTTTCGCACCTGTGCAGCTGTCATTGATCTAAGCTGCCGTCCTTGGGCGGTGTTCCTGTTTGTGTTCACTCGTTCATCTGGTTTCCCACCTGCAGAATGAGCGGACGCAGCGGCTAAGTTGATAATTGCTCTTTCCGGTTGTGGTCCATCTACGTGTGTGTCCCTCATGGGCTCACAAGGGCTCGAATTAAAGTCAGATTTGGCTGTTCGCGCCTGTGCCACTGTCATTGATCTCAGCAGCCGTCCTATCCCGGTGGTCCTGCTTGTGTTAATGCGTACATCCGGTGTCACACCTGCAGAATGAGCGGATGAAGCGGCTACGTGGTGATTGCCCCTTCCGATTGTGGTGCGGCTGCATGTGTGTCCACCATGGGCTCACGAGGGCCCGGATTCACGTTCCGTCTGATTTGGTGTTCACTTTTTCCTTCATTGAGTTTCTTTCGGAGGGCTTGGTAGGCTGTAGGAAGTGAGACACAACGGTTAATGGAGGTTGTTCCCGTGTGCCAGGCCTCGATTGTTTCCCTCACCACGCGGTCATTTCCTCGACCCAGAATTTCTGCATTCTGGAAGGAGAATGTGTGTCCGACATTTGCGCAGTGTTCTGCCACCAACGAAAGTCACTGCATCGTATCTACAGCCCTGCTGTGTTCTGCCATCCGGGTCTGCAACCGCTTCCCAGTCTCTCCGACATAGTCGACCGCACAGGAATCACATTTTATTCGGTAAACGACGTTTGTGGTTTCACCTCGGGGCAGGGGTTCCTTCGGCCGCATGACGAGATGCCGTATTGTTGCCTCTGGTCGGTGGGCAATGCCAATCCCCAGGGGTTTTAGTAGACGGGAAACTGCCTCAGAAACGCCGTCAATGTATGGTAGCGCACGCCATAATTTCGGTTGCTCGGCTGCCGGCTCTCCATTCGATCGGACCTGTCTGCCGCGTTCGATGAAATTTCGAGGATATCCGTTGGCCAGGAAGAGACGCTGGAGGTATCGTACTTCAAACCTCCGGTCCTGCGGCTCGCTGCAGTGTGTTGCTGCCCGTTTGTACAGCGTTCGCACACAACTGCGTTTGTGGCATGCCGGGTGTTTGCTTTGGTAGCTTAGGATTTGGCGCGTATTGGTGGCCTTCCTATACACCGTCGTTTTGAGGCTTCCATTGGGTTTTCGATGGACGAGGACGTCTAGGAACGGCAGTTGGTTGTTGTTTTCAGCCTCCATCGTAAATTGGATATCAGGGAAGACAGAATTCAGGAGATCGTGAAATTCCTGGACCTTTTCTCGCTCAATGATGACAAAGGTATCGTCAACATATCGACTCCAGAACTTGGGCTGATATTAAGCGAACACGATCGCCTCTAGTTTTTGGAGAACTGCTTCTGCGATGAAACCCGACAGTGGCGACCCCATCGGCGTCCCCTTGATTTGTTCGTACGTTGTCCCCTCGAAGGTGAAGTACGTCTTCAAGCAGAATGTTAAGAGTTGGACGATATGTCTTCGTTTCACCGTCTCGCCCGTCTCATCGTACTGGCTCTCCAGTAGCTCGCTGATCGTGTCGACGGCCAGGTCTTGCGGGATCGAGGTAAAGAGAGAGGTGACGTCGAATGACACCATGACCTCGTCTTCGGTGGGTTGCACTCCCTTAAGACGTTCCAGAAATTGAGTGGCTGAGCAGACCGTCGTGGCTGCGTTCGACGTCAGAGGCTTCAGATGTCGAGATAACCATTTAGCCAGATTGAATGTTGGTGCGCCACGCAATGACACGATCGGCCGGAGGGGAATCCCAGCTTTGTGTACCTTTGGTACCTTTGCATTGGCTTAAACCCTATTGACTATGACTGTCACCTACTATAAATACTGTGAGGCGCGGTACAACCCCACCTCTAATGACGGAAGCCTGTACGCTTTTGAAACGTCAGGAAAGTAAAACTATGGTTCCCGTGATCGCCTCTTCTTCTCATATATATATATATATATATTCACTCAGGAATGTGCGAACACAGATCGAATAGGCTTCGATCTAAAAAAAATAGTTCATGTAGTGGTCATAGGTCCCCAACGGGTGACCGCCTGCCAGGCCGATTCCGGCCAAGTCATAATAGCAGTTAGGGGTATATATACATATATATCAATGATGTTATGCCATACTTCCGCATAGATGCTAGCTAAAAGCCCAGACATGTGTTTCGCCGATGTTTCTGCTACTGCATGATACAGCAACGAAGGTTCGGCTCTTCAGTAGGCCCCCAACGTTCTCTATGCGGTTTCTAGTATAAGACCTCCAGATAATAATCAAGGAAAATATCGCGGAAATTATTAGGCGCGTGACATGGAAGTAGGTGGGTGGGACATGACTTTTAAGGGTCAGACCCTAGAGTTCGACGAACATTTTCGTCGAAGACAATCAACAGCCGCGGAATAACCACCAAAATATCCATTCTACAAACGAGTAGCACTGCAAGTAGTGTCGGAGATATCAACTACTTGGCAGTTAGGCGGTCTGTTGTGAATTCAGTGCATTTCACAAAGTTATTTTTCATCAAAAGCGTGCAAAAATCAATGATTTTTTAAGCAATTTTCAACCGATAGAATATTTTTGATCCCTCCATATTTAGCTTCCCTAGATGTCAGGATTTGACGCAGACCATCGTCAAATTGTTTCACAAACGGCTACCATTTGGCTTTATTCTTAATTTTGTAAGACACAGTTATGAGTATATATTGATCGTTAACGTGACACCTGGACATCCACGTCCATATTACCCTAAAAAACAGACGACTGCGGAATTGGCATGAGCCCGTGATTCGAAACGCTCTCTTTCCGTATTACTTAGGTTCTTATCTTAAACTCGAGTGGATTCAATTTGGCCTAAAGGCTGGGTACATTCCCATAGCCATAGACGGTAGTTGCCGCTTCCCTTGTCTAATTTGCACGCTTCCAGCTGGTCTCTATCATCTTCTCTGGCAAACCCTCATACGACTACGATTTTTGCGGTTGTGCTTACTTCATTTAAAATCCAGCAGACAACACTAACGGGGACCAGCCAGGTTAGTATTCACGGAGCGCATCAAGGGGTAATTAGCGTTGTAATGGTGGCTTCTTTTTGTGGTGTCACCGTCTAATTACGCGCGTTGGAATCCTCAAAGAAGAACACAATAATAAGTGCGTTCATTTTGGAATGTTCCAGCTTCGGGGTTCGGCCGGCAATCGGGACCGGACTGCCGGTGTCCTTGCAGACCGTGTTTATCACACTGTCTAAGAGGTGACAGTAGCTTATGAGTTATTTTCAAGCCCGTTTGCTTGTGGCATGATTGGATCCATCGGGATAAGGTCACGCAACCAGTTGGCACGCGCGTAGGCTTGCATGCGTCAGCATTCTCGCCAGAGATTTTCGGTCATCACGTGGGCGCAAACACAGCGAAGTCGTATGAACTTGGGAATAGTTGCCGTTAAAAAAATCATTCTTGCAGTCGGATGCGGCATGACCCCTCAGGAGAGCTTGCAATAGTACTGGCATTTGGTCAGGCTATACTCCTAACAATAAGTAACAATCAGTACATATGTATCGGGAACCGGATCAATTTGTTGGTTATCCTTATCTCTTGAACTACAACAAGAGTCCATCATCAGAGCAAAGAAACAGCAACAATCATCAGGCTTATTGTCGTGTGCGTAAAGCAAACTTACCCATACGACCTGATGACTCTTGACAGTTGATCAAGTGCTCAATAATCTAACTTGTCCAGGCCAATGCCTGGAAAGCTAACGTTTTCATTCATCTGTAATTGGTTTATGGATACCGCAATGTCTATGCATGAATGCAACAATATCTACCAATCATAAAATACAGGGAAATTATGGCCATTATGCGGACAATTACTTCACAATTTCATCTACGTTGATGACATTTTCTGTTCATAATATGTTTCCATCTTATCTACAGTCGTCTGAATTTCTGTATTTGGATAACGAATGTTTTCTTATGTCCGTTTTTTCTCTCTCTCTCTCTGATAACGTTTATTTTAAAAAGTTCTTTGTAAAAATCGTTTTTCGTCCTTTTCCCAGAACTTTTACGTTACTTATGTAGATTTGAATAAAATATTTGAAAAATACAAGAGGAGGCGGGAAGATAAGATAAACAATGTCAGAACCTGAGATACAACGGTAAATTCACTTTCTTCATAGATTGAAATTCTGCATACGATGTCCATTTGGTCGCGTTAATTATATTTGATTTTTGAAACCATAGGAAGAACCTCATTTTGAGTCGTCCTTGAAAGGCGACCGGCAAACCTCGCAGTCAACTAATCTGAAGATCGAAACCAGTCAGAATGTGCTAGTCGCGCCTTTTGTTGACAAAGCAAACTTTCCATTCTATTCCTAATAGTATTTCGCTCATAGAAATCTTGGTGTTGTGCACTTCTGTCTTCAGTTATTTTGTGTGAATAGGCAACTATCACACCAAAACAGACCCAATAAATCTGTGTGTTAGCACAATTAACAAATTATCGTGAAAATCCCCCTCCGTTCTCTCGCGGTAGAACGGTGCATTCATATTTACTTCATCGCCTTCTTCTCCCTAGCGATTAGCTGTGCTTTCAGCTAGCATGTCCTAGTGACAGGGAGTTTTCACTTGGTTCATTTTTCAACGAGATATCGTTGAATTTAGACAAACGCGTAACACTGCTGAGCTCAAACAGTCCTGCAAAAGACGACTTTCAGGGATTCCGCATTTTGTGCGTTTATGGAGGCTGCAATAAATTTGTGAAACTGCAGCTCCGATTTGATGTGTTGGCGCTTACCTTTGACCTCCTTTCGAACCAAGACCATCATATATTCCTGCGATCTTATGAGGTATAATATACGTTGCTAGCTAAAATATTCCTCCAAAGCAGCGTCAATACTGCTATTTCGTTTACCTGTTTGCATATTAATACTTGTCTCATAGACCTGGGTCATATTGAACACTAATACAATCATAGGGCTACCTGGCTTGTCGAACTCTTTCAAATAAAGTTGGTAAATCAATCCAATGACATGACGGTCTATGGGTCTCGTGCAACTTATCAAATTTGACTTTGGTCATTCATTTTACGATGGAAGCATATTATGTGAGCATTGGCTTTCACTCTGATAAAAATAACAGTTTAACATTATGCCATCCTACATTTTTTGGGTCACAATTTTAGCCAGAAATTCAAAAATCAGCTAATGATCAGTGAGGTCGAATAGATAACCCAGTCTTGGCTTCCATAGTCATAAAATAAAGATAAGCCAGGCACTATGTTTAACGTAGAACCACTTTGAGTCGATAGAATTCTTTGTCCCAAGAAATACTGCATCAATTCTCTCTAGTTCCGGCACACAAGCTTCCAAACGTAAAACAGTGCGTCTAGCTATTGATGGGTAAGTAGGCGGCGTAAAACATTAAAACGACTGGAATATTGGTTCGTGTAAAACTGGGTACATTACCTGGTTTCCGCTTCGTATTTGCAGGTCCCATTTGGCAACAGACTGTACAGGCAGTTGTACGGAGTAGATTAGGACTCACCTCTTGGCCTGCTTCTAGCGAATATATTGAAAGGCAAACTGGAGGCCTCGCAACTTCATCACCAGATAAATAGTCTGGCGTACTACAGACGCGGTTGTATTTTAGTTCGAAGGCATACCGTAAATCAGTCGCGCCCGTCTATCAAGTTTACATTAAAAGAAGAACAGCCCGGATCGCTATAATATCTGGGAGTATTCAACGGAGTAGGGGCAACAAAACCATTTTGCTAATTTCGTACCGACTGATAGCATAAATAAGGAGCTTAGGACTGCTGAATGCGTGTTTCAACAATATTGGTATCCCAGTCGATTTATTGCTAAGAGCATAGATGGAAGACAATAAAAGTACTGTTTTCGAATAGCCACTTCTTATAGGGAAAGATCAAGGGCACACTGCCAACCCAGAGCACCTCTATTTGTATCTGTGCAATCCCCTGCTCCTGTGGGGCAGAATTTATTGATGACACGAGCCGGCGTTTATCCAAAAAGTGCGGTCAAATTCTAGGCTGGTTAGAAAAGGCTAAATAAAGGGTATAATTAGTTCCATTATGGCGCAGCTGGTAGACTCAGACCATCACGTGGATGTCAGAGAGGCCTTCAAAGCTATCATCAAGGTGCCCACAAGCTATTCAAAAGTCCTCGGACAGCATCTATGGGTAACAGCAGAAACGGCCATCATCAGGCAACGCCAGTGGGTTCTTTCCACCAAAAGCACTTCGAAATGGCGCCGCATTGAACACAACCGAAATTTGCTAATCCAATAACCCGCAGCTTGTCACCATTCCTGTAACGTTGATTGGATTTCTGCCCACCAAATGAGTGTGGCCTTTCCCAATTCCGCTGTCAGGGTGAATGGGTGACACCAGAAAACGATTTTTCCTGAGTAGGACCATGTCTGGCTGGCGAGAGAAAATAATTTAGAAATTCTTATCTTTTTAGTGCTGGCCTTTATGATCAATGCGTCTGTTATTCTGAATTCGAATATCTAAAGCCATGATTAAGGATAAGTCTCCAAAAGCTTTCACGCAATCGGCATTCTCGAGAAATTTTTTGTTATTCGGCGTTCTGTATACATACCGGAAAAGAGAACATCGAACTGGTAACTTCATTTTCCTCCCACAAATGTCGCAAATCGGGTCTATTAGCATCATTTAGAGTAGAAAATGAAAAGAGAGCATAATTTTACATCAAATGAGGGCAAGAAAAGTATGTGTTCGTGCATGTTTTCTTAAAACTATATTTTAGTTTTAAATACTGTCAAAATCCATTAGAAATGCATACTCTTTAAGTATTCATTTTTTACAGAATCTACTATTCAGGAGCGGTCAGAATAAAGTCCTTTATAGAGCATGCATCCCGTTTTGACTCAAAAGACTTTATATTGGACTGCAGAATAATCAGTTCTGCAACCGTACTTAATGTTGGTTTGTGAGTGATAACCAGTCTTTCGCAAAATTCAACAGTTTGCTTGCCTTACTCACCATACTATATATACATTCACTCAGAAATGTGCGAACACTGATTGAATAGGCTTCCGAACTAAACAAAGTTCATGTGGTGGTCAGAGGTCCCCAACGGGTCCCCAACGGGTTAACAAGCCCAAAACAGTTCTTCATCAAGTTATCCCCAGATGCTGTCGCACCCCACTTACTGATGTATACATATATATATGTATATATTGCTAATAGAAGCAAAAATACGTGTTCCCGGACATAATTGAGAAGGTAAGGCGATCACGGGAACCAAGGATTTAATGTCTTGACGTTTCGGAATCAGAAAAGCTTCCATTGTCAAAGGTGGTAAATGCACGAACGTTCACAGTATTTATAGGTAATTTAGCTAGACATGGGGATGCCTGTTGTCATGCGGCTGCGTGCTCGTCTTATCCGGGGGTGGTGGCGTTGGCGGGATAATTGCCATTGATCGGGTGCGCATCGTTCGTAGGTTGGGCCCGGCCGACGTCATGTCGCGTTCACACCTTCCCCTTGAGGTGCAAATTGCGGTCGCCATGTTCGCGTTGACTTCTCGGTTGCTAGCGGCCCGGCAGTCAAAGTCACCGTCGTCTCTTAGCAGCGTGGGCTCGTGTTCATCCGCGTTCCCATCCTGTTGGCCATCTCGCAGGATTGTCGTCGAAACAGCTTGTCCCCCATTCGTGTTTGCGTCGGGTGGTCCTACGCTCTCGTTTGTGCTGTCGGCTGGTGCGTCTGGTCGGCGTTCCTGCCTGTGGTTCTGCTTCCTGTGCTTTTCTCGTTGACTTTGGTAGGCAACTGGTAGCGTCACACACCGATTAATGGAGCTACTTGTGGTATGCCAGGCTTCGAGCGTCTCCCTGGTCATTTGGTCGCTTCCACGCCCTACGATCTCAGCGCCTTTGAAAGTGAACTTGAGCCCAGTGGCTGCACAATGTTGTGCCACTAGAGAGCGTTCTTCCTGTCTGCGCACCGCTATCTCGTGCTCGGTCATACGTGTCTGCAATCGCTTGCCTGTTTCCCCTACATAGCTCATTTCGCAGGAACTGCAGTTGATCCGGTACACGACGTTGGCAGTTTCACCTCGGGACAGGGGGGCCTTTGGTTTCATTACCAATCGCCTGATCGTTGCCTCCGATCTGTGTGCGATACCGATACCCAATGGTTGCAGGAGTCGAGCAGCTGCTTCAGACACGTTTGCGATGTAAGGTAGCGCCCGCCAGACTTTTGGTTGGCTGACCGTTGGCTTTCTAATCGAGTTAGTCCACCTACGCCGCTCTATGCAGCTCCAGGGGTACCCATTGATGGTGAACATCTGCCGTAGATAGCGGAGTTCGGCCACTTTGTCGGCTGTTTCACTGCAGTGGGTCTCAGCCCTCTTGTAGAGACTTCGTACACAGCTGCGTTTGTAACACAATGGATGGTTGCTTTGGTAACTCAGGATCTGGCGAGTGTTGGTAGCCTTCCTGTTAACCGTCGTCTTGAGGTTCCCGTCAGTCTTGCGATGAACCAAAACGTCTAGGAATGCTAGTTGTCCATCGTTTTCTGCCTCCATTGTGAATTGAATATCTGGAAAAATGGAGTTCAGGAGGGCATGACAGTTGTTGACTCCTTCCCGCTTGATAATGACGAAAGTGTCATCTACATAACGCGCCCAAAATTTGGGCTTGTGGTCGGCGAACACTAACGTTTCTAACCTCTGTAGGACTGCCTCAGCGATGAAACCAGATAGAGGTGATCCCATCGGTGTACCTTTGGTTTGCTCGTAGATTGTCCCTTCAAAGGTAAAGTAAGTTCTGAAGCAGTACTTCAGCAACTGCAAGAGATGTTCACGTTTCGGTGTTTTGGCGGCCTCGATTTTTGGCTGTCCAGGAGGTCGCTTACGGTTTCAATGGCAAGACTCTGCAGGATTGAGGTGAATAATGAGGTGACGTCGAATGATATCATGATCTCATCTGCCTCGAGTTTTAATCCAGCTATTCTCTCCAGAAAATCCGTGGCTGATCGGACTATCGTACTTGAGCCCGACGTAAGGGGATTCAAGCGTCGGAACATCCATTTAGCCAAGTTAAAGGTGGGTGTGCCACGGAGTGACACGATCGGACGAAGTAAAACACCCTGTTTGTGAACCTTGGGTAGGCCGTAAAACCTTGCCATGGCTGCATCGTTCGGTTTTATGGCTAATCGTTCTGCTCTGGTCATCGCACCATTGCTCTGTAGCGTGGTAAGTGTGGAGTTAATTTGATTTACCAACGTTTTCATCGGGTCCCTTTCACACTTCTGGTATGCTTCGTAGTCCTCGAGTAATGCCTTGGCCTTCTGTAGGTATTCGGCTTTGTCTAGTACACCCGTAGACCGCCCTTTGTCTGCCGGTATTATGACGATTGTCTTGTCGGCCTTCAGCGTCCTTAAGGCGTCCTGTTCTGTTTTTGAGATAACCGGCCGGCATTTGTGCGTCATAATCAGAGACGTAATTTGTTGTCGAATTAGGTTTTGCGTCTCAGCGGGCTCATTGGAGTGCTTAAGAACCGACTCGATGGCGGCTACCAGATCAACCGGGATGGCATCAGAGGTGTTGAAACCGGCAACAAGGGCGTAGGACCACCCGACGCAAACACGAATGGGGGACAAGCTGTTTCGACGACAATCCTGCGAGATGGCCAACAGGATTCGAACGCGGGTGAACACGAGCCCACGCCGCTAAGAGACGACGGTGACTTTGACTGCCGGGCCGCTAGCAACCGAGAAGTCAACGCGAACATGGCGACCGCAATGTGCACCTCAAGGGGAAGGTGTGAACGCGACATGACGTCGGCCGGGCCCAACCTACGAACGATGCGCACCCGATCAATGGCAATTATCCCGCCAACGCCACCACCCCCGGATGAGACGAGCCCGCAGCCGCATGACAACAGGCATCCCCATGCCTAGCTTAATTACCTATAATTACTGTGAACGTTCGTGCATTTTCCACCTTTGACAATGGAAGCTTTTCTGATTCCGAAACATCAGGAAATTAAATCCTTGGTTCCTGTGATCGCCTTGCCTTCTCAATTATGTCCAGGAGCACGCATTTCCGCTTCTATCAGCAATATATATATATATATATATATATATATATATATATATATATATATATATATATATATATATATATATATATATATGAGAAGAAGAGGCGATCTCGGTAATAATGGGTATAATATCCTGAGTTTTCAAAAGCTTACAGGCTTGCATCGAACGACTACATATCAAACCAAGTGGTTCAGCCAAAAGTGCACAAGCCCGGTGCTCCGCTTCAGCCCATTGTCTCTTTACGGGGAACACCAACATTCAATCTGTCAAAATGGTTGTTTCGGCATCTGAACTTTCTCAAATCAGGCTCCGACAAAACGGTACACTCGGCCGTACATTTCTTGGAAAGACTTAACGGGCTACGCCTCAATCAGACGAAGTCATGGTATCGTTTGATGTTACCTCACTCTTCACATCAATCCCTCAGACTCTTGTGATTGAAACTGTGAGTGATCTACTTGAGAGCCGATATGAGGAGGGAACTAATAAACCTACACGTGCGCATCTCATCCAGCTGCTTAAGTTCTGCCTCAACACGTTTTTTACCTTTGAGGGCACAGTGTAGGAACAAATCAAGGGACTCCGATGGGTTCAACGCTACCTGGTTTCCTTGCTGAGGTGGTTCGTCAAAAGTTAGAGACACTGGTGTTTACGAACCATAGACCAGTATTTTGGGCGCGGTACGTAGACGATACCTTCGTCGTCCTCAAGCGTGAAATGGTCTCTGAATTTTACACGATGCTAAAATCCATTTTCGCCGACATTCATTTTACAACATAGGCTGAGAGCAACAAGGAACTTGCGTTCCTAGGCGTCCTGGTGCGCCGAAAAACCAACGGGTGCCTAAAGACGACGGTATGCCGAAAGGCAACCAACGCACCTCAGCTTCTCAGTTACCAAAGTTACCATCTGCTGAGCCACAAAGGCAGCTGTGTGCGAACGCTTTACAAAAGGGCAGAAGCACATTGCAACCAGGCAGGTGACAAAGCGGCTGAACTTAAATATCTTTGATGGATGTTCATCTCTAACAGTTACCCTTGCAGCTTCCTAGAACTCAGCATACAACCGAAACGAGCTGCAAGACCGGCGGTGGAACAACCAACATCGTGGAGTACAATGCCATACATAGATCATGTTTCTGAAGCAGTCGCTCGTCTGTTACCACCACTGGGTATCGGCGTAGCCCTCAGACCCGAGGCAACAATATGGCGACTGGTCATGAGACCAAAGACCCCTCTGTCCCACGGAGAAACAGAAAAGGTCGTATATCGCATCCAGTGTAGGTCCTGTGAGGCCAACTACATTGGGGAGACCGGTAAGCGACTACAGACGCATATGAGCGAGCACGCAAGGGCAGTCGACGGGATAAATCCACGCTCATTGGTGGCGGAACATTGTTTGGCTCCTGGAAACACCTTCGCTTTTGATGACGCTGAAATCCTAGCCCGAGGTAGTGACCGGACAACCACGGAAACACTTGAAGCATGGCACACTGTACCAAATTCCATCAACCGCTGTACGATTCTCCCGGCGGCTTACCAGGCGTTACGCGTGCGGCTCAATCAACGACATCGCCGGCAGAAAGTCAGACAGGTCGCGACGACTAGCAACCTCACACCGGGCCAGAATACAGGCGTCCGGGAACCTACCCCAGACACCAATGCAGCCGTCAGCGACGCCGCGGGCAACGTGAACCAACAAGACCTCCTGTCGGGCTTGAACGCAGTTGCACATGACAACGGTCTCTGCATAAACACTGATGGCGGAGTTCGATATTCCGCCGGCGGGACGAACACGGGAAAGTGCCAACGGGAGAAGCCAGCAGGACATGAGGCACCGACGCGATCGATGCAGACGCGAGCAATGACCGCTTGCAGGCGAACACTGCCCTCCCCCTCCGACGAGGTGACGGTGAAAAACCCTGGTCAGCAGGACGATGACGGAGCTCCAGCCCCGCCCCCGCAGGGGATCTAGCGCCAGTAGACGGATAGCGAACGAGAAGTCAGTTGTAACACCTATAAAAGACTGTGAGGCGTGTACAAACACCAACCTCCGACGATGCAAGCATGTACCAAAGGAAATAATCTCTCAAATTATTAGGTGCATGACATGGAAGTAGGTGGATGGGACATGACTTTTCAGGGTCAGACCCTAGAGTTCGATGAACATTTTCGTCGAAGACAATCAACTGCCGCGGAATAACCACGGAAATGTCCATTCTACAAACG
>JAYGXS010000006.1:12237286-12263781 GCA_036362985.1 Ligula intestinalis | reverse complement strand
ATATATATCAAGCCAATAACATCATGAGTCCCACAAGGAAGCCTTAAGGGGGATATATAGGACATATTTTGAGAAAACAACTGAACATCTGCATGCAATTTATTTGCTGGTGATTGCTCATAACACTTTTAATCAAAAGAGTCAAATATGCAATACATGGCACACAGAAGAATGTTCGCTAACTGTCAGAAAAGACACGAATCAGGTTGAACGTAAGTTTAAGGTCTAAATTTATGTGAGAGTGATGAGTGCGGTGATAATTAATGTGCAATTAGGGATTTCTCTTAGATAAAGGGCACGGCAAGATCTTTCCTTCGTGAAGTTGAGTGCAATGTCACCTGCTTTGCGGCGGGGACCTCCCTATGAACTTGATCATTCAGGCGGCTCATCAACGTACGCCAAACCACTGATTCGTGGCGCTATGCGCAGGCATGCATATCATCAGAAAATTTTCGTTATATACCCACCTTTATTGCATGGGTTCAATGTCATTTAAGAAGAAAAGCCTGGTCCCCAATTTAAGCCGTTTTAATTAGTTTACAACTCTTTAAATAATTTTTAAAGAAATACAGTGCTGCAGTTTGGAGTTAAATGCGCGCACCTACACTAGTTAACTGTCGGGTTATTCTACCGCAATCGAGAAAAAGAGCTTCAACTAACCGATAAACGCCTTGTTGCCAATCGGTTTGGCATGAAAACCTACATGACTGGCTAGTGTTACACCCAAAATCCTTCAATCGAGAGTAAACAGAAACTGACATTGAAAAAAGGTTCAATTCAATTCGCAAAGGGAAACAATGTTTTGGCAGATTATCCTCAACAAATGTTCAGTCGGCTTTCCGAAATTGAAGAGTCCACAGCTCGTCGCCAACTGAACTTCCAGAGGATCGAGGGACTTTAAAGATTTCCCTACTCACACAGGTGCTTCACTGAGTTCAATGCTGCACAATAAAAATAAAGGTTGCATTCGAGATGATTGAAGCGGACGTTGAACAGGGAACAATTTAGTGATTTGTAACAAAATTTTAAGATGCAGACCATAGCGTTAAAACATGCGCCAACAGAATATAGGAAAAAGTAATTGGCCGATTTTAGTCTGCCGTTATCATTGCCCATTTACAAAAGCTGTGCTATTTTTAAATTTTATATAATCGGCGTGTTGCAATGAGTCAGGTCAATAACTTGACTGCGCATGAGACTGATGCTCAAGACAGTCGAAAAACATACAAGAAGTAACACAACCTATAACTAACTTTGCATGTGCCAATCATTATTTTCAATTGATGACGCTGGCAAGATTTCCGAATGCTTAATTTCATTGCCCGCATTTATTATTTTGAGAGGTAAATCGTAGCAGAATGGGTGATATAGTATTCTTTGCAATATAGATTACCATGGCACGAACACCTGTATGTCGGGTTCGTTGCTTTGACTTTTATAAGGACGTGATCTTGCTACAGAGCCAAACGAGGATGGTTCTCAAACTCCTTCATGCATATTTGATTGCCTATAACTGGGCTCATTTCATTTACATATTGTAAATGCATTGTTCAACTGTTGCTCCCATTTAAGCAAACATCACTCCAGCCTGACTAGTATTAACAGAGAC
The DNA here is from genome assembly GCA_036362985.1 of Ligula intestinalis. NCBI lineage: Eukaryota > Metazoa > Platyhelminthes > Cestoda > Diphyllobothriidea > Diphyllobothriidae > Ligula > Ligula intestinalis. The sequence continues at coordinate 12,262,172 of JAYGXS010000006.1, read as the reverse complement.
GTAGACCTTGATTCACACTATGCCGATATCTGCACAGGGTCCACTAACATTCGCCCAGCCTGAAACAACAGCAGGCTGCCCATGCTCTTTCAAATAGACCTTCACGGGTTCTGCAGCCCCCCTTACCACCCCGGAACATGCGGCCCAAAACTCAAACGTTAACAACTCTCCCCCTTATCTGCACAACCTATCGCCGCAGAATTCATGTCACCGTAACCCTCCTCCCAACTAAATCCCAGTTCGTTGTAGCCTCTGCCCCAAAACCTCTATTGCGACATTCCCAGCCCACACTTTTCATTTAGTCTGACGACGAACAAGTGGTGCAGGTTCGAAAATTCACGAGTACAACTTAATTTTTCGAAGAGCTTCTTTCTTTTCATCATATAATCACGGAATGCAACTTACTTCACTTAACCGAACATCAAATCGATCGTATCCTTCCCCATTTTAGGAATTCATTGTATAGATGGGTGTTTGAAATATGTTTCAAGTTGTGATCTATTTCACAATAAAGGGCTTGGTCATGTAAGGAGAAAAGCCTGGTTCTCAACAGAAGGGCTTTTTGGTTGTTTGCACTCCCTAAGTAATATAAGCAAAATGCAAGTCTGCGGTTTGCTAATAGGTGCATAAAATTAGTCATTTTAACTTTCAGGCTATCCCACCACAATCGAAAGTTAGAATTTTAACTAATCAGTGCATGCCCTGTTGCAAAGCAGCTTAGTACGGACACCTATATGAACATTTTGTGCTTAAGAGCAATTCTAGGCTATTTGTACCTAATCTTGCCCTTAAGCCTAGTGAGAGCGGTTCTCAAACTGTATCCTGACTAAGTGATTCCGTATAGCTTGGCTCATCGCTTATTTCAGTTGCATATTATTAATGCGTTGTTCCAGATTTGTTCCTATTTAGGCAGACATCAAATCGATCGCACCTGCTCTCTTTTTCGGAATTCATCATACAGGTAAGTGCTTGACACCTTGATGAAATGTGAGATAATTTTTGTTATTGTAGGTCACTTTCTCATTGCATTGCGACTAGTCTGCCTTTAGGCGTTTCACTTGGCCATTCCGAGGTCTTCGCAGGGCAGTCATCGATCCAAAAAATTGCCTACACCCCCTATTCACGAGTTTGCAACTCTGCAAAGATTGATGTCATGCCAAATGCACAGCAGCAACAGAAGTACATGCTTAGCACACGAGTCAGCATTTAAGGCGCTTGGATTTACGTCATCGAGTTGATCGCACCTAAGTTTCCGCAACAATATGAAAACCCCCTCGCTCTGCCGTCAGGGCAGTAATGATTTTGGCTTCATCGCATTTGCGACTGCTTTACGCCTTTAGTAGCTGCTTCTGTGGCCAGTGCATTCGGCAATTGGTAAACTTTTCCTTTAAAAAAGGAGCAGTGCATTTTGAACTTATGTCTGCTGTTGCCTGTGTTTTTTCCACCCCCGACTAATTGTGATCTTTAAATACTTTTAGCGACTCCTTTACTGCAGCCAGATACTTAATGGCCGGATGTCCTCGATCTGAAGGTGATAACCAATCCTACAGGCTTCAACGCTTTGCTATTTCGATAGCAAAACAAGCCCGAGACCCAGTACGCAACTTTGAGGTCGTTCTACGCTGTACCAATACCGACAGAATTGATAAAAAATCCTCAACCACGGAGGAGGAAGTATTATATTTCAACAATCTACGCCATGGGAACTACGTGGTGGAGATGTTCCTGGAGACTGCTTTCAACGGAAAGGAAATGCGTGTCACACGCACGAAGTCTGAATGTGGAAGTGTGTTTGCTTAAAATTGCCTTACCTCTGCGACCTTACAATCTGTTTTACTTGTTGCTTGTCTTGTTCACTTGTCTTCTATTTCTAGTAAATATCGAGCTTTTGTGTGTATCATACGCAAATAAACAAGCAAGACTCAACAACAACTCAACAACAAGAGTCATAAAAGGCATTTGGAATGCGGGAAAATTGCTACTCGGTAAATTAGATGTTTTTCCATATTTATGGATGAAGTTCTTTCATTTTCATTTTCCTGCGCGTTAAAACCCTTCTGGTATATTATTCCTAAATATCTTGACTTTAAACTTCTGATTCATTTGAACGTTTGCCCAGTTAAATAACGGTTGCCCCTTAATCTTACGTTTTAAGCGTACTGGATGAACAAATATTGTAAGTATTATCCAATGTTGAAATTTTGTTGGCAAAATCTTCCTCGGCTCAGAACATTCTCAATCGAATTTCATTCTTTTGTAGAATATAGCAGGTTGAGTTGCTTGAATGGATATTTGACACTGTCTGTCTAAATTTTTCAATGGAATCGTCTAATTTAAATGTATTATTACCGTGTTATTTAGTATTCAGTGAGTAACCACATTACGACATTAACAAAGTGCGAATATACAGCTTATTATGAATGTTTAATCTGAATACAGCTCATTACGGAATGCCTATCAGTGCTTCAACAACCTACGAGTAAGGAACAAGCAGGAGTTTAATATTTCATTCGAAATATGTTGGTGTACACATGCACTGCTCCTTGATATATTGGAAAGCAACGAAGTGACAGGTATGAGCTAATAAACAGTTGAAGTCAACAATTGGTCTAACCCAGGGGTCGGGAACCTTTTTGACTCAGGGTGCCCAGAAAGCAAATATTTGGCAATATATTAAAGTGCGAGTCATATAATCTATTTCAGGATTAAACTCAATTACCTGTGAGTATAATACACCTCGTTGGAAGAACCAAATTCAAATAATCTGAAGTTTTTTAATTCCAATTCTATCTGAGAGAGTCAGGTGCAATCAACAAAAGAGCCACACATGACTCGCAAGCCATAGGTTGCCAACCCCGTGTCTAACCTATAAATAATGTATTTTAAGTTGAATACATGTCCAATCATATAAAATGGGTCAAAGTCTTGGATCTGGAAAAAGAGGAAACTTTTGATCGTTTGGCGTAAATTGAAAAATTAATACCTGGTCTGTGGTTTTTCGATGCATCTTGTATTCACGAACAAGGACAGCATGAAACAGAGGAATAGAGTAAAGGTATTGGTAGTGGTATATTTGCATTAGTATATACAAGTGGCAAATAAATAAAGAGTAGGAGAATATAAAATTTCCGTACATCAGGTCGGAATTGAACAAAAGTCCAGGGTGTTTAAGTCTATAATTCCGTATCTGCTGTTGCTTTCCACTTTGTTTGCTCAAGATCGTCTTATACATTTATTTCACATTTCAGGCAAAAGACAGCGAATAATGGTGAGTTGATCCCGTTGCTGTATAATAATGACAACTGTACATTCCGGTTCCTCATGCAACATAATTATGTAGAAAGGGTTCAGAAACTCTTCCAATACGTTCTCCTTTCTGCTATTTGACTTCCGAAAACTCAAATGCACTGAGGATATCCCTAGTCCGAATAACAACGAGACAAGTCAATAGGCGTGGATTTGTTTTATGCGCATGACTCTTATAAATTCTAGCGGCACTTAAACTACTGTTAAATTTATAGCGTGGATCATCAGGATACTGATTATGGAATGCCATTCTCGATTTCTGAAATATCTGATCACCTATGCCATACGCAGCGGACCGTCCAAACCAGTGCTGTTGAGCAAGGCGTCGGCTTTAACGATCGAATGAAGAATAGAATCGCCGTGAGCTCTGGGTCAGCTAGCCTGTTGGCTAGTCTTCAAACATGCTATCCCAACTCTTTTTCAGGTTGACAGTTGTAATGACACATCATTATAGTTCAATATCAGTATCAATTTATTGAGGGAAAGATAAGCGAAAGCCTCTGAACTCCCTGTTGGTAAAAAGATGATAGGGAATAAATGGATACAAAGAAAAATTTATAATTTACGTCAATTACATGTTCCGGGAAGACACCAGAGTCAAATATTAACATAATATGACAAAAATATGATTACCTGCAAATCATTAGTAGTATAATTTGATGCAGTTAATGTGATAAACTGTGATTTATTGTAATGTGAAGCAGTAGTTTTTACATGATTTGCATTTGTGCTTGATGGATGTCCAGGCTACTCGAAAATGAATTCACACAAATAGAAAGGACAACCTCTTCAGGAGGGGCGTTCCACGCTGAAACTACTCTCTTGGAAAAGAAAAATATTCGTCCGTCGATTCTTGCTTTGCCGGGGCATAGTTCACGGGGATGCCCGCGCAAAGTTGCCGTGTAAGCCTGGGTAAAGAAATCGCCAGGAACGGAACAACAATCCAGGTTATTCGTAATACGGAAGGTTAGTATGAGGTCCCTCGGAGTTGTTTGTAGGAAAGTGGATGAAGGTTAAGGATTGACAGTCTGCTTTCATAGGGCAATGTTCCTAGACCTTTGACCATTTTTGTCGCTCGCCTCTGGACTTTCTCTAAGATGGTACAGTCTTTGACAGTCCAAGGTCTCCATGCCTGAATAGCAAATTCCAGGTACGGCCAAACGCAGCTTCCAAAGATTTTTGGAAAGCTGTCTTTTTCATACCCCATGTAACATAGATCTGGCCGATTTCGCCGCCTTCGTACAGTTCAGCATTGGTTTGAGTGAAGAAGTTATCCACACCCCCAAGTTCTTCTGACTCTCAACTTGTTGCAGTGATGTACCGTTTAAAGAAAAGACCTTCGTGCTGAATGCTCTACAACTGCCGATTTGAAGAAAGTTACAGTTACTAACATTTAAAGGCATTAGCCAAAGCTTTGAACAGTCGTCCAATCTGTTCAAGTTGGCTTGCTGATGGTTTTCGCCTGCCATATTTTGGACAACTTTCCATAATTTGATGCCATAGGCGAACAAGGTGACTTCACAGTCTAGATCCCTAACACAGTCGTTGATGAAAACGAGGAATAATACGTGACCTAAAACTGAACCCTGTGGGACGCCACTCACCACAGGTAAACCCAAGGACTGCTGGCAACCGACTTGGACTCTTTGTGACCATCCTGTCCAAAAGTTTTGGATCCATAGGAAGAGGTTCCCGCGAACGCCTGCGCTGCGCAGCTTAAGCAGCAGGCGTTGATGAGGGACGGTATCGAACGCTTTTTTGAAGTCAATGTAGATCGCATGCACCATTTTTCTCTCGTCACGTGCTTTGGTCCAGCTATCAAGTGAGAATAGCAGATTCGTAAAACAGGACCTAGCACTGCGAAAACCGTGTTGGGCATCGAAAAGCAGGTGATTCTGCTCGAGGAACTGCATCAACACCTACCTACAAGCGGCTTCGTCGTAGAAACTATCTTTCTTATTGTCACTTCGGAAATCAACGTTCCATCGGAAATATGCCGGAAAATCCTCAAAGAAGTACGACATTAGTGCACTATCCTTACATCAAAATGTTCCATTCACAGTTTCCAGCATGCTAAGGTTAATTAAATGAGAAACCGTTCTCCTCTTCTCGAATAGGGTCTAAATGGAGCGGATTTACAGTGTGTGTCAATGTGGATACAAGCAGTTAATGCAAATGCTTTAGCTATCAGGCAGCAGATAGATTTTATTTCGAAATTATCTGATCGTGCAAGACAGCAGCATGAATCTGGTCGTTTAACGTTTTAATTTTAAAAGTGTTCAGTTTCAGCCACCAAAGAAATGTTGGCTACTCGTAGCAAACAAGACGAAGTGAAATGTAAATTAAAAGAATGAAAACATCGTTACAATTTTTGAACGTCCCTGGGCTGCAGAATGCCCGTCAATAGTACTCAGTTTATTGCTACTCATTTCTATCTCGTATCACAAGCGTTTCTAGCAGGTGCCCTATATTCGGTGGTTTTGAATGCTATAAAAGTCCACATATTATTGCGGAAAATGTCGGTGATGAGGCATTTTTCAAGTAAATTAATAACAGTTCACCTCTAAAGACGTAAAACGTGTTGGCAACTCAAATTCTGTGGACTACAGCATCAGTAAACAAAAAGAAAATTATCTTGACCCATTAGTTACACGAATAATTAAATACTTGTTTTTTCATATTACATAGAATGAAAATTTCGGCAATGCCAACCAGAACGCCGGTGTGATGGAGGTGGGACTGCCGCCTGTCTTTAAGCTTGGTGAGACATACAAGCTGACAATGTATACCAACGTCATTACGGAGAAGTCATCGGAAGCGAAAATCATCATGCCCATATTTGATAGGTTTTTCAATCCTTTTTGCATAGTTACAATGGTATCTCTTTGCCCTAATTAACAAGATTCCCCGAGCAGCATAACAACCTTAGTTTATGAAAAAACTGATTCAGTAATCTCGCATGATAGAACAATTTAAAAGCTGTTTTCATGTAGGCGATTAGTACAAACACTGGGCCAGCATTTCAATAATGCATCGAAATGAAAAGGCAACTTCCCTACTATACACCGTAGTTTTCAAAGTTAACGAAACAGCGCATTACGGTGTATTCTATCTCCACATAAAGAACATATAAGAATATGCAGGGCAAGTTAAATTTAAATTTATAACCCAGCCAGTAAAGTCCTTGTCTTCGAGCTGACAGCCTGTTAATTGACACTCAACTCTCAGGCTCACCTGAAAAACAAAAAAACATTTGTATGGTCTTTAATCATCTGTTGCAGATCCGAGCATCACTTCGACCAAAATCAGCTCCATCTCTGCCACCACAATTGATCTTGCAGGGGTTTCTACTGCGCGATAACAGCGACAGTGGTGAAGTTACCGCGAAGTCAATGTCGAACGAGCGGAAGGGTCACCTGTCAAATTTGATGCCCTACACGAACTACACCAATTCAATCGCCTCTCAATATTCCGATGGCAATAAACCGGACCTGACCTTCCATTAAGGCGTCGTGCAAACATGGTCTGCAGGTATGGCCCTACGTCTAATTTTGCCATTCACTAAGGTGAATATGAACTCACTCAGTTGGCTGCTGTGTCAACGATAACAGGAATTTTTACAAACAACCAGGAGCTAATCGTTTGAAGACACTGTCTACTACCTCAAACGTTTGTTATCGTAAAAAATGAATTTTGAATTGCTCATTTGTCCAAGTTTAAGGGATTGCTAAACGCCTATTAAACTTTAAAGTCATTGTGATAGCAATCACTGATATAACCATTTTCTACTTCTGTGAAATGAAAAACATATTATTGTGCTTCTGAGGGCAACTGAAATAAAATACACCTTCTTAAAAGGCAAAGAGGATGATAAAATCCTGCTGCTGCAGTAGGGATAGATGGGGGAAGGCCACTTAAATGTGACTGGCAGACGCTGATTCACTTGTCAGGTCTTTGACACAAGGTTCCTTGAAAAGCTCCTGGTCCTGCTGCCTTGGAAATATATCCGAAATGTTTATTTTATTCTGCGGGATCATTAATTTAATTTGAGTTTCTTTTTTTCTAAAATGGCAGCTCCTTCTCTACTGACGCTCACATCCGTCACCGTTTCGGTACCGGAATCCATTATGCTATCCTGGAAAGCACCAATGGCATTCTAGAAGAATACGACGCGCAGTGTTACGGACCTGGTAGTGACTGGCCCTTGGGTAGCCAACGCGTGAATGCCCAGACGCTCTCCACTGAGGTTACGCATCTTCTCTCGAACACCTTATATGAGTGCAATGTGATTGCATCTACAAAGCAGATCAGCTGTGGCCAAGGCGGTGCAAAGATCCCCTCTGCAAGATCGTCCCCCATACAGATATGGCCCGAGAGTGCGTGTTATTGCGTTGTTACAAATAGTCATCATGAGCATATACTAGCAAATAACACTCAATTAGGACGTGTTAGGGCTAATGTTTAGATATTGTTTAATTATCAGATAGGGCGATCCTTGGACGGAGATGCAGGCTGTGTTACTAACAGTCAGCTGAAAAATCAAAATATTACTCTTACTAGATAGTTTAAACTCCCACCATGTTAACAATTATGTTCTCATCACACTTGTATAAGCAAGCTTGTACCATCATTTTGCAGGTTTGCGTGATTTAATTCTTGTCAGTCAAGAAGGTAGAAATTTGCTGTTGCTCCCACACCAGGTTGCACATTTCCGAATTCTGAATATCTGACTCAATCGCTAGTTTTTGCATTTTGCGTGCTCTACATTTTCTCATTCGTAAAAACAAGTTAAACTGCAGGACCTACAGACCACTAGGGTTTGATAGCCTTAACATTTGTAACGGACCCTGGTTATTCTTGGTGTTATGGCTGCCTCGCTCATAGACCGAATAGTACGACATCACCATGTCATAATTAACGTTTGAACTTCTTGTTTGAAGTAAGTGTGTGACTACAGATCAATCTTGTGGGGAAATACAAGCAAACATGAGATTCCCAGGCAGCATACGCTATCCGTATCTGCCACTACTATCTGACTATGTCTCTGATGACGAATACACGACGGGTCTCGAAACGTCAGGCAAATAAAACGTATGCTGTCAGCGATTTAATCATCTTCTTCTCAACTTTCAGTCGCTTAAAATCCGTTAAATTACTAGACCGTAGTGTTAAGAACTAAAAAGGCAATGACCGTTCAAATTTCCGAATGATAAATGCAATGGATAATTTTCCCAAAAATAATTCTGAAAAAATATCCTCGTTTTGATTTTAACTATCTTCAACGTAATGGCGTCAAAATACGAAAATGACCATTTCTGTGCTTTCCCGCAAAAAATGTTGTGAAGTTGCGTAGGACGTTAGTTAAAGTGCATAAATTATGTATTTTTATCCGTAAATTGAAGTTTATCGACTTGCATGGAAAAAACTAAAAACATGTGGAGCCTCCGAGTGAGTCTGCATGCGTATCGATTCAAAAATTAGATGCTGATTTTTCCCAAATGGTTCAGGACATCAATGCCCATTTTTATATTATCTATCGGCAAATATAATCCAGAAGATGAATTGGCGAACATAAGTTTGTTTTCGATAATTATCATCAGGCCTCTACATTTACAGGGTAATTAAGTAAATGGACTATGCGGGTTAGTAGAAAAAAGGAAGGACGGTTGTCAGGGGAGGGCAATATGGGGGGGGGTCAAAACGGAGTCAACATTTGATCCGTGTTAGGGGGAGCTGATAGTCGGTTGAGGTTAAAAGCCGCTGGCTGTTGGATTAGCAGCTTTTGGCCATGGTAACTGCGGTGCCGCGACGAAATTCTTTTGGGCGCAAACGATGGGTCGGCGTAGCCTGATTGCGGCTGCTTCTGCCGTAGCCTAGAGACGCTGTCCAAGAAATTTTGAGTAGCTTGAGGGTACCTTATAGATAACTCGGAAGGCCTCTTTGGCATCCACGCGATCGTCAGAGTCTACCAGATGCGCTAAAATGGAACTGTTAACACCCTTTAGTTGACCCTTTCCTAATCTTACTGGGATGTGTTCTCGGACTCTTTTGGACAAACGCCGACTCGCTTTTTCTAAGTCTCTTCTTCACAAATCCTTGCTTACTGATATCGCCACCTTAAAGCCTCTAGTAAATTGAAGATATTAAATAACGGTCTGCAGAAATAGAACCCACTCTTGAAGAGAATAGCAATCGCATCTATAAATGACTTAAAATTATCATGGGTCTTATTTGCTCTTGTTCATAGTGTGAATTATGGTTCACTTGTGGTGGAAAATTAATCAGAAACATCACTCCATCTTATCAATATTTTTTATCGATAATAAACCTTGACTATGACTGACTAAATCTGCAACATAGTCTTGGGATAATAATACACAAATTCTGCTCATTTGGTAGGCCCTGGATTTATCAAAACTAACCTTGGTTCAGTTATGCAACACTGGCTCAGAACTCATCTCTCAACGCATTTTTGCTGTTATTTCAGCAACCTTGCAATCAGTCTAAAATATGTTAGCATTCAGTTAGAATGTTTAACTAAAAGTCAAATTATTCTTATCAACAATTGGGCCCTCTGCATTATCAGAAGCTGCTAGACCCAATGGCAAACTTCACAGACTAAATTGATTACTGCATTTCAGAACGTCTACTTCTACGTATAGTGGGAGGACGTTCAGCGAGAGGGTTACAGGATTTGCACGCCAAATTGAGTCTCAAGGGCTCAGTGAAGAACATCTCTGAAGCGGGTGATTGTAGCTTAGCGGTAGAGCATTAGCCTCCGGCAAAGGCGTTCTCTGATGCGTGGGTTCAAATCCCGCTAAACGACTAGAGGTTTTCACACTTGGGTCAAATCAAACTAAGCAAATCTGCCGAACCACCTTAATAATAAAGTCAGCCTAGTATTCATTCTGGTGGATTCTAGATAATCGCTTAGGAAATCCTGCTTGGGCAGTCAACTTGCTCCCATATTGGTGGATTACATATGAGCGAAAAATTGAGCGGGTAATATCGATCCAAGTGTGATTAAACTCATGGCGTGAAGCGGGCGTCTTTAGCTTAGAGGTAGAGCAGTAGCCTCCGGCAAAGGCTTTCTCTGATGCTCGGGTTGAAATCACGCCAAACGCCTAGAGTTTTTCACACTTGGGTCAACTCAAATTAAGCAAACCTGCCAAACTAACTTAATAATTAAGTCAGCCTAGTAGTCATTTTGGTGGATTCTAGATGATTGCTTAGGAAATCCTGCTTGGGCAGTCAACTTGCTCCCGTATTGGTAGATTCCATATGAGTGAAAAGTTGAGCAGGTAATATCAATTGAAGTTCCTGAATAGGTTCTCTTGTCTAGGAATGCTTTTCATTATCTGCTACTTACAGAGCTACCTGAAAGCAGCGTTGACAAACTGCCGTCCCGGATGACTTCGTCAGAATTTACGAAGCCGGTTTCCCAGCCATCCATCCATTTTGCGCTGTTTTCAAGCCTAGGGCACATTATAGTCGCCGAGTACAGCCCCGTTACCGCAATCTCTATTTTCGTCAATGCAAAGGAAAGGAATTGATCAACACGACTTGTCAGTGAAAAAGTAGAAGGAACAATAAGTCCTGCTTTGCACTCTGTGCACGACCTTTTCATTACGAGGCAAGTTATGACTTTCAAAATGCAAGTAAAAGACTAAGCTGCATGCGTCCATTTTTAGTGCAGGTTTCGGATCAGTGTTTTGAGTTCAGAACTCACTTAAATGCTGCAATTAAAGTCTACGTCTATAAATTCGGCTAGATGTAACTAAATAAATTATCCGATTATTTTTTAAATTCGCTAAAATATGAACCTAAACTGACTTATGGTACGTGTATCACTCTCCTCACCAACAGAATAGTACGGCGAGCAGAACACTTTGCAATGGTTGATTATAAACGGCATTTAATCACTTATGCGATCTTTAAGTAATCTTCAGGAAGTAAGCGCAGGAATTGCGAACAACGAAGCGCAATTTAATAGAAAACTGCTACTTATTGATGTTTGGCAAGAAATGCTGATTTTGAATTGCTGAACATGTTTGGTCAATCCAAGTTCCTGCCTATTAAAATGAGTTACCTGACTAGCTAAAGAAACTTTCAGTAAAAAGTGTTCACGAATTGTCATTAAGACTTACTATGATCATGCATATAACGGTGCCCAGTCGTGGGAGGTGCTTGTCCAGGAAAGAAGTGGAACCACAAGCTAGGCCAATCAAAACCTTCACTTTGTCTTTTGTGCTGATGAGAGAAAGGTTCGACTGGACCATACATTCAATAGCCTTTTGAAACCAAAGTCAACTTACGAGTACGCATCATTCCCACGCCCAATGTTTCCTATTAATATTCTTGACGAAGGAATTTAGTAAATCTGCTGCCGCGGTTTGGATGAAAATATTTTTATTTCGTTTTAGCGTCTCCGTGCGGATATACAAAAATGCGAGATATGTAGAGACAAAAGGGATAGAAATCCAAACACAGTCCGTTGCCGGTAAGCAGTGCGTTCTGTATTATCATTATATTGACTTGACAGATTAAAGACAATGCTCTAATGAACGCAGGTGTTTATCTGAGTGAAGAGGAAATAGAAGAATAGTGCTGGTCTGAGATTGTGAACTCCTGTGGGACTTACTAGCAGGAAGAGAACAAGTCATAATTAAAGATAGATCAAATCTAATCGAAGATCAAGGACAGAAGCGTAAATTTGAATACACTTATGCAGAAATCCCTACATATTTCCTGTCGAAGGACAGGGAAGATCTCTTTCATACATGTCCTTATATTCTTACATTTTCAGTAAGTTCCGTGAAATAATATTCCGACACGAGCACTGAAGTAGGCTGTTGAGTTTTTGTTGAAATATACTTCAGAGCCCTTAAAATATCTTGACTTGGGTTGTAAAATACATGTTCACAGCCACATCGTTCTATGTCACATTATAGGGGTGGAACACAAACTTCCTGACAGTACTGAAGCTGAATAGCCTGTCTGTTTGAGCGCGTCTAGACATACTAAAATGCATCAACACTTGCTGGTTTAACGATAAACAATAAAATAATTACAGGTTCGTAGCCCTTTTCTACTTAAAATCCTCTTGTATCTCCAAAACGCCAAAAAACCCCACAAATAACTAACACGTTAACGACCTAAATTTGATGTTCATTGCATCCTGCATCAACTGGATCTATTCTGCAGTAAGTGCATAAAACATTCTTGTTCTATGCTCCTTACAGCGACAATTCCTCTTACAACTCCTTCAGTATCCTTGGCTGACGAGCAATTTCCACCAGCGGCGGTAGCCGGTACAGTCTGCGGAGTCATTTCTCTGATAGCACTGACAACCGGCATCACCTTCCTGCTATTTCGTCATAAAAAGAAGAATGCACTCACCACTGAAATTGATGTCAAAGAGGACAACAAAAGCGGTTTTTAACCTGAAACATACGTTTTCCGCTGCTTGTGACAAGCAATCAGCATACCGCTGTGAAAACGATTAAAAATAAACCGTATACTTGGATTACCTGTCTTATTTCTGATATATTTTAAATAATGCTAACAGTGGTTTTAAGATGAGGAACTCGTGGATAAAAAATATAAGTATTACTTTCGCTGAATACTTTTCATATCATTAAAACATCTCTCTAAGGATTTAAGGATAACTGGTACCATCGATAACCAATGCTCTGCTTAGCGTTCACAGGCCCGTATACGGTGAAAAGCGAAGTGTTCGCGCGCTAAAAAAACCCGAATGAGGATAAGGGATGCTATGCCTTAAGCAGCCTTCTTTGTCAATCGAAGTCTACGCTGCTTAAGAATCCACAGATGGGAACGAAAGCATGTTTCTCCAAACAGGCCGTTTGACCATCGCGTACGATGAAGTCCAATATGTGTCCATCACTAAAGTCGGCGCAGGGACGCGTTAAACTGTTTCTGCTGGTACAATTGAGCGATATATATCGCAAAATTTCCCCGATCACCGATCTGGACCAGGTGCAATGACGGATGCCATAGGATCGGAGGCATCGTCGTGGCCGAAAAAGCTAGTGCACTAGTGTACTTGGGAAAAGGAAATCTGCTAGATTCAACCGGCGTAGCCAGATTCTGCCCTAAAACAGCACAGTTTTGCCAGGATAAGACTGCAGAAGCCGAAGCACTTGGGATATAAGGATGTACCAAGATCTCCCATTCCTCTTTCTTTTGTGAAATAAAATCCTGATAGGTGGACTCCATTTCTAAAAATATCCGAATGTACTCAAAGCTGTGTTATGCAAGATGAAGACTGAAGCCAAGTTATCGCCATCTGTCAAAGAATTTGAGGATTGTCTGCGTCAAATCCTTATATGTAGGAAAGCTATGTATGCACGAAATATAATATTGCATCGGTTGACTAGTAATAAAAAACATAGTAATAAGCTTGCATTTAAAGAAAAAGAGCTTTGTGAAATCCGTTGTTTTCAGCACAAAGCACTAAGTTGCATTGTAATTAATATCCTTGAATATTAATACTACTTTAAACAATTTTGATTTCCCATATCTGAGGACGGAAGAAACAACGATTAAATTTTCCCGGCAAGGTTTGGCAATACCCTCTGTAAACATCTTAGAGGGGAGAGGTCCTACTGATGTAGCGAAAGTTTCAGTTACTTTGGTTTCCAAACCGAGGCCAGCTACACCATAACAACAGTGGACTGCTGAGAAATGTTTGCATCAATATGCATAAAATGAGTTAGGCTTCTGTAAAATCAAGCTTAAAGACGTTTGGCTACCTTTTTAACAATAAAACTGAGTTGAACTGAATTATATATCCCAGTCTACCACGTTTCACTGATAAGACACAGTTAAAATAATCAGGAATATTGCATAGTTTGGTCCAAGACACATACACATGAGCCACTGTTCAGGGGCTTGCATTTTTAAGTGAGTGCTAACCATCATTGAACAGATTAATAACACCACACCAGAGCCTATCATAAAAGTCCCAATACCGACTGCAATTATCTGTTAAAAAAGGTTGCTGTCATCGAGAACCAATGCTCAGTTTACCCTACTCACGCCCCTTTGTGCCGAGAATCGAAGTGGTCGCGCACTGAACAAGCCTAGATGAGGGTAAGCGTTGAGCTGACTTCAGCCTGTACCTTATCAGCAAGAACACATAGCTAGTTTTCAGCGCTCTATAAACAATCTAGACTTAAGCCGGTGAAGAGGCCACAGGAAGGAACGAAATTAGGTGACTGTTATTAGAGATAAAAAACTAGGTTTACATTGTAAGGGTTGGCAGCTCTTTCAGAAGTTCACTCTCAGGAAGTTTTTCCTCTGATACTGTAGTTGGGTATCTCTAATGGTTTGCTTTAAAAACTACTTCAACCGCGTATTAGGTTATAACTTAAGTGCAGCTCTACTATGGTGTTAATTCAGTTCTCCGATAAAGCAGTTTGGCCACCACGTACGTTGATTTGTGCCTTTCATCATGGTGAACAGAGAGATGGTGGATGTGGGGACGGTGATGTACACGTGACATTATTTATTTTGCTGTTAATCTTGCACCATATCCATCGCAAATGTACGCACTATCACTTACGTAATCCCAGTGGTAAGATAGATTCAAGGAGACCGGAGGCATGATCGTCGGCAGTGGCTGACAATGTTAAAACGAAGGTGCATTTAAAATCAACAAATCTAAACTAGTGGATCTAACCAGCCCGTGCATGCTCCGTGACAACCCTAAACGACTCAAGATTGACGAATACATTGTATCTTGTCCTTTGACCTCCTTTCTATCATTTTTTAAACATCTTGACATTTTTTAAGACAACAAACCCTTAAGATTAAAACGCAATCGGAAGCTAAATTCAAATGATTCTCAGAATTAAGGCCAAATGAATTTTATAAACGAGGCACAAAATGATCCCGTTGATCGATGACAGACGTTGATATATTTTCTGGCCTCACTCTGCAAAATCCGTTAGTATACAACGTCAGCCTTTTTAATAAACATGTTTGTTCCTGATATTGGACAGTATTTTTGAACATCAGAATATAGAGTTTGGTTCATATTATATCACGGTTCAAAATGGTATATTTTCTAAAAAATTTACAGAAATGCATGATTGTATTTACAGGCAATCCAAAACATTCACTTTGTCCTTGGCGCTGATGGCAGAACGGTTCGACCAGATCACAAAGTCAATGGCCCTTTGAAACAAATGTCAACTTTTGGGTACCTACCGCAATCACGCCTAATGTGTACTTTCAATATGCTTGAATGAAGATAATAAGTAACTCTCCTGTGAGGAGATGGATGACAATATCTTGGTTTCGTGTTAGCCCTCTGTCCGGGTATACACAAGTGCGGGATATGTAGAGACAAACAGTGTAGAAATGCAAACACAGTCGGTTGCCAGTAAGCGTTTCATTCTGTATCATAATTATATTTCCATAACAGACAGAAGACAATAATTTAATGAACGTAGGTTTTTATATGAGTGAAAAGGAACTAGAAGAATTGTGCTAGTCTGAGATTTTGAACGCCTTTGGAAGTAACTAGATGTAAGAAAACAAGTCACCATTAAGGAATCATATAATTAAATCAAAGATCGAGGACGGAAACTTAAATTTGAATGCATGTTTGCAGAAGTCCCGATATCGTCCTGCCCCTTTTCATAATAATCATAATATTCCGATATTTTCAGTTACTTTTGTCAGTAAATTCCTGCACGAGCACTAAAGTGTGCTGTTATACTCCGGAGGCCTTAAGTTGCCGTGACCCGGGTTGTTAAATGAATGTCTGCAGCCACACTTTCCTATGTCATATTAAAGGGGTGGAAAACCGTAATGACCCATTGACAGGACTACCTGTTTCCCCCAACAGTACTGAAGCTTAGTAGCCCGTCTGTTTGAAAACGTCTAGACTTACATAACATTCCATTATTTATTTGAGGTGGTTCAAAAATTGCTGATGTGACGATAAATAGTAAAGGTATTGTTGGGTTGTAGCCTTTCTCTTCTTAAAATTCTCTTTTAATTCTCTACGATCAAAAGTAAACCGCAAATAATTAACACGCTTACGGCCTAATTTTTATCGTCATCGCATCATGCGTCAACTGGATTAATTCGGCAGTTAGCGCATACGCATTTCCTGTTCCACGCTCCTAACAGCGACAACTCCTTCACTAACCTTGGATGACGAGCAATTTTCACCAGCGGTGATAGGCGTAACAGTCTGCCGAGTCATTTCTCTAATAGCACTGGCAATCGGCATCACCTTCCTGCTGCCTTGGTAGCAGAAAGAAAAATGCACTCACCGCTGAATTTAATGTCAAAGAGGAAAACAAAAGTGATTTTCAATATGAGACGTACTTTTGTTCCACTGCTTGTGACAAGCAGTCAGCATAGTGCCACAAAAACGAGTAGAAATGTAGCAGTAAACTTGGATTACCTGCCTTCATTATTGATTTACATTTATTCATGCTTATATATCTTTTAATATGAGGGACTCCTGCATCAAAATAAATAGTTTTACTTTCGCTGAATACACTTTACATCAATAAAAAAGCTCCCTTATTGCTGAGGATTTGAGAGTAATTGGTATCATCGATCACCAAAGCTCTGCTTACCGTAATCAGGCCCATATACGGCAAAAGGCAAAATGTTCGCGCGCTGAAATAAGCCCGAATGAGGATAAAGGGTGTGATGCTTACCAAAGCCTAAGCCACTTAAGAATCCGAATGGTTTTTCTACCAGGCCTTTTGACCACCACGAACGATGAGATCCACTGTTTGCCCGTCATCATGATGGGCGAAAGGACAGTGATGTACTCGTGACTGTTTTCGATGGTATAATTTAGCAATATGTACTGCAACAATTCCATCAATTATTTAACTCCATCCGGTGCTCCGACGGATACCAGAAGCTCGAAGGCCCATAAAGCAAAATGTTATGTGTACTTGGGCATAACCAATACCTTAAGAATCAACCAAAGTAGTCCGATTCTTCCCTACAGCAGCGCAGTGTTGACAGGAAAACACTGCAGAAAACGAAGAACTTGGGATATAAAGCTTTACCACAATCCCAATATTCTGCCTTCTTTCTTCATTTTGGAAAACATAATCACGATAGGCGGACTTCATTTACAGATCTCTTATGATGTACTCAAAAATGTGTTATGAAAAGTGAACAATAAAGCCGTATGGTAAGTGTTGGTCAAAGAATGTAAGGACTGTCTGCGTTGAATACTTACATGTAGGTCAGCTGATTATGGAAAAGTTGAGCATTAATAAAAAAATAGAAATAAGCACTTTGTTAAGAAAAAATTCGTTTTAGCGTCTTTTTCTTGATCTACACAATTGCGGGATATGTTGACACAAAAAGGGTAGAAATCCAAACATAGTCAGTTTCCGGTAAGCGTTTCACTTTGTATCATAATTATGTTTGCATAAAAGAGTAAAGAGAATAATGTAATCAACGTAGGTTTGAAAACGTCTAGACAAACTGAATATTTCATTATTAAGTTGATGTGGTTCAACAATTGCTGATGTGCCGATAAATAATAAAGGCATTGTAGGGTTGTTGCCTTTCTTTTCTTAAAATCATCTGTAATTCCATTTCATCAAAAATAAACCACTAATTTTTAACACGCTAATGGCCTAAATTTTATCGTCATCTCATCAAACATCAACTGTATTTATTCGGCCGTCAGCGCGTAAAAATTTGCCTGTTCCATGTTCATCTTAGTGACAACACCTTCACTAACCTTGGATGACGAGCAATTTTTACCAGCGGTGATAGCCGTAACAGTCTGCTGAGTAATTTCTCTGATAGCACTGGCAATCGGCATCACCTTCCTGCTGCTTTGTTGTAGAAAGAGGAATGCACTCACCGCTAAATTTTATGTCGAAGAGGAAAACAAAAGTGATTTTTAATATGAGAATTACCTTTTTCACTGCTTGTGACAAGAAGTCAGCGTACTGCTACAAAACGAGTAGAAATGTAACAGTAAACTTGGATTACCTGCCTTCATTATTGATTACATATCTTATAATATGAGGGAGTACTGCATCTAAATAATAAGTTTTGCTTTCGCTGAACACACTTAACATCTCTAAGACAGTTCCCTGATTGCTGAGGAGTTGAGAGTAACTTGTATCGTCGATCACCAAAGCTCTGCTTACCGCACTCAGGCCCGTGTACGGCGAAAAGTAAAATGTTTGCGCTGAAAAAGCCCAAATGAGGATAAAGGATGTGATGCGTACCTTAGCCTAAGCCGCTTAAGAATCCACAGGTGGGAGCAAACGCATGAATTTTTACCAGGCCGTTTGACCACGACGAACGATGAGATCCAATGTTTGCCCGCTATCATTATGGGCGCAGGGACAGTGATGTACTCGTGACTGTGTTTTCGATGGTATAATTTAGCAATATGTACTGCAACCATTCACCCACTCAGTTAACTCCATCCGGTGCTCTGACGGATGCCAGAAGCTTGGAGGCCCAAAAAGCCAATCTTTCTCTCAATAAAGCTTAACTGAAATATATTTGCCAGTCTATCACGTTTTAATGATAAGACATGGTCAAAAGATTAAGGAGTCTGGCACAATGTGGTTCAAAACATATGCACATGAGCGTTTGTTAAGAGATTTGAATGTTTCATTGAGTGTTAACAGCCACAAATTAGATAAAGAACACCGCAACATGTTCTTACACGTGAGTTCCGACACCGACTGGCAGTTGCTACCATCGAGAACCAATGCTCTGTTTACCGTACTCACGCCTGTCTGTGGTGAGAATCGAAGCCTTTGAATGCTAAACGAGCCAGGTTGGGGTTAAGCACACAGCTGCTTTCAGCCTGCGTCTTATCACCAAGGACACTTTGACAATTTTTCGCGCTCGCTTGTCAAACAAGACGTAAGCTGGTTAAGAGGCCACAGGCCGAAACTAAGGCGAGTTGTTGTAAGTAGAGTTTAAATATTTGTCTTACGTTGCCAGAAATGGCAAGTCGTTCAGGTGTTCACTCTTCGAAAGTTTTACCTTAAACACTCAAGTGAGTTGTTCTGCCGTGCGCCAAGGTTTGGACTGACTAGCTATGGCGTAATTCAGTCTCTATATGGAACAGTTTGGCCACCAAGTACAATGACTTGTGCCTGTCATCATGGTGAGCGCAGATATGATAAGTGTGGAGACGGTGATGTACACGTGACATTATTATTTTTGCTGGTAGTCTTGCACCGTATCCATCGCGAAAGTTCGCACTCTCACCTACGTAAGCCCAGTGCTATGAGAGATTGAAAGAGACCAGAGGCATGATTGTGAGCAGTGACTGGAAATGTTAAAGGTAGGTGCACTTGAAAATAATTAAGGCATGCACCAGTGAATCGACCCAGCCTGTTTCTTCTCCGTAACAAAGCCAAATGGCTCAGAAAAGAAGGCTTCGTATTCTCCTGTTCTTTTACCCACTGACTGCACTTATTTAAGCATCTCGAAATTTTTTAAGGAAACAAAACCGCAAGATTTAAATGCAATTGTAAGCTAGATTCAAAGGATTCTCAGAATGAAAGCCATATTCATTTAATAAACGACACAAATATAATCCCGTTAAAAGATTGCAGCATTTTTCTAAAGTTTCAGGCCTCACACTGCAACATAGTTTAGTATACGGTGTTAACCTTTTCAGAAAATATTTGAGCAACAAAGTATCTTATTAATTTAAGGAAATGCCTGATCATATTTACTAAAAAACTGTACGGTATTTTTGTTTGGAAACCCTTAATGCCACTAAAAATAAAGTGCCGTTTCAATTTCTTTCGGGAAGGGAAGAGATTTCCTAAACCGAAAAATAATATGTCGTCAATAAAACACATTAAGGAAGACCTAGTGTGCTACCAAACGCCTACAGATACAAATACGTTAGCTCATGTTTTCTAACAAACGTTTTTAAAAGCATCAGTGTGTTCGAATACATTTTAAATTACAAAAACTATCAGTAGTGCTGTTTTCTCAGGTATAGGTTTTTCACTGGGTGGCTAAACAGCGCACTTGAATGCTGCAAAATTTTGGGTATTTAACTTTTCTCTATGTATTCATTTCTACAATCCAGGACATTAGTTAATATTTCATGAAAATGGGCCAGCACTGCCGACTATCGGCATTTACGCAGACGTATCAAGCATACTTTAATGACAGGTTGGGTAAACTCATGCTTACATGGTCTGATTATATGTTGGCCAATTTTCAAAATGCAAAATTCTGTAGTCATTCTCACATGAGGAAAAAAGTCTTGCTGTTGGACTTCTAAATGCGAGAGCGACGCGTTCCAATCTCCTGGGCGGGTGCCCCTGGGGCTGGTATGGCTGGCTGACGTCGGAAAATAGGCCATAAATGCCCACTACACTCTCACCTCTCTTTGGGAGCACTATATTTCTGCCTATACAATGCTTGCCTTTAAGTGGCTGCAGGTTGACTTGAGAGTGAATCCCAAGGATCAGCACAACGTATTGAGTGACTTCCATACCATTATACATTAAAGTAAATGTTTTATATCGAGTAAATTTGCTTTTGTCATTTCCTGTACACTAAAACTTATCAGATACGCAATTCTTTCACTATAGGAACCCCTGAAAAGAAATTTTCGGACAAATTATTAGTCCGCACTGGAATACCGGGTTCTCTCAACGGCAGACTTGGCTGTAGGAAAATTGCAAGTAACACTATCAGGTTGCCCGCATGTGGGAAAACTGTCTATTGACTACCGTTCGCAAAAAAATCGGATCCGCATCATACCTTTGATTAAAAAATAAGGTTAACTTAGTAAGCACAAGTGTTACCTGCTGACGGTCGTCATTAAACCTTTAAATGGTTGCGGACGATTTGGAGTACCCCGGAAAACGTATCAATGCTTGCTGCATTAGTATTGGCATATTGCTCTATACGAGCAGCATTTCAGTCTTAGGTTTCTCAATAAATAGTCATTTGTAACAACTTCCTTACTCATATCCGAGGTTCTACAAGTTTTGCTTAGCACTAGTACTAGTTATCATTAATAGCGAGACTATTTTTCCGGTACTTGGAGATGACAATGCCGTCACGTGCATTTGAAGCCCTAACGTTTGCCGATGTAGCTTAAATTACAGTAGTCCCAGCAGCCACCCAAACGGGCCACCTTTAACTCAGTCATGTGCCCACCGACCCGTTTTTAGACGAAACAGACACAAACTCCAATTCCGGACGCAAAATGTGCGTCAAATGGTGTAAATTGCAGGATGCGTCGTCGCCTCCAGGTGTTCCGGGCAAACAAGGTACCTTCACATCTCAGATATTTATGTGCTCACTAACACCAAAACGCAGTTTGATTACTTATTACTGACTCAAGTATGTCCCCCTCGACGACTTAGGCATACATAAACATAGTGGTGCACATTGGGCTCAAACAAGGCATCGAAGGTCATTTACGACCTCACCACAAACCTGCGAGGCAGATTAGGAACAGATTAAGTATATAGATATGAGTGAATAAAAGGAAAGATTGGTACAAAGTTCGCCTTCCCCCATTCACCTTGCTCAATAAGTTAGCTCAATGGCTAAGCTGGGGCTGTATGAAAATTCCAGTGGATGTGCATGCGAAAAAAAAGGTCACTCAGGAGTTCACTCTACCCAGTGCAAGTTGTATCTTCGCACGGCTCTTACTCACGGTTCCCAAAGCTGAACTCCAGCCGTACCATTATTTCTATCCTGCCTTTGCGCCAATGCATGCATTCACGTAGGAGGACAAGTTCAGATGCCGGTAAGGGGAGTCACCGCACGCTAGCATGTTGCAACTAATAATACAGCCAGACATAGTGCAGGCAATATTATCCTTCAGCTACACCCCTATTTAGTAGTACTATAAATAGCAGTAGTCGTAGCCTTGGTTTCCTTGAGTCTGGCTTGACACCTAGTAAGGATGAGTGAAGGTAGATAGTTTGGATGTACCTGCGCAAAGTTAACTGTCACTTAAGACTACGTAAGTAGTGTTTCTGCCTTGCATTGGAGAACTTGGCTTACGCCAGCGCCCGTTAAGTCTTCTTGATCCCGGGTGAACGTAGAGAGTACGGTTGGTGCCAAATACGTACGCTTTCATTATAATCTACCCCTTAATACTTCTCACCTTCTATACCAACCTGTTAGTGTACTTGTTAGACTTCCTTAAAATCGATGATCAAAAGCGGAAGATTCGGAAATGATTCACCGTTTGTCTAGTTGGCTTATACCCTTAATGTGTTAGGCCTGCCATCTACGTCCTTCAAATGATCCACAAACTTTGAGTGCGTTCTACGGAAAACCATTGTTCAATGCATAACCATGTGACCAAAGAATAAAATGGTTCATTACGACTCTGAATGCCTCCATAATTAAGATGCAATTGAGGAAGGAAGTACCTTTTTACCGACAAATACGTACATCGACATGCTTTCACCACTCCTTTGAAATAACATTACTGTGATATCCGACGCTTAAGGTATATACGAAGCTTTTCTAAAGAAGAAAGTAATCGTTCTTCTTTTTATTTATTCATACACCGTTTTTTCTCGCAAAGAGGCTTTAAAAATTAATATAGATGCACCTGGGGCTTAGCACCTTGATAGGGCTCTCTCTTCCGGACTTGGCTGTACGCACGATAATTTTAACAAAATAGAACATTTTAAAGTTGTTTTTATTATTGAAGGCTACTGTATCATGCAGTGACATCTAATCGATTAAAACATGTCAGATATTTAAGCTGTTACGTTCGCTGAGAGTATGGTAAAAAGCAGATC
The DNA here is from genome assembly GCA_036362985.1 of Ligula intestinalis. Taxonomy (NCBI): domain Eukaryota; kingdom Metazoa; phylum Platyhelminthes; class Cestoda; order Diphyllobothriidea; family Diphyllobothriidae; genus Ligula; species Ligula intestinalis. The sequence goes on along the minus strand of JAYGXS010000006.1, from coordinate 12,239,073 downwards.
AACCAAGCTGTGCAATTTTTACTTTACACTTATTCAACACCTGATAAGTACTTTTGAATTTTTGAAACGGGGATAGTGGTCTACATGCCATATTAGGATGACCTTTCCCAGTCCTGATGTCTGGGTATATCAGTGACAACATTTAAAGATTCATCTCAGATTCAACTATGATTGGCTTGCGAGAGGAGAAGAGTCAGATAAGACTGTTATGTTTATTGCTGGTAAATTTACCCAATTTTCCCGTCTTCAAGTATTCAAAGCCATGTCTTAGGTTAGAGTTTCAAAGAAATATCACTCAACCGCAAATCTCGGAAAACTGTTAGTTATTCAACATTCTCTATGAATACCAAAAAGCTGAACATCAAGCTTATAACTTTATTTACTTCCTTCGAAAGCCTTTAGAGGAACTATGTGGGACATTTGGAGCAAACAAATGAGCAAAGAAATAGGAAATGCACGGCATACAGAAGGCTTTTTGCTAAAAATCAGAAACATATGATGTTTTTCTAAGGCTATGATTGTTGATATAACTACTTTTACTGTCAAGTATGGTCGAGGGGTTAATAAGGGTTAGGATTGGGGTAAAAGTAGTGATTAGCCTTACGAACACGCATTTACTTTAAAGTTAATCGCAATGCCACCTGCTTTACAAAGGGGGACTTTCTATTCGCTTTATGATTCATGCGCCTCATTAAACACGCCAGTACCATCATTTGGGAAATTAGCTACAGACATACATATCATCAGCGAATTCTATTTTTTCCAATAAATAAGTAGGCAATCTAAGAAGAAATACCGGATCCCCCACATGAAGCAGTTTTAAGTACTTTAGCAATTTAAATGAAAATCAGTGCTGCGCTTTGATAATAAGTGCCCCAATTGCAATTTGGTCTTTTAACTAACCAGTACACGCCTTGGCATGAAGCAGCTTGGCACAAAACCCTACATGTTTCAATCGTGTTACACCCAAACTCCATGTGTGCAGACAGCACAATGACTATCATTTAAAAGATGTTATTCGATTAGAAAGTGGATAGACAATTTTGGCAGATTATACGTGCGAACTGCTCAAAAGGCCTTGCAAAACTGAAAAGATCCGCGCTCACCGCCAACTGACCTTCCAGAGTCTCAAGGAACCTTAAAGATTTCCTCAATCACTTAGGCAGTTCGCTGAGTTAGCTTTTGCAAAAGAAAAAGCATAAAATATGAGGAGAATTAAGCAGACGTTGCCCTGACGACAAACCAATAACATGGAAACAAATCTCAATACGCCGACCACAGCGTAAAGGCATAGGCCAGTGAAATAAATGAATAAATGATTATCTGTATGTAATCTGACGTTATGAATTTCCTGGCGCAAGACATGTGCCGTATCGTGAGTTTATTTAATCAGTCAATTGCAAGCAGATGAAGAAGTGGATTGAACAAAGCAAAGAGAGGCCGGAAAGGCCATTTCTGGCTTATCAGCCGTAATCAGTCAGTCATAAATAATCTCGAGGGTTGGCATCCCCGAGATTTAAACCCGGGACCTTCGGTCATTGCGTTAGAGACGCTGTCTCTTGTCAACGTGTCCCCTGCTTTGCCAGCTGTGATCGGGAATACGATGAATGAATGCAGGTGTTTCACCAATCTTGTCAAGGAATAATTTAGTTCCGCTTCGCCAAGGAGCTCGCAAAGCAAACCCTCCATGACCGTCACATAGTGACAAAGGTGATATGATGAAGAAGTGGATCTGACAAAGCAAAGGAAGACTGCAATGGCCATTTCTGGATTATAATCCGTCATCA
>JAYGXS010000006.1:12203132-12237186 GCA_036362985.1 Ligula intestinalis | reverse complement strand
AAAGAATGTAAGGACTGTCTGCGTTGAATACTTACATGTAGATCAGCTGATTATGGAAAGGTTGAGCATTAATAAAAAAATAGAAATAAGCACTTTGTTTAGAAAAAAATAACCTTCTAAAATCCACTTTTTCCGGAAGAGACCACTCAAATGGAGTGGAATTAATATCCCAGGAAAAAATACTAATTTAAGAACGTTTGATTTCCCAAATCTGAGGACGGTTGAATCAACGATTAAATATTCCCGGCAACATTTGGCAATACACTCATTGAACATCTTGGACAAGAAGGTTCATATCATCCTAGCGTAAGGTTCAGTTTCTTTGTTCGCTAAACCAGTATGATCTCAAACGAAACAAGAGTGGGCCGCTGCGACATTTTGCGTCAATATGCATATTTTGAGCTAGGCTACTATAACATCGAGTTCAAATGCGTTTGCCTATCTTTCTCTCAATGAAGCTGAACTGAAATATATGAGCCAGTCTATCACGTTTTAATGATTAGACATGGTCAAAAGATTAAGGAGTCTGGCACAATGTGGTCTAAAACATATGCATATCAGCGTTTGTTAAGAGATTTGAATTTTTCAGTGAGTGTTAACAGCCACAAATTAGATAAAGAACACCGCAGCATGTTCTTACACGTGAGTTCCGACACCGACTGGCAGTTGCTACCATCGAGAAACAATGCTCTGTTTACCGTACTCACGCCCATCTTTGGCGAGAATCGAAGCCTTTGAATGCTAAACGAGCCAGGGTGGGGTTAAGCACACAGCTGCGTTCAGCCTGCGTCTTATCACCAAGGACACTTAGCCAATTTTTAGCGCTCACTTGTCAAACAAGACGTAAGCTGGTTAAGAGGCCACAGGCCGAAACTAAGGCGAGTTGTTGTAAGTAGAGTTTAATTACCTGAGTTACGTTGCCAGAAATGGCAAGTCGTTCAGGTGTTCACTCTTCGAAAGTTTTACCTCAGATACTCAAGTGAGTTGTTCTGGTGGTTTGATTTACAAACTCTGCCTTACGCCAAGATTCTAACCTACTAGTATCTTGGCTAGGGCGTTATTCAGTCTCCATAAAGAACAGTTTGGCCACCAAGTAAAATGAGTTGTGCCTGTAATCATGGTAAGCGCAGATATAATAGGTGTGGGAACGGTGATGTACACGTGACATTATTAATTTTGCTGTTAGTCTCTCACCGTATCCATCGCGAACGTTCGCACTCTTACCTACGTAAGCCCAGAGTTATGACAGATTCAAGGGGACCGGAGGCATGATTTTGAGCAGTGACTGGAAATGTTAGAGGTAGGGGCACTTGGAAATAATTAAGGCATGCACCAGTGAATCGACCCAGCCCGATTCTTCTCCGTAATTAAGCCAAATGGTTCAGAAACGAAGGCTTAATATTCGCCCATTCTTTGACCCAATAACTGTACTTATTACAACATCTTTACATTTTGTAAAACAACAAACCCGCAAGATTAAAATGCAATTGGATGCTAGATTCAAAAGATTCTCAGAATTAAAGCCAGATTAATTTTATCAACGACACAAAGATGAGCTCGTTAATAGATTACAGAAGTTCCTAGAGATACAGGCCTCACACTGCAACACAGTTTAGTATACAGTGTTAACCCTTTCAGAAAAAAATTGAGCAGCAGAATATCTTATTAATTTAGGGAAATGCTTGATTATATTTACTAAAAATCTGCATGGTTTTTTGTTTGGAAACTCTAAATGCCAATGTAAATAAAGTGAAGTTCCAATTTCCTTAGGGGGTGGAAGGATTTCCTTAACTGAAAAATAATACGTCTTCAATAAGACACATTAAGAAAGATCTAATGCGCTACCAAACGCCTACAGAAACGAAAACGTTCAATCACGTTTTCTATCAATTTTTTTAAAAAGCATCAGTGTGTTCCAATAAATGTTAAATTACAAAAACTATACGTAGCGCTCTTGTCTCGGGTTTTTACTGGGTGGCTGAACAGCGCACTTGAATGCTGCAACATTTTGGGTATTTAAATGTTCTCTATGGGATCATTCCTACAATCCAGAAAATTAGTTAATATTCCAATACAAGCGAACATCCGTGTCCCAGGAAGCAATTGAGAAGAAGATGAAGACTTGATCGCTGGGACAATATGTTTATTCGCCTGACGTTTCGATATCCATCGCAGATTCGTCATCAGAGACAGGAGTAGCATGCTTGCAGTAATGACTGTGTCCTATAAATACTGCAAAACGTCTGTGCATACTTAACCTTTCAGCTACTCATGTCTCTGATGACGAATCCGCGACGGATATCGAAACGTCAGGCGAATAAACATATTGTCCCAGCGATCGAGTCTTCTTCTTCTTCTCATTAGTTAATATTTCATGAAAATGGGCCAGCACTGCCGACTAGCGGCATTTACGCAGACGTATCAAGCATTATTTAATGACGGGTTGGGTAAACTCATGCTTACATGGTCTGATTATATGTTGGCCAATTTTAAAAATGCAGACTTCTGTAGTCATTCTCACATCAGGATAAAAGTCTTGCTGTTGGACTTCTAAATGCGAGAGCGACGCGTTTCATCCTCGGGGGTGGCTGCCCCTGGGGCTGGTATGGCTGGCTGATGTCGGTAAATAGGCCAGTAATGCCCACTCCACTATCACCTCTCTTTGGGAGAAATATATTTCTGCCTATACAATGCTTGCCTTTAAGTGGCTGCAAGTTGACTCGAGAGTGAATCCAAAGGAACAGCACAACGTATCGAGTGATTTCCATACCATTATACATTAAAGTAAATGTTTTATATCGAGTACATTTGCTTTTGTCATTTCCTGTACACTAAAACTTATCAGATACACAATTCTTTCACCATAGAAACCCCTGCAAAAAAATTGTTGAACAAATTATTTGTACGAAAAAGTTATAAGTACAATCGGGTAGCCTCTAGCAGGCAACATATAAGCCTAGAATAGTTCAGAATTGGCTTAGGAAAACTGGTTATTCAGAGACTTTTTGCCTAAAAAGAATGATATTGAACACGTTCCCATATAACTATCCTTTAGTTTGGATGAGAACTTCTCATATGCCTGGTGTTATGACAGATTCAAAAGGACTGGAGGCAGGATCGTCGGCAGTGGCTGACAATGTTATAAAGAAGGTGCACTTAGAAATAAACAAATCTGAACAAATGAATCAACCCAGACAGCTTCTGCTCCATGACAACCCCAAATGGCTCAAGATTGACGGCTTCATAGTCTCTCCTCCTTGGACCCCTTTTCTATCATTTTTAAAACATCTTGATATTTTGTAAGGCCTCAAATCCTAAAGATTGAAACGCAATTGAAAGCTTGATTCAAAGGATTCTCCGTAAAAACGCCAAATGATTTTTATCAATGGGGCACAAAATGATCTCGTTGATCGATGAGAGAAGTTCATAGAGTTTCAGGCCTCACACTGCAAAAGTGTACAGTATACAATGTTAATCTTTTTAAGTAACATGTTTGTTCCTGAAATTGGACAGTATTTTTGATGGACAGAATGTAGAGTCAAGTCAAGTTTATTAAAGGAAATATAGGCAAACGCCTTTAAACTCCCTATTGGTACATTGTATTGAAGGAATGCATTGGCATAGCCGAACATTTCAAATAAGTCGTTGACAAAATTTTAGGCGACTTTTCGCTCGTTTTAAGTAATGCACCCACATTTGGTGATGTCACTTAACACGAGCCAGCAGTGTAACTGAGCAAGAAGAGCAGACAGTTAGAAAACTCCCATGGAATGGCTCATAATACAGAATGTAATATAATTTGTTGTTTTTAGGAGAAAAACTGTTACTCGTGGGGAAAGGATGTTAATGCTAGGACCAGAATGTTCCTATGAATGTTGGCAGCCGCTATGGGGTCCATGGTAAGTAATATCTACATACGAGGAGGAGACCTCAAAGTTATAAGAACGTCCCCAAGAACCGGTGGTGTGAACAGGATACGCCCTTGCTGGGATAAGAGCAGAGGAACAGGCCACGTCATCAGCAATCGGTTTTATTTTGATACGAGAAAGAGCGTGACAGGGCCACGTAGCCTAGGACCATTAGTGCCGTAAATGCGACTGCATACGCATCGGCGCAGTTGGCATAGTGGGAAGAGGAGTCGAAAATAGCTTAGCAAGGTTAACATATGTTTTTGGTTCAATGATAGAAATACTATTGAAAAATTACTATCAGTATATGTAAATAATTTCAGTGTTTGGTTTCAGAGAACTTAGTTGTCATGTTAGCAGGTAAGGCGTTACTGGTCAAGTTTTGTGTTAAAATTTTCCACGGATGGGGACATAATAATGTCCGCAGGAAGGGCATTTCATGCCTGGATTAGCTTCTGCGAGAAAAATAATTTTCTTGGGTCAAGTCTGGCCCCAGTCACACGTTATTTGAAAGGGTTTCCTCGAAGTCTAGAGGTTGTGGCCTGCTCAAAGAAGTCATTTGTTCTGAGGCAACAATCCTGGCCACGCACCATGCGAAATGCCTGGATAAGGTCCCCGCGTAGCTGCCTGTAAGCTAGAGGAAAGAAGTCAAGATTTACCAAGCGGGTCTCATAACGGAGGTTCCATTGGCCTCGTACCAATTTTGTTGCGCGTCTTTGTACTTTTTCGAGGGTTTTCGGTCTTTTGCTGCCCAAGGTTTCCAGGATTGAATGGCAAATTCCAGTTGGAGTCACACGGACGTGCTGATAACCTTGTAAAATTTGACTTTTTATGGTAGTATGTATAAATAAATAAATAAGTTGTATATTTAAGGCCTAAGGGGCCCTTTTATCACAAACTTAGTGCTATCGTGAAAATAAGAAAATAAAAATAGTTCAGATTAACAACGAACTCTTATAAAATAATTATCTGGGCTATAAACAAACTCCTACATATGTGGATGAGTTCAGCGAGCCATCGATATGATGCAGATTCTATGCGATCCTGCTATTGATGGTTCGGGCCGCTTATTGTCATGGGAAACTCAATATCGCGGAGGGATATGAAGGCGTCATCCGGGACAACAGGAGAAGACAGTGGAAGTCAAGGCAACATCACAGAGATGCGACTAACCATGCCCCAGAGTCCACGAGCATCCGAGCGGTAACAATCTATACCGAGCACCGTATATTGGGAATAGATTCAAATGCCAGGAAGACCCATTTCGAAATCTAAAAATTGCGTGTTTGGAAAAGAAGCAGAAAGTAACGACTTTGGTTTCTCCAAATTAAAATGCTTACACGATTTGCTTTGTAAAACCGATCATGAAGTAGACAACCTAATTTCGAGTGGGAGATTTTTCCAGAAAAAAGCATATTTGGAGGTGAAAAAAATGAGAACTGTTAGATTTGGAGCTAAGGATTGGTAAAATTATCATGAAAGAGTTGTGAGCGGCATACGGTCGATCTACCGGAATAAGAACCTTAATTTGTGGGAGATAAGGACTATTAATAACTCGAAACAGAAAGCATATACCAGCTTCGAGGCTTCTTACCAAAATAAATTTAATGTTTGCTAATTGACATCTATGTGTATAAGTAATACCAGACCCAGAAACACAAAATATTTTACGAGTGAAAACTCGCTGAACCTTTTCGTTCTTACTACGGTCATTCTGGGGCATAAGGCCAAATAGCGGGCGGCAGTATTCTACTGTAGATAGAACAAACATGCGGTTAACTTTTAACTTCAATTCTGTAAGGGAAAATTATGTGATATAAACCCACCTATCCGTGCGGCCTTGGCAGAACTTTGAGCTGCGCGAGGTAATAATTTAAGCTTATTCGTGTAAGTGCGACCCAAATTATTGATCGTTGATCGTTCTAACAGTGAACTATTTGGGAAGATAATGGGTCCAGGAAGCTTTGCAGGACCCAAACACATGAAACTACATTTTGATGGAGAAAACTCCATCTGCCATGTGGCGCCCCAACTTGAGAGGGTACGCAAGTCTGCGTTAACTTTATCAACACAAGTACTGGTCGTGTCCTTAGAAAATGAGTCAATACACTTAAGGTCATCAGCATAAATGACATTTTCCAAATTATTTAGCACTGTTGAAATTTCATTTATGTAAAGAATGAAAAGGAGGGGACCTAAAACCGTGCCTTGTAATACACCACTCGTGATCGGCTGAAGCATCGACTAACTATTGCCTATTAAGACTTTCTGGCTGCGGTAAGACAGGTAGGAGGCAATGAAATCGAGGAGAGGAGGCCTGATGCCTAGGGCTTTCAGTTTCACTAAAAGACGCCAGTGCTGCACCTTGTCAAAAGCTTTACTGAGGTCAAAGAAAATCATGATGACGTATTGCTGTTCATTACGAAGTGAAGTAACGAGGTTAAGAAATGCCAAGTGACAGGTTTTGCATGATCTTCCAGGTAGAAATCCATGCTGTGAGGCGCTACATTGTTTATTTTCTACAAAAAAATGGAGAATTTGATTAATAATGATCTTTTCAAAAATGTTGGCTCGGGCCGGGGTTTTATGACCACCTCGGTAGTTATTTACGTCCGAAAAAGATCCATGCTTGAAGACTGGAAGAATAATGTATGTCTTCCATGAGTCAGGAAAGAAACCGTTAAGAAGAAAAGTTGAGAAAATATGACTTAGCAGTCAGGGGAAGCTCAACACTCTGTGGACAAGCGAGTTTGAAATGCCGTCAGTTCCCGAGAAGTGCGAGTTTTTCAGACGGATAATGTGCTTACGAATTACATCTAGTGAGAAATCAATGGTACTGATAGTATTGACTAAGAATGGCTGAAACGACGGGACCGGTTCAGACTCCGTCGTAAGATGCTTTGCAAAGAATGCACTAAACAGTTCAGCCTTGTCAGACTCATCTAGCACAAATGTTTCATCTTCATTTAGTAAGATGGTATTTCGTGACCTCGTTTAGCGGAGGACCGATGACGGAACAGCTGGGCAATAGATTTTGCAGAGTTTAACTCGCTGAGTGCACAGGATTCCCTCTAATTTTTACGTGCAGGCCGAATCTTAGACGCTTATTCGAAAATCTATGTGATTCTGAGGTGCACAGATAATGAACTAGTAGATTGACATTTCAACTGCGTTTGCAATTTCGTTAGTCTAGGCAATAGGAAGTAAGGAACGGTGGGGTTCAAAGTATAGGGCTGAATATCTTTTACCGGCACAAATTCCAAAATGCTATTTGAAATTGCCGTCACTAAGTCACCGAGAATTGTTACACTGTTCATGGAGGAAAGCTCCTGCCAGTCTACTGAGTCCATAAAGTTGTTAATTAAATTATTATCAGCTAGGTCAAAAGCACGATAGGTACGAACGGTGCTAGCCATTTTGGTAGAAGCAAGCGGACGACAAAAATGGATCAAAGTATGGTCACTTTGGAAGAGGTTCAGATCGTAGTCAATGAAAAGGCGGAAAATGTCGTTCGTGAAACTTTATCTAAAATCTACCGATCCCTCGTTGGGGACCAGACCAACTGAGACCAGTTTGTTAACTTGATGATATCAAAGAAGGGCTGTAATCTGGATGGACAACAGTATAGTGACCAATCAATTTTGGGAAAGTTTAAATCCCCAGCGATAACTTGACCATCAAAGGCGGACTCAGAAATCAGCCTAAATATATCGCAATGATTTTTTCATCTTCGAATGATGAGTAAAGGGGATAATACATGCAGCCGATAATCGCGTTTTTACGGGGAGACTAGATAAAGGATGCATAGCAGTAATTGCCTGCGAATCACTTAGCATCTAGATCGAACGGGAACTGCTTGAAAATAGCTTCGATATAGAGAAGACAACCACCACGCTTACTAGTGCGGTCTTGACGGTAGAAATCAAACTCGTATGTTATGAGTAAAGCATCAGAAATTAGCGGATGGTTCCACGACTCTGTAATGCATTTAACATCTGGCTTCAGCTCAAATGGAATGGCTCTAAGTTGAGCCTTCTTATTTATAACATATCTTGCATTAAAGAAGATGATATCTAATGTAGATCGAGTAATCGAACTAGGTTATCTGTATTTAGAAATATAAATTTGGAGGTGGGTTGTTGAATTGAAAGTTTGGAGAATAGCCACCAACTGCATCAGGAAAATTGCATTAGAAGGCTGGGGGCATACCTTAAATCTGCAGGTAAATAGCTCTGTGCCATCAACAGGCCATAGAGGTTAGTGCCGTGATGAGTTTGCTGATAGGTACTGCAAAATTGGGAAGACCAAGGCAGAAAATAGAGGCTGGTGGGCGAGGTAAGGTGGTTGAAGTGGTGGAAGTCCAGGCCTCGTATGATAGTTATGATAAGAAGGGTAACCTATATGTTTGTTAGCTTCCTGTTGTAAAGGCTTAGTTAGTGTTTGGAAAGGCTGCATGCTCGTGTTTGAGTTCCGGATCCCACCCTTTCGCCGACCTGAATTGGGTGATTTAATAGAAGGTTTGGGAGGACTCTGATCGAGTATCGAAGCTGTTGGTCTACCTGACGTAGAGGTTATTTCGGAATTTCTAGGAGGGCTACCAGAATTACTAGCTATGACAACTGGGGAAGCATCTAAGTTGGAAGTAGACGGGAATGTTTGGTGACTTGAGGGGGATGGGACAGTTGCCGTACTGGGGAGCAGTAACCCAGGTTTGCCAGGAGTAAGAGTACATGGCTCGCTAGGCTTCCTAGGGTTACGACCAGGAACCTGAGCCGGATGCGGTTAATAAACAATTTTATTAGAAGAACTTGACGCTATTCTTCGCTGCATTGAAGTTAGATCATTACCGATGAAATACTTTGTATTTTTCAGATATTTGGAAGCAAGCTCATGTCGTTTAAAAAATGGTGTCTATTTGAATGGGTGAAAATAGCTTGACTAAAATTGGTGGGTCATTACTGTGAGGAAATGCATGGCAACTTCCATTGGCCGAATTGATTTTGGAACGTTTTTCAGAATAAAATTGTACGTCCTTTTTTGCCTGTCCTGCGACTCACTTGCGACCAAATTTACCAGAGTTTCTAATCGTTTGCATTCCTGGGAGGAAACTGCAGAGATATTCCCGTCAAATACGGTCCCAAGGATTGAAAGCACTGAGCCAAATTTCAACATAAACTCGTTGCAATTTCCACTGCAGACAAATTTATTTGATCAGCATTCAGATTTGGCTTGTTTCTGATGTCATGCTGAAGAGTGATATCAGTAATGATGTTTGCTTTCTCAGACACTGCGTAGGTCTGGACGTCTGAGGCTTCCTACTAAATGGAAGTTTCATGTTCATACTTTTTCGAAGCAGCAAGTAGATTTACCACGAAAAAAGTCAGGAATTCAGAATAAACTAACTGCTTAAGCTTATATAAGTTGCTGAAAGCAAGACAGATGGTTAACAGAATGCTAGGTAAGCAAGCAAAGATCAAACCAACACAAGGAATGGAAGCATATTTTTCATGCGTAAAAGCTGGTACTTACGGATAATTTATATAAGAAAACAAAAGACTTGTATGCATATCTTCTCTTAAATAAATGGACTTGTATAATTGTGATGACTACTCTGAAATTTTGAAACCAGTGCTTGACCTTGACCTTGAGAGTTTGCGTGATATTCTGCTTTGTTTGTTTGAATGTAGTTGAGCGAGCAGATGGATTTGGAACCAAGTGGCCATTGACGAGAGGAATACAGTGGTACGATTTTTCAATGAACAAATTTTGTTAGTATCCTGCTTTGTACGTAAATTAAGTGTGTTTTTCTTAATACACTGTGGTTGCTCGTTGAAAACAAATTTGTTTCTCTTATTTAGCCACTTGCGAAAAAAATTCAAACAACGTGCGGGCACGATCTTTTTAATGGATTGGTTCATAATGCATCACCCTTTAAAATCCTATAGCATATCTTCTTAAAAATTTAAGATGGTCATAAGAGCAGCACAAGAGCTATTGACGAGCGAGCAAGCAAGCGACAGTGTCGTAGGCGCGAAAAATGGCACTAGGAGAGAAGCCAGCATCATAATACAGAGATTAACGTAATCAACCGCAGCCACTCCAATGGACCGGAATTCCGCAGACGTCCAGCTCTTCCATGCACTTATGAACAAAATGCTGGGACCCAATGTACCATTAGAGTGCGTATAGGCCTTCCGCCTTGGCAAACGGCCTGAGAGCCCAACTGGAACGGCACATCTCAGACCTCTGAAAGTTGTCGTGACCAGAAGCCAAGATGCCAAGCAGAAACCAAACCAACGAAGGGGATGGAAGCAGATTTTTCAAAACGTAATAAGTGGTACTTATGGATAATTTATATAAGAAAAGGACAGACTTTTAGTCATATCTTCTCTTAGCTAAATCAATTTATATAAATTTGTCCCTCATCTGAAAATTCAAAACCAGCGCTCGACCTAGAGGTTCAATACCGTAGGATAGTTATTTCAGGCTATTGGCCCTCATCAGCTGCGGGCAGCCAACTCTAGTTAAGTAGCTGAGTTGGCTGCGCGTAGCTTATGAGGGTCAATAGCCCAAAATAGCTATCCTACGGTATTTCTGAATGTTTATGCCGAAAAACTACGATAAAAACATAAAGAGATATATAACTGACAGTACGCTTGAAGAAATCAATTAAAAGTAGCTTTGCGGAACACAATCAGTTCATCCGACTCGCACAAGCATCAACACAGGATGGGCACATCCTGAAGAATAGATCGGTGCACCAAAAAATAATAAAATACACCTTTATCAAACTCAGGAAAGGCTCACTTGATTAGATACAAGCTGGAAATTGCGGATTTAGCCACCTTCAGGCAGTAGAGTGATGGCTTCAGTGAAGGCGTGAACCATACTTAAAGGTACTTCTGAGCGTCTACATCCGGCAGCGGCGTGTGATGCAGGCGCAGTGCTGATTCAACCAAATCGCATTTAGTTTCATTTGGCCACATTGAATGGCATGAGCCAAAGGTTCGACCATTGCTCCAGTCGATGCGAATTTGCATTAAGATTTAATTCATCGTCTTGGTTGCGTATGACCTTCCAAAGTTTAAGGCCCTCAGCAAACATTACGATTTCGCAATCTAGTCCACTAACGCAGTCATCAATATGTATGAGGAAGAGGATAGGGCCAAGAACGGAACCCCGGGTAAACTCGCTCTCAACCGCCACCTCTGCCGACCGCTGTTCGCCACAACATGCGGTCTGGGTACGACCAGTCAACAAGTTTGCGATCCACTGCAAAAGGTTGCCTCTTACCCCTATACGGCTGAACTTGTTTAAGAAACGTTGATGGGGCACAGTGTCAAACGCCTTCTTGAAGTCTATGAAGACTGTATGCACCGTATTCTCTTCATCGAGCTCTTGGGTCCATTGTTTTAGACAAAAGAGCAGGTTGTACATGCAGGACCTTCCTCTGCAGAATCCGTGCTGTTTGTCAGAAAGAAATCGATGTTGCTGCAAAAAATGCATCAGCTGGCGTTTGACTATGCGCTCTATGAGCTTGCGGGATATTTAGGTGAGTCTGATTGGTCTGTAGTTATTTGTGGTTGCCCAAATCCCACTTTTGTGGATGGGGGCGATCCACGTTGCCTTCCAATCGGGTGGCACTTTTCCAGCATAAAAAAGAAGGTTGGAAGAGTACAGGGGTACCGCCAGCTCCACGGATAGCTCTTTCAATAGCTTTGCAGGTAGTTCATTCGGGCCTGACAACTACGTTCTTTTAAGCTTTCGTAGCTTTCATGAGTGCAAATAAGTCTATGGTCAGGATCTCAACCATACTTCAGTTTACATTAGTTAATTCGGCCTCTCTCGTAAAGACCGACTGAAAGAATCGGGAACGATTTTTCACGTTTTCGTATATCTCACAAACTTCTACACCGTCATCTGTTTTTAACAGAGGACTGGGGTCCCTACTTCAAGTGCATTGTCTAACAAAGATGAAGAAAAGCTTTGGGTTTCCTACTGCACAGATAAGAGTAAATACTCTCAATTTAGTACTGCGAGGTCAATTTTTCCGAGAGGTGGTAAAAAAATTACGACGTACACGCTATCAGGCGCCTTGGTCAGTACTAGGTCAAAGCAATTGGCTTGTTACCCTTCGCGTAGTCTGGTCAAATAAAGGACGTGTTGCGTATGGGAGAATTCCTGTACTATGCGCAGGAGTCATCGATTGAAATTTTCTTCTAAGCCGGGTGCAGAACTCACGTTCCAGTCGATATGGGGAACGTTAAGGTCACCCGTGATCATGACATCGGATCTCCTAGCAAATGCTTTGACTTCTTCTATTACACTAGTGTCTGACTGTTACTTGCTCGATGGTGCACGGTAGAACGCCATTCTGTCGAGGGCTTGTGACCCCAGCGTTCCAGTGGTAAGCCATATTTTCTCTATATTACCCGCAAGGTTTTCGGATTTGTCGGACACGAGCAAGCCATGTCTAACATAGATGAGCACACCCCACCCCACCTGCAGAGCAATTTCCTGATCGCCTACCTTCGTGGACAACTACGTTTCTGTTATTAAGATGACGTCTGGTTCCAGTTGACACATGATAATCTTACGTTCATCTATTTTTGAGAGCAGGCTTTGTGCATTAGTATACATGCACTTTAGTTTCATTGTACGGTATAATCCGGTTGTTTAAGTCACATCCTTACAGGTGTTCGGAGTATTGCGGGTTTATTCGATGTTTTCTTTTGAATTATCTTGCCATTGAAGATTGTCAGGCCTGCCCACCATTCTTGATCCATGACTGTATATCCGCTGCTAGGTCTCGGAGTTTCAGCCATTTCTCTGCAGAATTGTTCGGCTCAAATGAAAACCTCTTAAAAATAATAATACATTGTATATTTCAGGCCCAATGGGTCTCATCAATAAACCAAAAATTCGATAACACGAAGTTTTAGAAATAATTGGTTTGACAAACAGTCGTCGTAGTCTATAGCTATAAAACGAGTTTCACTGTTTAGGAGTGAATTTGAAAGATTCGAAAAAAATGAACACAGCAGTGTCATGCGGAAAGTGAAATTAAAGGGCACACACAAATGAGCCACATCGTTATCTATATTCTGACTATGTATTCTGATACCAACTGCCACTGTTAGTAGGGGAGAGGCTTGGAAGCAAACTCAGTCGAAGCTGAGCGTGGGACAGAGGAATAGGTGTTAACAGAACATTACGGGTAAAGACGAGTTCCGGGCACTAAACTCGGGTTCCCAAACCGGTGCGGCATAATAGAACGTAGGGAACCCAACAGTTCATGATCGTGATGCGCACCACCGTATGAGGTCCAAAAGTCCGTCAAACCTACAAGAACATCGTTGGGGATGTCTGAGATGTGACCATATATAAGGCCCTGATGATGGTTGATGACCAGCGTAACGAGAGCCGTCAAGACAGGATGCACTACGTAGACGACACCTTTTTCATCCTACACCGAGACGCTTAAGATAACTTTAAAAGAGAACTGAACTTGATCTTTCGACAGATTTAGTTCACGATGGAAGAAGAAGAGGATGCAAAGCTCCCATTTCTCGATGTCCAGATATCAAGACAGGTAGACGGAACGCTCCAGACTATCATCTTTCGTATAGCGACAAACACGCAAAAGATTGTGCACTACTACAGCAATCCTCCCAGCTCGCATAAACGAAGTTGCGTACAGAAGCTCTGTTGCCGCATCCAAAGACACTGCAGCATGGAGAGAAAGAAGCTAGAAGAGCGGAAAACACTTTGGCACCTGTTTTGCACTAACGGATACCCGCGTAGCTAAGTCAACAAATGCCTGTACCGAAGACACACGAAGAACGAGGAAGAGCAAAAACAAAGGCCAGCACCTTTTTGTAGCCTACCCTACGCGAAGAACGTATCCGAGGCCATTGAGCGCGTACTCAGACCGCTTAATGTGGGCGTGGGACACCGGCCAGAAGCTACTTTCCGTCGCTTAATACTGCAACCCAAAGGCTGATTAGCACCGGCAGATACGTCGGGTATTGTTTGCCGCGTCAACTGTCTAGACTGTCGGTCCAACTACTGTGGCATGACGAACAAACGACTGAGAACCCGCATGCACGAGGATTCGTTAGCCGTAGACAGAATAGAGGGACGCTCGCACATCCCCATGCACTGTCTAGAAAACGAGCATCGGTTCGAGTTTGATGGTGCACAGGTCATAGGCCAAGCCGACAGCAAACTGGCGAGGTAAGGTTACCGCCAAATGCTGTCATACCCCTCCTGAGTGAATATATATATATATATATATATATATATATATATATGCCGAAATCCTAGTTCGAGGAATTGACTGCGTGGTCAGGGAGACAATTGAGGCCTGGCACACGGGGACAACCTCAATCAACTGTTGTGTTATACTTCCCACGGCCTAACAAGCCTTTCAAACGCATCTTAATGAAGAAAAGTGCAAACGAGACCACAGACGGAACGAGAATCTGTATAATCGCGAGCCAATGATGGACACACCCATAGCCCTACCACAACCGGAAATGGCAATCATCAGCTCAGCCGGTTCATCCCGTCAGTCTGCGAGTGCGAAACCGGATGGATGCATAAGCGTAAATTAGATTTACTGGCCTAGGACGAATTCTTCGATCGATGACAACTCGGTAGCCGATAGTGGACACATTCATAGCTGGGCCACAACCGGAAGTGGCAATCATCAGCTCAGCCAGTTCATCCGGTCAGCCTGCAAGTGTGAAACCGGATGGCCGTAGGGGCATAAGAAGGATTCCCGTCCTGGGAATACAGCTCTTGTCAATGACGGCTGCACAAAGCCGAACACTGGACGTTGACGAGAGACCCCTTGACTGAGGTTATTACGCTTCACAGGGCACGATGATTAAACAACCCATCTAACCCCCTCCTCCCTCCCCCCTCCCCTGTATTGATTAAACGCTATTGACTATGACTGCCAACACCTTTAAATATTGTGAGGTGCGGTACAATTACTACCTCTGATGACGGAAGCCTTTACGCTTTTGAAACGTCAGGACGATTAAACAATGGTTCTCATTTATGTCCGGGAACGCGCATCTTCGCTTCTATTAGCAATATTTTTGGGCGCGAAGTGCTTGAGTCAGCACGACGTTGGGAAGTATTTGCCCTTCGTTTGTCTTCAACGTACGCGTAAATTCAATTCCTCCACAGATGCCTTGACAACCATGTGCTGCCGAAGAGCTTGTCCTACAGGCCGCCGGTGAATACAAGTCTGGGTAAACGGTGGGTGGCAGAACATAACAGACGGATGGTTCGAGCACTCCATCAAGACTGCTATCTTCGAGTGTACAACTACAATGGGGTTTTGAACGATGCAGTTCACAAGTGCACCACACTAATTGGGGAGGACGGAGTGATACTGTTGCGAGAGGTGATCACCAAGCGAAGTAGAGACCTACGGACGAGAAGAGACATTGAGTTGGCTGATAAGCTGAAGCATCTATCTCACGTATCACAAGAGACGAATGAGGTCTTAGTACACAACATGTCCCCCAAACAGCTAATGCCGACACAGTTGAAAGTACTAAGCCACGAAGCCTGTTCCAACAACACAGATGCCGACCCAGTCAATCTCGTGGCCATGGTCAAATCGATCCTGAAACAATCCGGACAACCTGAGGAGACCAAACAACTCATTCAGCAACAGATTACCACCTTGGTGATGGCGCACAAAGCACGCACAATCGTTAGCAAAGCAGAGGAGAAGGCGCTCAAGACACTGATGGTTGACATTACCAAAGTTATGCTGTCAGCAGACAAAGGGCGTTCGACAGTCGTGTTGGATAAGGCTGACTACATTCAGAAAATAAAAACTTTACTGGAGGACCGGCAAGCTTACCTTTCGTGTGACGACGCACCGATGAGGAAGCTGGTGATTCAACTGGATAAGATGTTCACCGAAATGCAGACCAGCAATGCGATCAGCAGGTCGGTGCGACTGGCCATTAAACCCACAGACGCCCCCACAGCAAGGTTTTACGGACTGCCAAAGGTACACAAAGCCGGTTTTTCCCTACGGCCAATCGTGTCATTACGCGGGGCACAAACATTTAATCTGGCTAAATGGCTATTTCGAAATCTTAAGTCATTGACGTCGGACGCGGCCACGAGGGTATGTTCGGCCACCCAATTCCTGCAACGTCTCAAGTGAGTTCAAATCACTGAAGATGAGGTCATTGTGTCATTCGACGTCACCTCCCTCTTTACTTCGATCCCACAAGACCTGGCAGTCGACACGGCCCGCAAACTGCTCGAGAGCGAATACGACGAGGCGAGCGAGACGGTGAAGTGGAGATATCTCCTTCAACTTAAATTTTTCAGCAGTGAGCTCGGCGTTTTTCGTAAAGACAGACGGAGAGAAGCAGGATAGATAGTATCATAATCGTTTTACTGAGAAAAAGATAGGCAAACGCCTTTTAATTCCCTGTTGGTAACAAGACGATAGTGAATTAATGAATACAAAAAATCTTTTGAAAATTAACGTCAATTACATGTTCCGGGAAGACACCAGTGTGAAATCTGAACAACGTAGGACAGAAAGATATCCCTGCTCGCAAATCACGATGCGTATAATTTGATCCCGTGTATGTGATCACTGTATGTGACACGATAAGTGTTGGTCAGTATCAATTTCAGTATTAGTTTGTTGGGAGAAAGATAGGCGAATGCCTTTGAACTCCCCGTAGATAACAGGATGAAAAGAAATAAGTTGACACAAAGAGAAATTTAAAACGAACAACAGCTACATGTTCCGGGAAAACAATCTTCACAAAAACATGAATTCTCATTGCAGTGCGATTTCCGTGCCAGTAGTCTTAGCAAACCTCCGTATGTTTCGGTTGATTTGTGTTTGAAGCATATTCCCACAGGGTCATGACATGATCACGCATTTCAAAAGGCGCGATTGACCTAATTTCGTTTGTATCAATCGGGTCTTTCGATAACACGAGGTTCAAACAGTTCGCTGTTTGTGCTTCTTTTATTCTTGTTGGGAATCTTAAATTCTACACGATAGAGAGGTTCCCCGTCAGCTTTAAGAGTTAGTATCTAAAAGACGCATGATAACCCTTAACTGATAGCTCATCCCAGTTAATCACTGGGGCGTTAAAATCTCCAGTGATCAGCGTGTTTCCATATTGAGCCAGTTCACGCATTAGTTTAAGCAGGATCTCACCACCCTCCGGAGACTGATTTGACGGTCTATAGACAGTAATGAAATGTAAAGTGTGTGCACCACGCGTTTTCAGTTTAGGCCATAGCGCCTCCCCATCATGATAGGAACTAATTTTCCGTTCTGACGCAGTGATGCCCTTCTTGACAAACACTGTTATTCCTCCTCCCCTCCTATGTATCCGGTCCCAACGAAAAACATGGTACGCTCCGGGTACAATTTCGGCATCCATTCTGCGGCATGTAGCCAGGTCTCTGTAATGGATATGTCATCCGGCTGTAGGTCAGCTATACAAACTTTGAGCTCCTCAATCTTCTGAAGCAAAATTTGTGCGTTCGTATTAAGAAAAGGCAGCTTCGCCGGCATAGAGTTCTGCGCGATTTTTGCGTCGAGGTTGCCGGAAAGTTTTTTTGGGGATTGGCTACTTTATTGCGTGAGTTTTTGTCATCGTTTTTGGTCAGCGCTATTGGCTGTCTGCAGAGGAATGACCTCTGGGTGGTGATGATTTCCCCGTTCTTTATTCGCAGGTTCCTCTCGCCCGCATTGGATCTCCTGTAGAGTTCAGTTTTCACTTCCCTCCACTTCTTCTTCTCGGCCGGCGAGTAATCCCACTGAAAAAAACGTTGTGTACGTATTTCGTAGAAGCGATTTCCTGTTCAACAGTAGCTTCGCTTGTTCTTCATGCTTCATTATCAATTTTATTGGTGTGGGTTGACCAGCGTCCACATATGGACCCTTCTTCCAGCCCATCCTAAATGTTTTTAAGATGGGGACCACCATTTTCTCATTTTCATGTAGGAAAGGTTGAACGTATCCACGGTATAAATACATATCATGGTCAATTTTGTATATTGGGGTCTCCGAAAAAGTATCAGGCATGCGCTGTATGACGATGCACTGGCTGCGTTTAAATAACGGGCTATGAGGCTTATTTCTGGACCCTATTGAAGTGTGGGTATCCCCCACTTGGGCTGTGACATTTTTAAGCTCCGGCAATTTTTTATTGGGAAGACTTGACCGCTCCTCTTTCGTGCCAAGGTCGCCTCTTTGTGTGGTGTCTTGTGCTTTTCGGGAGACGGACCAGATTAGTTCTTACGGGTATCTTAGACACCAACTGTTTGGTTTTTGGGGCTGTGATAAGCACGACATCCTTTGAGTAAACAAAATGTTCAGTCCCTTCATCGTGGTCTGCCGGTCTGGTAGCGACACCATCTGCGTGTTGGCCCAACGTACAGGGTTTGACTCCCGAGTCCTCTACATTTTCGTGGTATTCCGACTGTTCACCTAGGTCGAGTTCTACTGCTGTTTCTGCTGGAGTTTGCTTATGGAGTATGGAAACCTACTGTGCTTTTTTTGTCTTGGCCTTTTCTCGGCTTCCACTGTTGAAAAAAGGGTGATCGTCGCTGTCTTCCAATCAGATGGTAGGCAGTCAGTAGCAACTGACGCCTGGAAGAGTAAGGCTAGCGGCTTGGCCCTTTCAGAACTAGCTCCTTCAACATCTTGGCCTACGGCATCGGGGTCTGGAGAGATCAAATCTTTAAAATTAAGAAGCGCATCCCTAATTTTATCTTGAGTGAAGAGGACTTTATCAATAAATGGGATCAAATCGTCTTCATAAGTGTGGGATAAACAAAACTGGGTTCAGTCGCCTTGACGGACTGGAAGAACAGAAAGAGATGGTCAGCAGTATACTTTTCCGCTGATATTTTGGCACTTTCGGCAGTTTGCAGTAGGTGGATTGGATCCTTGTTACGCGTGCGCTGTCTTGTATGACTCTACAGGCCTTTGGGATTAACCGTGGCTCGGTTAACAATATACTCTTCGCTACACCTTTTCGTTTATCTCGCAAACTTCTACAACGTCGTCTGTTTTTAACAGCAGAATGGGGTTCCTATTTCGAATGCATTCTCTAACATAGCTGTTGAAAATCTTTTAGTTTCCTACCGCACGGTTTATTAGATTACTCTCGAAGCTTTGGCGGCTATTTTGTACCAGGCTCTTAACCCTGTTTCTCTGCACCTTTATTTATTTTACGACTCGGGGGCGTCTCTCTGAGATAACTTTTTCCACGCCCACCCTTTGTGGTTTCCTTCACTCTTCAGCGTGGGTGCTAGCCAGCGAGGGCTATTTGTTACTTTCTTTACCATGAAAGGACAGAAATACGATGAAACAGACCAAAAGCTCAAGCGAGTTCATATAATCGAGCTCCTGGAACTGTGTCTAAAAATTTTCTTCACGTTTAATAGCCAGATCTACGAACAAAAGAAGGGGACACCAATGGGCTCGCCCCTGTCTGGCCTTGTTGCCGAGGCAGTTTTACAGCGGCTCGAGCAACTGGTCTTCAACTCCTCTCCCCCGAAATTCTGGGCCAGATACGTGGACGACACGTTTGTTATCATCAAAAGGAGCAAAGTGCAGGCTTTTAAGGAGCTGTTGAATTCTATCTTTCCCGACATCCAGTTCACTATGGAAGAAGAGGCCAACAATCAGTTACCCTTCCTCGACGTACAAGTGACAAGGTTGGAAAACGGGAAGATAAGGACAACGGTCTACCGCAAGGCAACTAACACGATGCGCATTCTCCACTTCAGAAGCAATCACCCCGTTGGTCATAAACGCAGTTTTGTTAGGACCCTCTTCCAACGCGTTCAGACACACTGCAGCGACGAAAAAGGGAGGAAGGAGGAGATTGCGTACTTGTATACACTATTTCAAGCCAACGGTTATCCGAAGTCCTTCATACGCAGGTGCCTCAAGAAGCCGCACCCTGAGCGGTCAAAAGGAGAAGACCCCAAATTTTGGCTCGCAATCCCCTACATCAAAAACGTTTCAGAGGCGACTGCGCGAATCCTTAAACCTTTTGGGATTAATGTGGCCCATAGACCTGAATCCACTATCAGACAGCAAGTGATGAAGCCCAAAGACCCGCTTCCATTGACAGAACAATCGTCAGTGGTCTACAGCTTACCATGCCAAAATTGCAATGCAAGGTATGTTGGTGAAACGGGCAGGCGCCTGGGCACAAGATTGCATGAGCATCAGCTCGCAATCAAATACAAGAATGAACTGTCTATGGTCTATGAGCATGTACAGCAGGAGAACCACACCTTCGCCTTTGAAAAAGCAAGAATAGTAGGCCGAGCCAATGACAAGATGGCCAGATTACTATTGGAAAGTTGGTCCTCCAATGGCACACTTAACAGAGCCATAGACCTTCATCCGGCCTACCAAGCGCTCCGAGCAGGGCTCACCTCCGCCCGAAACGGGGCAACAGGCCAGACAAAAGAAGGCAAACAGGACAGACGGCCGACGCCCACAAAGGAGGAACGTGTCAACGAACAAGGATCTCCTAAACGATATGGCACAATTGCTCGTGGGTGCGCCCGCAAAGACGAAAAAGACGCAAACGACTATAAACCCACGAAGGAGGAAAGTCTCAATTATCAAGAGTCGTGTAAAAAAGGTGGCACTCATTCCCGTGAAGGCACCCGCGAGGAAGAGGGAAATTCAAACAACCACCTCCAATCGATCGGTCCAATCGATTTACACGCGCGTAAGAGGCACCGTTATGAAACCCGACTAAAGACAGGACGCATTCTCGCAAGACAAACGGCAGGAAATGGACATGGCTCTGACGATGGAGACGAGAGAGTTTCCGAAACGTCAGCTTAATTATAACCAGGTCCCAGGAATCGCCTCCACTTCTTCTTCCTCTTCTGGGGAAAATGAAGGTAAAAAAAAAAAAAGTAATAAGGTCGTGTAGTACGGCTTTGAATGCCAACCAATCATTAAGAACGCACCCGGTGAATGTTTCTTTCCAGTCTATCATGGTCACTGAGGTTTTAATTTGTGTAAAACCCCCACTCCAGACGTTGCGTCTGGTTATCACACTACGATTGGGCGCAGAGACGAGTAAATGCTCCCACTGTAATACTACGTTGTCACTTTTTCCGAGAGGTGGTAAACAATTATCGACGTCCACGTTATCAGGCGCTTTGGTCAGTACTTGGTCTAAGCAATTGACTTGGTGCCCTTTGCGTAGTCTGGTCGGATATAGGACGTGCTGCGTCAGGGAGGATTCCTGTGCTATGCGCAGGAGTCGTCGATCAAAATTTTCTTTTGAACCGGGTGCGGAATTCACGTTCCAGTCGATATGGGGAACGTTAAAGTCACATATGATCCTGACATCGGATCTCCTAACAAATGCTCCGACTTGTTTTATCAGACTTGTGTCTGAATGTTGGTTGTTTGACGATGGATGGTAGACCACCATGACGTCAAGGACTTGTGACCCCGGCGTTCTACTGGTTAGCCATATTTCCTCTATATTACCCGCAAGAGTATCGGATTCGTCGGACACGAGCAGGCCATGTCTAACGTAGATAAGCACACCCACCTTGACGCACGACGCTTTCTTTTCGGGACAATTGAAACCCCTGGAGAGCAATTTCGTGATCGCCTACCTTCGTAGAGAACCATGTGTCTGTTATTCAGACGACGTCTGGTTACAGTTGGCACATGATAATCTTACGTTCATCTATTTTAGAGAACAGGCTTTGTGTTTTGATATGCATGCACATGAGTTTTGAGTGCACGGTGTAATCTGGTTGCGTCAGTCACGTCCTGATCGTCGTTCGGACTATTACGGGTTTATTCGATGTTTTTTTCAAAATTATCTCCTCGTTGAAGATTGTCAGGCCTGTCTCGCCATTCTTGATCCTTGGCTGTATATTCACTTCTAGTTCTCGGCGTTTCAGCCGTTCCTCCGGAAAAAAGTCCGGTTAAAAAAAACCTATTTATGCGAATGATGAAGGTTAGTTTTTTAGACAAGATCAGTTGAACTTGCTTCTTTTTTTCAGTATAATTTTGCGGGCTGTGTTGCGGCATATCTGCAGTATCTGCCGATATTTTCTCGATCCAAACGACTTCAGTTCTTCGAATTCTTCACCTGACGCAACAGATCACTCAGAACATCATTAAATGAAACAAGATCAAGATCGTCCTTGTCGTTTGAACTCTCCGAAATTGTTGCTCATAGTCCCTGTACAGGTAGACAGTAATCAAGATGCTGTCTTTGTCGTGAGCAATTAGATACAGTTTCCGCAACATTTGTTGCAGTGGGCCTGGGGCTCTGGTTAAGTGGTGTGAGTTCTTGGTCATCGGAACTGTCTGAAGTTGCTTTTTGCGACCCCTGAACAACTAAACCATGATCACTATCCTGTTGGAATTCGAGAGGTACATTTGTGGCCACCTTCGCTGCTGGGGGCCTGGAGCTAGAACTGGCAAGAGTCGATGCTTCGCCAGCATGAACTATGGTGCTGTCAATTAGGCCAGACACAGCAAATTTAGCGGCCTTCACTGTACTTTTCGGCACAGTCTTGTCGTTTTTAATGGTTGCCCTAGGTTTAACTGATGACAAAATCGCCTCTTTGTTGTATACATCGTCAGTGTTCGTATTTGCTTCAACTGTGACTACATGATCAACTACTGTGCCCTGTACCTTAGGCAGAGGCACCCTTTAGGTGGTTCATGCATATCCATGGAACATATCAGTTTTGCCATTTTCGCGATGGTCTGCTGGAGGATTTCTTGCATAGTTGCCATTTTTCTTCAACTTTATCATACTTGTAGGCTAGAATATGATAGCTGTTGCATCTGTTTTTCTTGCGACAGCATTGTATATAAATAATATATTTTTTTCGAAAAATCACTTCTGTCTTTTCATTAACATTTTACCATGCAAACATCTGTGTTTTAAGGCGTTAACACATAATCTTCGAAATGCCTACATTACGATACGGATATAAGCCTCAACAGTAACGAACGCATAGAGATAAATTGACTTCTGGTTGCATGTACATCATGCAGGCCATGCTCCCTCTATGTTATTCAAAAATTATAAACGGTGGTCTTTCGGAGTAGTCGCAGTTACCGAAGTGATTTCCTGAAGATGCATGTTGATGGAAGCTAGAAATGATGAAGCAATTTTGTGTATGGGTCTTTCAATATAAGCGAACATATGTTGCTTAAACATATATTTCTCAGGAGGCTTGACTACCTGCATTGAGGTAAAAGGGACTTAATAGCAATGGGTATACACCAATAACTTGACTAATTGATGCCTACAAAGCTTACAAATTAGGCTACCTTTATGAAATTGATGATTAAATTGTGATAAGGTGAGATTTCTAACAAGATGAAGTTACAGAAGTGGTCATCGATGAACAAAAGTTAGTGTAGGTTAGGGAGGAATCGAATGCACTACGTGTGCGTGAGATTATTAATATTGGCGCTCCCTAATTCCAATTGTTCACAACGCTTTGTAATTAACTGCACACTGAGAATAATATTTAAGCATTTATATAAGCAGTGCATATGCTAGACAAACTTTATGGATATTTTGTGAGGAACTCTGCCACTTTAAGTCATAAGCCAAAGAAAATGCAGTTTCTTTTGAAGAAGGTGTTCTTTTGATATAAAATAACTTAATTGAGTTAATTCTCGAGTTTGGTCTCCCAACTCGTCTACTTAATAGAAAGACTAACAAGAAAAGTCCAATGAACAACTAAATTTCCAAACTGCTGAAAAAATCAAGATTTACGGAAATTGAAACATGATTGGAAGGTTTGGTCTCAGTAAGTCTCTGTACTGTGGCTTCTGAGATTTTCCATTGTTCTTTGATGTGTAAATTAATACCATCCAACTCGACGTGCCGGTTAATTCATGAATCGTCAAAGTGCATGGCTTCGAGTAATTCTTGAGCATTTTTGGAGTGGCAAACTCCAACGATGCGTGTTTAATACCATGCAAATGTGTTTCCTGTGTTGGGTCAATTTATAGCTTCTTTGGAAACAAAGATTATGTCTAGTTACGGCTGATTGGTGTTCGCGGATGCACATGGAGACGGATCTTCCTGTTTGGCCACAATATAAAGCATCATAAAATCCAAATGGGATTTGGTGATGGCTTCTTTCTCATTGAGGTAGCTGACCCTATACTTTGGGTGTAATACCTTGGTATGTAAAGTAGCCATCAGTCTGTGCGCTACTTTTATTTGGTGTTTTAACAACTGTCTTTCAACGAGTTCGGACACATTCCTTATATAAGGGAGGACTCGTCATGTATTTGTGTTAAGCGCTTGAGTGGAAAAATCTGATTCCTTTTTTCATTGATGTTGTTGTCTTATGCATCGGCGTATGAAGCTTTTGGGGTAACCATTTCGGGGAAAACAGATCAAACAGGTAATTGAGCTGCATTCAGTTGATTTTTTTCTTCAGAGCAGTGTGTCTTTTCTTGATGTAGCAGGCTATTGATAGCACACTGTTAATGAGAGATGGGGTTGTTACTCTCACAGTTAATAATAACTTCTGCATGTAATTATTTCTTCAGCTCTTTTTCCTGATTTAGAAAAAAATGCCTGGAATAGTCGCGTTTATGGTATTGTGGAGCGTTTTGAGTAGCTCGATTTTGACGATAAAAAATGCGTCGTCTTCATATCAGTCCCATAATTTA
The DNA here is from genome assembly GCA_036362985.1 of Ligula intestinalis. Lineage (NCBI taxonomy): Eukaryota > Metazoa > Platyhelminthes > Cestoda > Diphyllobothriidea > Diphyllobothriidae > Ligula > Ligula intestinalis. Next base: position 12,212,547 of record JAYGXS010000006.1, on the reverse strand, counting down.
GGGTAAATTTATAGAAGGGCCGTTAATTCAAGTTTCTGCATCGTTATCTCGGCAAGTTATCCAGATATGGGTGACACCATTGGAGCTATTTTAATTGTTGATAGTATTGATGATAAAATGAAAAATTGGTTTCTACTCAAAGGTCCACAAGTTCAAGTAAGGCGCCTGCAGATACTTTCGTTTCGTAGGTCCTCAGGGCATCCTCTATGCATTGCTTTGCTACATCAAGTAGTATGGAAAAGAATAGGGAAACAACGTTGAAGGAGACCATTACCTCATGATCGGAGACTGTGATTCCCCTTACTTTCTGCAGAAACTCGGTAGATTTCTGATTGGAAGTTCCGCAATCTTTCGTAAGTGGATGAAGTTGACTGGATAACCACTTAGATATCTTGTAGTTCGGCGCACCGATTAATGAAGCACTCTGTCGCAGGAAAACTTGCAGTTTGTAAACATTGGATAATCCGTAGATCTTTGCGATAATTGCCTCAGCTTGTTTCCGGCTTTTTGCGATATCTTCTGATAGTTGTTTTGTCTCTTTAAGGCGTTTCAGCACTTTACCAATTGATGATATTTGCTTGATTGTAGGGTCTGTGGTGATAGCATTTTCTGTTTGTTATCCAATTTGTTCAAGAAAGAAGGTGCACCTGCCTTGTCTGCGGGAATAATGATTATATTCTCATCAGTGATAGTATTTTCTGTTTGATATCCAATTTGTTCAAGAGAGTAGGTGCGCCTGCCTTGTCTGCGGGAAGTATGATTATATTTTCATCAGTTTTTATGTGCTTTTTTTTCTTCAGAAGATAGGGAAGACAATTGATTGCGATCCTTAAAGGCTTGAACAGCGCTATTTTGGATTGTTGATTGATCACGATTATACAGGTTAGTTGTCAATAAGATGAACTTCAAGCTGGCTTGGATGTCCAAGCAGTTAGAAACAGAATGGTTGTGTTTCATCCCTTTGGAAAGCACACTCTCTTCAGTTGCTGTGAGTACTCTGGAAGGCAGTTTCACATATTTTGCTGCGAATTGATGGTTCGTAAATGGTGGCTGAGAAATATTTGTCTATATTTTTGTCAAGAAGCGTCTTATTAGTTTGCCTTTCGCGGTCTAACAAATGGATAACTGTTTGACTAAGATCTTCAAATAAGTGTAGACGAAGATGATTGCGGCGAAAGTTCATCGGTTTGTCTTCGGTGGAATGTTAATTTTCGAGTCGATAATGGGCATCAGTTATAAATGCTCTAAGCATGTTTTTTCCCATAACGAGATGCAATCTGATACCCAAGGGGACATTTGACGGCAGGTCTCACACGTACAGATTTTGGTATAATTTTCATTTTCGGCATTGGTGGAGAAATGTTATTCGTTCTCACGTTCAACTTTCGCGAATAGCACATTTTTTTCCATTGTCTGGCTGCAAGCAAAACTTTGCGTTCGTAATTCATTCATATAAACTGGAACACGCGCATCCAAAAGAATTGAACTTTGAAGAAGATGTTCCTTTGGGATCAAACAACTTCGATGAAGAGGATCCCACAACGAACCGGCCGGAAGAGGAGGTGAGGTTACCAGGACCCTCTACCATGTGACAAGAAGGCCCAGCAATTGTTGTTTATGACCCCCAGCTCCACTGACAGTTAAATTGCGTACGCTACTGTGATTGCCACGACCCCCTGACAGCTACTTGCCTTCCTCCCCCATCCTCTTTCGATTACTGTTTCTAACCCCTTAAACACTTCTTGATTTCTGACAGTTGATTGGCCCATGGCCACCATAATTATCCCCTTTTTGGTTGCTTTCTTATATCTGAAGATGGACTTCTGTAAGAGATGGAAAGCGCAGCACAATAAATAAATTGATCTGGTGCTCGACATGCCTTCTTCATCGTCTATAACTTTAATTAGAGAATGCTCGAGTTTTGCAACCCAACTCGTCTTCGGACTAACAATACTAACAAGAAAACTGCAATGAACAACCAAAATTGCAAAACAGCCAAAAACGCAATAATTACACATAGTTAGACATGACTGCTAGGTATGTTCTCAGTTAGTCTCTGCTCTGTGGCCTCTGTGATTTTTCATCGTTCTTTAATGTGTTTATAAGTACCATCCAACTGGACGTGCCGGTTAATTCATGAATCGTCAAAGTATATGGCTTTGAGCAATTCTCAGCCATTTTTGGATTGAAAAACTCCGACGATGCGTGTTTTATGTCACGCAAAGGTGTATCCTGTGTCGAGGCAATGCATGGCTACTTCAGAAAAAAAGATCATGTCTATTCATGGTCAATTGGTGGTCGCGGCCGCGCTTGGAGACGGATCTTCCTGCTTGGCAACCATATACAGTATCACAACCTTAATACATGAAGAGGGTTTCTTTGCCAATTCAAGTGAACATGCGTGTCCCAGGAAGCAATTGGGACGAAGAAGAATACTTGATCACTGGGACTATGCTTTTTTCGCCTGACGTTTTGACATCCATCGCTGATTCATCATCAGAGACATGAGTATGTGACAGTAGCAGAATATTTTAATCCATGCACAGAAGTTTGCAGTATATAAAGGATACAGTCATTACTGCAAGCATACAGCGACAATTAACGTTAATTGCCTTCTTGCGTTTGGATAGTTTTTTAGACGGCACGCGGGTCTGACCTGCTGAACTTTCATAACGGGCGGTGAGCTCGGTCGTGATGATTGATCGGCCGTCTGGCTCTCCGGAGTTGTCATAAGATGATGTGGTGGCCTGTGTGTTCCCCGAGCGGTGAATTTGCTTTTGTCAAATTAAGTCTCAGACCGAATATCGATTGGGTAAATCGTTGCACTTGTTTATGGGTTGCGGGCCCGTGAGACATGACTCAAGTAGTTCTCGGCTCACTCGATTGTCACCTCCTGTGAGAATATCGCTCTCATCAAATTTGAATGTGTGGACATGGCCTCATCGAACGAGCGGCAACTTAAGAATTGGCATCATTTCGTCGCACTGCTGTCGCGTGTTCGGCAATTTGCGTCTTGAAAAGCCTGCCAGGTTTACCGACCTAATTTATTTGTCCGCAACTGCACCAGATACTGCAGACGACTGCAGGTGGTTATTGCCCCATCAGTGGGCCTTCCTGTTTTATGGTCGAACGCCTTATGGTTGCTTCCGACCTGTGTGCGACTCCAACTCCAAGTGGTGTGAAAAGGTCGCCAACTGCGTCCGATACGTTTTTGACGTACGGGATCGCTCGCCAATTCTCAAGTTGCAACTCATTCGACGATCCCCAGCCACACATTCAAAAGTGATGAGGTCGCAATTCTCGCAAGAGATGACAATCGAGTGAGCCGAGAACTACTCAAGTCATGGTTCACGAGCCCCCAAGCAACGATTTACCCAATCCATCTTGGGTGCTGAGACTAAATTTGGCCATAGCCAGTCACAGCTCGGATAAGAGACAGGCTACCGCATCATCTTATGCCAAAACCATAAGGCTAGATGGTAATTGATGACGCAATGAATTAGCGAACACTCAAGACATGTATCGAATGTTCTGCTTGCTTAAATTTAACGGCAAAACCCTGTACACGCACAAAATGTTTCTGTTAATGTTCTGTGAGTAAGTTTCTGAGGATAAATCTGCGACGGATTTCGGGACTTCAGGCGAATAAACATATTGTCAGAGCCATCAAGTCGTTTTATACTTCTCAGGAGATGCTATTCACAAGTGGACCGTAAAATGCGAGCTACTTAATGGTGCCCCTAGGACTCGTTTTCGTGATCTTTCCCCTTTAGAAATTTGCAAGAAACAAGCCGAGTGGTTTGCACATTGCTACGCCGTCTATCTGCCTGTAGGATCGGCCATTGCAGATAAATTGCAGCTTTTGTGTTAACCGCATTGATAGATCTTTAACGGTTTTCATTGGCATGAATATCTGGTGGATCGTATTTCGAATTATGTCACAGACATAGGTTATGTTTTAACTATTAGTACGCTAGAAACATTTATTTAACCAATCAAAGAGAGCATTTTTTTCACCAACGTTCAGGGTTTTTATGGTATTGACAAACTCAAAAATATCCTTCATGCTTTGAGGATAAAGATTCCTTCCAAGGGGGTTAAGCTTTTCTACCAGACATTTGGCAATGATGTTATACGAGGAGTTTATAAAATTCAAAGTTGAACACAATGTTTGCCAGTATTTGTGATATTTAGGAAGGCCATACATTCGGGGAATCATAGTGCCTATAGGTCTCAGTCTATAGGTGCTAAGGCTACGACGGTATGGCCTCAACACCTACAATATTGCAGACCCTGGTTCCTTGGGAGATTGGAGAGAAGACGGTGGAAAGGCGAGAGTAGGCGGAACAGTGTATTGTATACAGAATAGTTATGGTAAAGTTGCCAGTCCATCCGGCATGGCTGTACGGCCGGAGGGCGCATGAGCGCGCGGCCTCCAACCCGTCTCTCTCAGAGCCAATTTCCCAGTGATTTCTTTGAGTAGTCGGGCCAGAAGACAGAAAGAGAGATAGCTTTCATTGGCTAGGTCGGCCTGGAGATTTTGGGCAGATAAGCAACTTGCGTCGGGCACGCGTGCAAGCTCCCCATTCGTCGCCTGGTTTTTGAGCGTAGATGCGGGGACCGTGATTGGCTGATCGAGACGTCAAAAACCGCGTCGGCGAGCCGTTGGGAAAGTGCACTTCGATGCGAGCTAGTCAGCCAGGCACAAGCCACTACAAGTCTTTCGAAATCTTTTTTTAGACAAATGCACTCTTTTTGATGATATTTCAGAATTGCAGTGGTTGGCAGTTCTCGTTAATTCTGCAGTCTGCAGGTTTGCTGATGTGTACATAATTAAACAAACTTCAGGTCAAATATTATGGATATATATTTGTAGGCTATTCTATCGCTAATTCGTTTTTCGGGTCAGTCGACTTCTACTCACTAATGCCCTTTCTGCTGAAATATCATTTCATTGTCTAAGGTTGGCTTTGGGAAGGCATTGCGGCGGTTGTCAAGTTTCAAAGAAGGATCGACTCACCCCATAAACTTACAATATTTAGAACATATAGGTTTACATGTGTCATGATTAGAAGTAACGCGGCGATCTAATGATCAGAGTGACAGTAGCCGGGATGACACATCTTACACGTAATTATCTGAGCACATCCCCTATAACCTTCTAATTTAATGGTTGCAGTAAATTGCATTCATTTTATTGGATTCTCCCCGTCAACCTCTAATCAGCTTCTTGTCTTTATTTACGAAATCCTCACTATAATTAATTCTGCCACTTTTATTTAGACAAGAAGATGACGATCGGTTGCCCATTTGACACGCACCCAATAATGGCTCCAGTCCACTAGTACAGAAGCCATAACTTCACCATTATTCTACTTATAATGTAAAATATAGTTTTACCGAACTTGAAGGTGCCATTCTGCAAAGTATATTACTCTATGAATTTCGGCTTCTTTAATAGAGCCTTGTGTCTGGTATGTTCCAATATCACACCAGAGTTGCACGTTTGGCCCAAGTTTCCAGTTAACTCCCATTGCTAAGGCGACCATGCAAAGCAAAATCTACTTCGACAGAAAAAGAGAAATAAAATTTTGTCAGGAAAACTACGAGCAACATTTTTTTGCATCATTCTATTAACCTAGAAGAAAATATGCGCGTTTGTTGTTTGAGGTTGATAGGCACATCGCAGACAGTTTGGCAACCCTGGACCACCAGGTCAGAAGATGACAGAAGGCAATGCCGTTGCAAAGAGAAAAAATAAGGCTAACATTTTACTGTCAAGTGTACTAACGCACTTTGGGAGAAAAATAAATGCGACAAATAGTTCACTTTTATTTCGTTGATTTAACCGAAGAGACCTGGAAGAAACGAACATTTCATTCAAGGTGGACAATACGTTCCCTTTTACATGGAAGAGTCCCATTCTGCATTTAACCCGATTAAGAGATTGCTTATCTCGCGTTTATCCTTGTTTTCATTCGGAGCCTATGCTTCACCTGAAAAAGGTCGATGAAGTCATCTAGTGAACTATCAGATCATGATGCTATCACATGCCTTACTGTCCTTGATTAAATTTGATCAGACTCAGACGCCAAAACAGCACCCAACATTTAGTACGCAGTGAGGACTTAACACTGTTTACTCATATCAAAAAGGATACATTTCTGTTTTAGAGAACCAGTGGTAAATTGGAGGGTTTTCCTGTAGCACTTAGCGATAACATCCCCATAGAACAACATATTTAAACATGAAACAGACGTTAGAACTTGGGCCAATCTACTCTATTCGAAATGCGTGTGTTTTGCCTGATCATCAATGTATCTTCTAATAAGCTGGTATCAGTTAGCTTGCTTTTAAAAAGATGTTTCCTAGTAAACGAAAGGCTTATTTTTATTTGCCGTTTAATACACAATAAATATTGACAGTAGTGGAGAATATGTGAGTTTCAGAAGAGGAAGGAGAAGAATAGGATGCGATTACCGGAACAAGAGTATATTTGTCTGACGTTTCGAATTCTGTCAGGAATCCTTAATCATAGATGGTGGTTACATAGTCATGGTCATGCGCAGATAGGTTTGAAACATGCATAGGTTGCACGGTATTTATAGTAAACAGTGGTCGTCTGCGTGTGTGTGTTAATTATTCACTTCTGTAGCTACCATGCATTGATGTGTCACTGGCTTGACACTTCGCGTTCTACTTATTAATGGCCACAATTGCCTTGCCAGCGTCAGATGTGGGCCTGATACTTGCGTGACAATTGTGCCCGCAGTCTTCAGAGTTGTTGCTTCGCCCTGCCCTTCCCACGTGACTGATGCGCTTGCTAAGGAAACTTCTCAGCACACAGTATGGAAACGCAAAATCGTCGCGCTTGTTGATGAACTGGAGGCCTGTAAACCATGACACCGGGAGCTCGCGGCTCCCGGGTTGTCACCCCTGGCGAGGATTTCGGCCTCGTCAAACTTAATAATATGGCCGGGTCCCGTTGAGTAAGCTGCAACCGGACGGAATCCAAAACGTCAGGCAAATAAAACTCTTTTTTCAGTGATCGCATCCTCTTCTTCTGAAAATAAATAATATTTACATCACTATCATTCGAGTCTTCCAGTAGTCTTACAAATATGCACATGACACTGCCAGTAACAAGAATGCGGATGTTTGTGACAAACAAGAGGCCTTAGCATGAACAAAATAAACTGAAATTAACTGAAAATTTATTTACATTCGAATTGTACGATAACCGCTTACAGTAGTAATATTTTTATATTTATACCGGTGGGCAGTGACCTGCCTTACACAGACAGCTTCAAGCTATTTGTTTTCAACGTGCCGTATTTGCAAATTAAACCCATAACATTTCCTATATCATTTTTTTGTTTTGCTGATGTAAATAAAGGTTGGTATGTGTGGGATGGTTATTTCCTAGCATCTGCCTCTGCAGTGTATATTCCTTTCGAAGCCAACTTCTCTTTTCATCTCTATCATAATTTAGATCATCGCATTGGGAATGAAAGGCCAAGCAAACCTTTTTTGAAGGATACATAAAGTTCCAGCTTGTGTTTTGAAACAGAGTACTTCGACACCTACTGTCTATTCGTTTGAATGTGAACTTCAAATGCTATGCAAATACACGGTTGATGCACTAATTGCTTATTCATATAACGCCAGTCGGGTGCTTTATTGTTCAATAGTTATAAAGCACACTGCATTTATCAGTTCCTATCACGCTGACCGCGTAGACTTGAAAAAGAATACGATTTCAAGACTGTGGCTGTTTCCGGATCAACGCTTTGAAATCTTATTTGCAGGCCTAGTCCACTGTGACCGTGGTTGTTAATCGGGAAGGGAGCAACATAAAATGCAAATGTGCCTTTGCTACTGGTAAAAGAAGTCGCTTTGATAAAAGATGCCTTTCCGCTCGTCCTGATGTCATAGTAAATACTACCTACCACAATGTAGGAAGGAGATTATAAGATTATGCTTAATGTAGCTGTAAATAAACCAGGAACGAGATAGGTTCGCGTGCTTTAAAAATAAATAACAGAACAGCTTTAGTTGGAGGGCGGGAATTGGAGGCTTGCAAGGATACGCGCAATGAGGTAGCCTCTCATGAATCAAAGACTTGGAGTTAGGATCACGGTGCACTCATGTACTTCGAGGTTGGCATCACTTGTATGTGTTGATCTTATCGTTTTGGGCACTGAATCAGTACGTCCGGTATGCGGTAGTGACCGCGAAATTCTTTGCTCTTTTTTTTGTTTCCAACACTATGTCATTGTAAAGTCAGTTTAAACTATATTTGAGTTCTTAAATATTATATTTTTTTCCGGTAAGAAGGAACAGGAACAACAAATTCTGTAAACAGTTTTAAACCCTATGATTTGTGGACAATTTGAAGGGCACTGACCGATATTATTAAACAGGTAATTATTTTTCGAGCATAAATCCAAGAAAACTTTAGCCAACTAACGGTCATTACACGTCAACTTCCAGATAACAGGTTATTTACTGCATTCGTTAATATAAATCAGATAGCTGTTAACTATTCAATCAAAAGACAATGTTTCACTGATAAAAATCTGTGTATACTGGCATCCTACAGAAGTTCACGTGTGTCAAGCATGTTGTTTGTCAAGAAATTTGAACTGTGAAATGTACCGCGTATTTGTGCCTTTCCGTCAATCAATATTGAGCCGTATTCGAAGGTCTGGCAGTTTACTGCCACGACATGCATTTTGCTAACTGTTTCCATGTCTATTCAATATCACATAAGAACAGAATCCGCATATCGCACAACTTAATTCAGCAGCCGTATTTACGTTTGGGCTGCGCATGAGAAGGGAAATATAAGTTGGAACATTTATATTTGAAAGTTGCAAACATTCCCATTAGATAATTCAGAACACAATTTTGGCGAGCAAACGCTTTCAGTAACTTCTCATCAGGCCAAACAGTTACAAAGGAGGTTTCAATTTAAAAATCAATAGTTTGTCTTTCTTTACATGCAGGGTCCAATCAGAGCGCGGAAATGTCAAAAAAAGTTGCACATTTAATGTGCATTTAATTGATAGTTTCCTTACTACGTCAGATGGTATTCCTACGTTTATTTGATTTGCTACTACGAAGTCGCAGATAAAGTCGACTGTTTCTGTTACTGGAACGTTTGTAAACAGTGATGAGACGTCTAGGGTGATCATCATCATGCCGTTAAAGTTCATGTCATTTATGCCATTAATAAATTGTAACGTATCGTGGTAGCTATGTGGTGCCGGCTCTCGCTGTATGGGCTTGAGTTTCTCTGCCAACCACTTCGCTATTGCATGATACAGCGAGTTTCTCATGTGAAACATCTTTTCCCAGGAAGAAATTTGTAGCAAGCAAATATGGCAGAATTTATTCGATCAAATAAATTTCG
>JAYGXS010000006.1:12175096-12198132 GCA_036362985.1 Ligula intestinalis | reverse complement strand
CGAAATTTATTTGATCGAATAAATTCTGCCATATTTGCTTGCTACAAGTTTCTCATGTCTAAAATCGGGCGAACTGGTAGCCCATTCTTGTGGATCTTATGCAGACCATATAAACGGAGAATGTGCGTGCCTACTGGTCGTGAATGTTCAAGGTCTCGGTCACTTAGAAATCCTGCCGTGTGTAGTCTTCATAAGCAGCCGGTCAGGTGTACCTCTACTTCATCCGTACAATCGTTTTCTTCGTCTCCCTTCTTAAATTTCATCGGATCTGATAGTATGGTGTGCACATTGGTAACGTAGTCCGATCTGTTCATTAGAACGACCCCTGTTCTTTTGTCTGTCTGCAGTGCGGGCCAAGAAAATACTGGATTAACGATTCACACAACTTCTGGAAAGGCATTGCAGCGTTTGTAACACGATGCTTTTCGAGCCGAGACATAAGGGAACCAGATCAATCATTCTGAAAATGAAGTATGCTCAGTTAAATTTAGAAGGTCCTGATTTGGTGCATGATATATTGCCCTACTTAATTACTCTAATGTAAAATACGAACCATCAGAGCAGTTGGTCTTATAGACGAAGCTAATAACTTTTCTTTTTTTAAATAATTAGCCTCTTAACCGATGACTGTAATACAAATATTCTAATAGGTGCAATTTCAAAAGAACCACGGTCCTATTTGGAAGTCCAGCTGAAATCGAAGTCTTCTCACAGTTGACTCAATTTTTATTGTTGCGCAGTGGCCTGAGGCCGCTCAAGAATTCTGTTTGGGCACGAAAAGACCTAAAGACAGTTTTAGGGATGCTTAGGCCATTTGGCCCTCGGATCACTTGTGATAATGAAAGGTACACATAGAGCGCACTTAACACATATGGAGCATCAGACGAAAAAGAGTCTACCTTCAAATTCACTCAAAACTTCATACTGATCCTTCGTTTTGTAAAAAAATCATCAATTGTTCATGTAAACATAAAGCTGAAACTGAGTGCCACATTTTTGTTGATAATACCCACTACGAACCGGAGACTAGACGTATATTGAAGTTATCCAAGCACCCCAATAAGCTGAAATACTTGGAACATTTTGGCTCAAAATAAGAAGAGAGGTTAATATTAGCAGTATTGGAGACAAAATGGTCCCAATAGAAGTTAATATGCGAGTTCCAGGAAGCGACCACTGGAACAAAAGTTTTATTTTCCTGTGTTTTCGGATTCTGTCGAGAATTTTTAATCAAAGGTAATCGCGGGATCGTATGACACATGCACAGATTGCGCGGAATGCATACGTTAATCATTAGTCCCTCTAGCCACCGCTTGAAGCCTTACTTGGTGCAGTGATGGCTTGACACCTCGCTTTCGCCTCACTAATGGCCGCGATTTCCTTGCGCATGCCGGATGCGGGCTTAATAATTCCACGAGAGTCATGCTCGCTGTCGTCAAAGTTGTTTTTAGTACATACGCGTACACCGATCATATGCAGGGCACACCTGCCCTGGTATTTTATGCCTTTTAGCTGTCATGGTCGGATGCAATCACACAGCCGCTGCCACATGATTAAGTATATGTGTTAAAGCCAGTTTATTCGGCGTCGTCAGTAGTTATAGCCCGGTATTTCGAACCCGACTAAAAGGTAGAAGAAGGCAAAGGGCGGTGCTGATAGCCAATGGCTTTATTCAACCGCACAAAAATACTGGGGGTTTTGCGTAACTGTCCAGTCCTGTGTGTCCTGCCGGTCCGTCGGAGTCGTCCTTTAGTCTGCCAACTCCGGCATATGTTTACGACTCTGGTCTTTTCAGAATATTCCTAGCGTATGGTCTGCTCCGAGACATTCTGGAATAATCTTGACTACGCCCACTTCGCTTGCTAAGTGAGTGGTCATCTGTCTTTTTTTAGCTTACGGCATATGCATAGGCGTGGGCATCTGGCATGCGGGCGTGACTTACTACGTGTGGTCCTTTTCGTCAACTGCCGTGAGTGCACGGGGGCTCCCACCTCCGTCACAGTATGTTGATTACTAAATTTTAGCAACTTATCTATTTAATTGTAGGCTGGGCTTGATCCTTCCTTAGTGACTGATTTTCTTGCTCAGGAAACGGCATAGTATGCCTAATGGGAATGCAAAATATGTGTGCTTGTTTATGGACTAGGAGTCTGAGAACCATGACTCGAGCTGCTCGCGGCTCGAGCGGTTGTTTCCTCTTGCGAGGACTTCGGCCTCGTCAGACTTGAGTCCCATCAAGTGAGCTGAAGCCTATTCATTAGCGTCTTTCTTCCTCATCACCGCTGCATGCTCATCTATTCGCGTCGGGAGTAATCTCCCGGTCTCTCCGATTAACTTGCTTCGTTCACAACTGCACGAAATCCGGTAAAAGATTCCAGCCATTTCCTGTCGTGGCAGTGGGTGTTTGGTCTCATGACCCGGCGCCTGATAGTTGCTTTTGGCCTGGCCTGACATTATGATATATTAGTTCCTGTCAAGCGTGATCAATCAGCAGTTTGAATGTAAACTTACCGCTAAAATATGGTAATAGAGATTAGATTATGAATAAGCCGATTCAAGGATTTTCAGCCTTGTTTGCTCATAACTTACCTGCTCTCCACTTTTCAAAGACCTTCGCTCTATGTTTTGTATGAAATTAAAACTGGACTTAGTGAGATATATTTAAAAAAGCGGGTAATTGGCTTTTATACGTAACGACACAGAAACCCAAACTTGAGAATTCCGTGATATGGGATCAATAAAAGTAGGGGTAATACGGGTGGAGCATTACTGGGGCATTATGTAAATTTATTATGAACCATTGTACATTGTCAAGTGATAATGATCTTAGCTGGTACAGTTTCTTCAGTAGTGTGCCACATCAGCTAATGCGTGCAGCTTATTAAAGTTTCAAGTTCCGTACTTTCGGCAACAGCTTGGAGCGTAATATCTAACCAGACTTTCATCTATGATCATATGAGGCCAAAACATTTATCCTGACATCGCACAAACAGGATTGTGAAAAATAAAATGAATTTATATGAGCAGGCAAAAAAATAATTTTTTTCGCGTTGATTTCCAGACATGTGAATTGAGCCCCCTGTATCCTAAGAGTATTAAAAAGTAAATGTAAATCAGTTAGGTAAGAAACCAAAGCCGGGACGTTTTGGCAGGCTCTTGCATCCAGGGCAGTAAATAATAAAAAAGTTTAAGCAAGTCAAAGCGGTGGTTAGGCAGATTTCACTTAAACATCGAATTAAGGAGGGCTGATCAAAATTGCCACATTAGAAGAACCTTTAAAATAAGTAGAGCTTCTAAAGCAGACAATGTCAGGGTGTGAATTGTATTCACACAAGAAAACCAAAAAAACCCAATATATTAGAAAGGCATCGCGCGAAGTGCAATAAATATTAACTTCAATATGAAAACAGAAAGTTCAAAAAATGCAAAGGAAGTAAAAATAACTATTAAATACATAGGATATCAAAAAAGACAATGATGCACCCAAAAAATTTCACCCGAGCCGAAGGCCGACTTGAAATGGATACCAAAGGAAAAGTAGGAAGTCAAATGCCCGAGTAGTTAAACAATTGTAAAAAATAACTTGACGAACCTACGCGTGGGTCGTATGTCAGTGACATCGGTAGAGTTTAAAACAAGGGTGATGGATGAAATTAGTTAAGGTCTAGATTAAGAGATGGAGGAGCAGCAAGCGCGTTAGAAATTGGCAAAGTTTTTAATTGGCTCGGCCACAGAAAATCCTCAAGACAGCAGATTTGTCCCAGTCGACAGTAACCACGTACTCCTGGGCGCCGCGGAGAATATGACAGGTCTCGTTATAGCATGTAGGAACTTGGGGCAGCTTTTGGCTTTGTGATTTCAGTGATTTGTGAACTTGAACACACTTAACTAACACAACAGTGTAGTGAGTCAAGGATTTTTGGCATAAAACCAAGCTGATGGTGTTTAAGAGTGCACTGGGAGACAGTCAACACCTAAATATTCGAAAGCGATGTCTATATATGCCAGACACACTTCGGCACCACGAGGATTTGCATTGACCTGGTAGTCGGAAGGCGTTGTCAAACGTAGATTTGAATCCAGTGCGTTATGACAGTCGACAACCACTAGGGAAAGGTGGTTCTTGGGTGAACTTGAGTTGGCCGGGCAAACACTTTCTTATGCTATAGGCAACTGGGTGGCAGAATGTCGTCCAAATTCATGTGCGTAGAGCGAGTTTGAAAGACCATGGCGAATCATCCTTTGGCATGGTTGAAAACAAAGAATTTTGATGGACGCCAGTAAAGGCTGCTAAACCATCAGCGCCCATACAGGAAAACAAGCCAAATCTATTCTGCCCGTATGCTGGATATTGCTTGCGAATGATTAAGTACAAGAACCAGGAAGATTTCTGAGGAAGGTTTGGTAAAAGTAGCTTATATAGGCCCACTCATGTACCCCTAATCCCAGCATAGGTTTGAAGAAACCGATGTGACGGTTCATGTACCGCAGCTATGTTGCACTCTTCCAGAGGATGACTAAAATAACAGCGGCATGCTAGTCAGTGCATACAGTTGCCGATTCAACAATTGCGTGAAAATAGCATGTGAGTAGCAGCTTGTTAGCAATTTCGAGCTTTTTAAGCTCAGAACCAATGAGCAGCGGACACAACGTTGATTGCACTCAAGCTGTCGACAGACTGGGGCCAAGAGACACATGCAGTAAAAAAGTGTTAGGTTCTGGGAAGTTTTTGAGACGTCTGGGCCTGCCAACAGCAGATGGGAACTCAAAGATTGAAAAACGGGCGGCGATCGCCGTCTGTAAAATGTACATTGGGACGACGGATATCTGGTGGAATGCTCGTGCAAGGTGAATATGGGAGTCATACTTGCAACGAAGTTAAAATTATGCTTATTTCCTGATCAAAATTTTTTGATAGGGTATACTTGGAGATTAAGTCGCTGTATCAGCACACATGAGCTGAACTAAAGGTGACCGCAGTACACCCCTAGTATGCAATAATACAGTGCCTGTTAGTATCACATACCCATGAAGCCGCCTTTATAGTTTTTAATATTGATATTTTGGAACTGAAATATTGCTTTCGGAAGTATGGAAAGACAAAGTCTCCTAAGAAACGAGAGAAGGTATCACTTATTTTAGGGCTACTTATGTTAGGAAATTAGGAAGGCAGCATGATATAGGTAGCTTCGTGCACTCTTCGAGGGAAATTGGTGTTACAGTTAAGATCAGGACTGGCATTATAGATAGAGTTAGGGTTGACGTCATAGCTAGTCTTTGGATAAGCGTACAGTTGAGATAAAGGTTAGAGTTTGTTGAGGCTATTAAATGGAAATTCGAGCCTACTTATTAATTAAGCGCAATACAACGTGAAGTAGAGGGTGGTGTTTTTATTGTCCTACCATGTTGATGGGCGAAATAACCGATGTCGAGTGAAAACTTTGTATGAAGTGAATTTGATTGCCTGACTTAAGCCGGCATTTTTTTTCGTAATCCTGCTTTTATCAGACAGCTGCATAATGATGACAACGACTACCTTACTTATGCAAAATTGTCTCATCGGCTTGTTGACTGCAAGTTGTCATTTTGATATTGTGTACATGGTCGTGACAATCGTGGTGCTTGTTAGATGATAAAGCAAAACTACTAGCGTTCATTAAAAGGATTCGTTTGTTTCTTTACATCGCTCGGTTAATTGTTCAATGAGGTGGTGTTAAAGCGTCCAGTACAACCAATATCTCTTTGTCTGTATGCCACTATTTGTGTATTTAAAATTGGCGGGGTCTTTGAAAACTTTCGTCTAACACACTACACCACTTTCGGATAAAAGCACTTGTTATTTTTCACTTGTTATAGTCGAGTACGTTTGCACGTCATTAAAAATGATATCACCGTCTGCACCACGGTGAGGTGGACGCGGCAGCGGAATTTTACATAAAAATTAGTTCAAAGTGATTCTAGACATGTGCACCGTCGATTACACTACCTTCTTGTCTCCCACCTAAACCCTGTGTCACAAACTAGTCAGAAGGATACAATGCGATGCTTTAAGAAGAAGTTTGTTGGTATTTCGTCTCATATTCTCGCTCGAACCCATCCTGGACAATAGAGGCACCGTTTTGTATGTATCAGCGACAGATTTAGAAAGACTGAAGGCGGGAAAAGATAGGGATATTTGAGGCTCCGTGAACGTGCATCTTAGCTTGCCACAACACTCCCCTGTACAAGCACAAAGAAGCAGCATCTCGTTCAACACAGATGCAGGGGAATAGTGTTGAAGTTCACTGAATGGGACTGTTCTAATGCTCCCATTAGGAAGGAACTATTGCAGACATACTCCCAGTCCACCAATCAGCCAATGCAAATCAACACATGCCGAACTGACTGGCAGGTGTCAATTGAATCGTTGGTTGGCAACCATCTAAGCTTTGTCTTTTAGCGCACCCCAATAGCTTCAGACATGAATGGGTTGTTAAATGTGAGGAATTGGCGTTAAGAGACAACCTCACCATCTTTATGAATTCTCGTTAACCAGTCCACTCTCCTATCCAGGTAACCAACCTACGTCAAAATGGGAGAAGCAACTGATATAGCCAAGACAAGCCTACTTTCGCGTGCCGCACAAACAAAATGTTCCTCAAAACACACCAGGATTTTGCAAAAAGAAGATGAAGTCCATGAACCGCACACCCACACACACAAATAGCACAGGAGCCATATAGTGAAGAAGCCGATAAAACCTTTCCCTCTCAGTGAGAGTTGGTGAATTCCTTTCTGTGGGTTTATAATGAGGTGTAGCGTACCGGGGTTTGGTCTGCAACGGTTAAGTGCCTTTTTCCAAAATCATTTATTTAACCTGGTGTTTGTAGTGCTCAATGTACAACTACTACTAAGAGGCTACAGGCTCATTGGCGAGTGAACGTGCGTATACATTGCAGACATTTAAGGCTATGGCAACGGGTTTATATTGGTACAGGATGGCGAGTGCTCCATGCAGCATGCCCAAGTATGTAAAAGTTTGATTTTTGCTAGAATACCGGCGCGAATGAATTTATGAAAACTAAGAAATAATAATGAGCAGCATTAGGCATATTAAGTATTTAAAATAACTATAAGATTTACTTAGTTTTTTAAGAAAAATAAAATTTCCCCGAAAATCCTCAAGTTTCGGAGACATAAACAACAGCTGTAAATAAGAACAATTTGTTTAAATCTTTTCGGAAGGCGGAAACGGAATAAAAACTTTTTCGTTATGTAAAAATAGGTTTTGTTCATGCAAAACTAGCGTGGAAGCCCGGCTTCGCCTTGGGCTTCCTTACATGTTGTTGTCCCTTATGTAGGCAATTTTGTATATCAGAACCTTTTAAAATAATAATGTTCAGTTCAGTTTTATAAGGGAAGTATAGGGAAATACATCTAAGCTCCCTCTTTGTACATAGCTGTGATGCAGAACATGTGGCATTGCCAGTAATGGAACTACGTTAAGGCGGGCAGAACCTTTGTTGATATACTTGCAGACGTACTTGATGGACTTCGCTGAGTTGCAAAATTTAACATTGATGTGGGTGTTGAATACTTTTGACTGTAGGGGACAATACGGCACAATCCAATGGTTATCAATTACCACCCCAACCGGTTCGCCTTTCATCGATTACTGTTTTAAGTCGGCCAATCTCAGGTAGTCGCCTTCTCTAGAGAGGGTAACCATCGCCATCAGTCTGAGTTTAACCAAGGAATTGCTTGGGATATATCCTGGTACATTAATCATCTATCATGCAAGGATGGTTTGGATTTATCTGACCACATGGGTCATGCAACATTTAAGTTTTGATCGTTCCAACCAAAACAGGGTCAACTGACCGGTCAGACGACTCTGCGCATATGATTTTGTTGACATCAGAAGAGTGCAGATTTTCCTTTAGCCAGAGCAAAATGTGAGCGTGGGGCAGTCCTCTCTTTTGCCACTCTACAGTGTACGTATGACACTGAACGTCACCGAAAAATGTGAATTTTGTGCTGTCTTTCATCATGGTTGTCAACTTAAGCTGGAATACCCGCGGGGACAAATCATGGCCATCCTTTGGCGGACATGAACCTGTTAACGTAGCTGTTGCGTTGGTGTAGCATGTCCTGAAGGGAAAATATAATGTGACGCTTCAAGTCTGGGTACACTCAGAATCAGCTTTGAGCCTGCAGGTTGATGTCTTTTACGAAGTATACCTGTCGAAATTTCGGTTTGCCATCAAAAGAAGGTAGAAACGATTGAATCCGGTCGCTAACTTGGCCTTCCACCTTTAATGTTTGCATAAATCCAACCTTATGAACAATGTTGGCACCAAAAGAGGACATTTGAAACACCATGTTTTGCTTTCTGATGTTTGAGAAAACAAATTTTGTCTGTCATCGGTATCACCAGCGAGCAATGTTTGAAGTATTTCTGGTGTATGGGGGAAGCTATGCAGGAGAACTTTGCCGTTGGAACAGCACATGCCATTTGTTTCACCAGGCCATTTTTTCGTCTGGCAATGCCTGCAAACTTCCTTCACTTTCCTAATGGAAACATTTGCATCTCCCGCATAACCAAGACTTGGGTTGTAATTGAGTGAGGCTTTGTTCCATACTTGAGCATGTATGGAAGCAATTCACGGGCCTCGGTCGACAGTCCGTATGTGAAGTGGTTGCAAACTTGAGTTTTTAGCATCGGTGGGCCGTTGATCCGCTCTTTGTGATGCTTGCATAGCCAGATGTGCACTTCTACGTCTAAGTTATTCATTTTTCCGACGTTACGAATCTCTTATCCTACCTAGCTCTCTTCTTTGCAGAGTTTTGACTTCAGTTTTTCGGGAGCTATTATTTTGATGGCAAATCGTATCTTTATGTCTTCTTTGCTGCATTTGACCTTCGGTTTCTTTGGCGCGTAGATATCGCTGACGCATGGCATTAGTCTGCAGGCGAAGCCCTCTTTCTGCTTGTATTTCTTGCAAACGTCTATTAAAATTGGCAAATCTCTTCTGTTCCATCGTCTGAACTTGTGTTCTCGCGGCTGCTCTAACTCCTTTCCTAACTAATGAGGTAGATCCTAAAAATAGGTTTTTTTGAACAAAATAACATCGGGTAGAACAGACGTTAGTTTACAACGTTACCTTCAGTCTCCGGCCCATCATCGTTTGTCGGGTTGTTTGTGTTCAGAACATTTCTAACGGCAATACTGTTGTCCATAATGGTAGTTTGTAAGGGTTAGATTGAACGTGAACGGATTTATGTGGTAGGCCATTCAATCTAATCTAAGAGCTTGCCCGCGACATCATACGCGTAAGCAGAGGGGGGGTCCAAATGATCGTAGGTCAAGGGGTTTAGGTCAGTGAGTCTGAAACCCCTTCCCCACCCCCGCCCACCCCCGTGGCGTGGTGGGTGTCAATCGCGAGTCTGGAACAACTGCCTGCCACCAACGATACAGGGGACGAACATGGACACAATGACTCCAGCACACCTTGTGACATTCTGCGTGATCGACGTACAGACTGGCGCGCCAAAGGTGCGCAAAAGGCGGGCAGCGTGCGTGACTAATATTCAGACAGGAGCACATGCCCTGCTTGCACGCCTGTGTGTGTGCCCACACTCCGTGATCGACTTAAAAACAGATGCCATCCACCAATGATAATGGATGTCCGCACCGATGGAGGCAACACTTTTATTAATTATTCAAATATTTTGGACATACAACGATTTGTGGGTTACTATTTATTGAATATCGTCCAATAAAGTCTGGAATAATTTTGACCGTTTTCGGCGTCTTCGTTGATAGCTTGATACATTTTGCTTTATTTCGACGTTTACATCAAAACCGTTAAAATAAGATATTATTTAAGAGCATTTACCAGAAAATGGGTTTTGAGATACTAATTCTTATTTAAAGATGCCTAAAAACAGCAAACCATATTGTCGAGCATACAAAACTTCTGCAAGATACCACGGATATTGTTATTCGTAATATTTGTAAAAAAACTTGTCATAGTAAGTTACTTCTTAAAAACGTTCTTTCAGTGGATATCTACCTGACAAATTTTTATGTATGATAATCTTTTGCAAATTAATGTCACAAGGAAATTGAAGACTTTTGATAATTTCTTTAATGTACCTGAAGATCAACGACTCAGTTTGACTGAAAATAAAATAACATGCATAAGTGCATTAATTCAATGATATTTTAAACTTTTGGGCCTGCAAAAACAGGCCACATATGTGGCCACTTTTTGAAATACTCATTATTCTTCTTTGTATTTTGTTTCTAAATAACGCATAATGATCTTCTATAAATTATCTTCGCGGTAACATATGCGGACACTTTGTTTAAATGGTAAATGCGGTTTAAAACAAATGCGATGAATATTTTTGCTACTGCATTTTGTGTAACAGAATAAACAGGTGAGCTTTGTTTTATAAATCTACCTTTTTCCTGCAAATTAATGCGATTCCTTAAAGTTGGCTTCACTTACATTTGAGCAACTTCAGACAAAATTTTCCACTTTTTTACTTATTCTGGAATTCTTCCAGAGCGCAATGCATATTTATAAAAGTTTGAGTTATTTCGTACATTATAGCATAGGAAAATTCTTTAATATCAGCTATCTGATGATTTTGCCAAAATCGGTGCCTATTTTACTCTATAGCTTTAATTAGGTGGGCAGTTTTTCAAACTAAAGCCGTTACATTTATTAGATCCACCTTATTTATCAAAATAACTTGTCCAAATATATGTTCAACTATCAGGGTAAATTTCGTGTTGAATGTTGCGTGCAAGTTTTGGCAAACTGCATATTATTACTTTCCGTTTATTCACATGTATACTTATTAATTTTTAATAATTACACGGTATACTTATAACCTAGGGCGTTTTTTTTAAGTGGATACATTTTCAACCTTGTCTTTGTCTTCCTTAACAGCTCAGCGAAATCGTCGATTTTTATTTAGTGGTAGATTGGGTCGGCTCCATTTGCCTCGGTGTTTACGTGGAATCGGTGCAGCGTTTGCTCTGACTTGCGTAGGCCTTTTAGGATGTACTACCCTCGATGCATGATCCTGTCAAAATGTCTCTGCTTTGTTTTCGTGTGACAAAAGGTAGAAGTCATTTTTCAGTCCTTTTAGAGAAGGGGGTGGAATATCTGGAAATTTACCCGAAAAGAATACTTCTGTATGCTCATGTAACGTCATTTTGTTTTCCACAGTCGTACTTGTGCTGTCAGTAGAAATGTTTTTCGACTGAGATACGACCAAAGATTAATGTCTGGTGTGGCATTTTGTCACAAGCCGCTGTCAATAGCACTGAACCAGGGCAAAATGAATCTGTTAGGGGTCGTGGTTGTACCTTTATCACTATCATCATCAGGTCGAAACCCAGATTGGAAGTTTAAAGGCAAGAGTTACCAGAATGAGAGTTTATTTTATACAGCAATTTGAATTGCTCTCTCAGGCAGCAATGACCACTTGCGAATCCAGGACTGGTCCTGAGTGCGTCCAGCCAGGCCTGAGAGTGTCGATTGCGTTGTGTGAGGTCTTGACAGTTGCGTTCACGTGACTGTGAAGTGAGTTTAAGTGTTATGTCATTGGCGTGTTGCAATTAGCCCGAGGGGATGTTGCCTGAAATGGCCCCCTGCTGCGTTGCCCGAAGGGGTGGTGCGTAAAGTGGTCCTTAGAAAGCTGCGACTACTAAGACATGCGTGTGCGTGCCTGTGTGCGCACGCATGTCTGCGAATGAAAATCGGTCAAGTGGCATTCATGTCACCAAGTGGAGCGGACGCGCGCGAAGGAACACTACGTTGGGGCAGCAGTGGTTAAACAAGTTACATGGTGCATGGTCCTAGCCTACCATCTTCCCAAGCCTTTATGATATTCTGTTTCAGATCATTGGGATTGTTCGGTTTTCCACACAGTTCAAATGGATGTCATAGGCCATTCCATGACATCGCAACGCAGTATCAAGCCACTTTCGAACGGCGAGCCTAAACGGAGCTAAGGCACCATCCTTTGTTTCGATACTAGAGGCCAGACCTTTTTATTTAACATCTGTTGGTAAGATATATGCAGTTATAGTATGGATAACGAAAGCTTTATTAAGCATTCGCTTATCCTCTCTTACTCGATCGGCTGCAAGATATATCCGCTCAATAAATTATTCTTATAACAGGAGAAACAATGCAGTGGCTTTTAAGCAATTTATCTAGTGGAAAATAACCCAAAACGGAGAAGCCACAAAGAGTAGATACAAAATCCAGTCACTTTGTGAGCCACCTGGCTAGTACAAAAATTGTTTTATTGATAGTTTTACTGAGTAAAAAGAACAACAGGATTAATTTACGGGAAGACGTCACCAGAATGATAAGCGTCCTGAAACTTCAAAGCGAAAATATGAAAATCACCCAATCCACCGTCTAAGTGCATGGCACTAAAGATTTGTCCTGCTTTTTGATTGACAACTTTGCAAATATCAAGGAGAAAATTGCAGCTAATTTGGCTACACTTCTATGTAGAAAATGAGCTTATGTGCTCACCGTTGATAAATGCTTCAAGAGCCAGAGTGAATACAATTTGGCTGGGACTAGATGGAGAAGGCGGCTCTGTCCAATTACTCCAAACTCAGCACACCACAATTTAATAATTGGAGCAGATTCCAAACAATAAGTAATTTACAGCGATGATGTGGCTATTAAAAATACCAGCTGACGGTTGAAGCTGAGTGCCAACCATTAAGAGCTGCTGCTGAAGGACGGTCATTCTATTTTGTCTTATACAGGTAACTTGGAAGTTAACTCCATCTAAAGGAATAATAAGCGGATTTCCACCGACCTTAAAGGGAGCCAACTTTATTAAACTTTCTCTTACGTAGGTATTCAAAACATCACAAAGCAGACGTTTTTATAGTTCAATATCAGCAACAGAAGTTTATGCAGTGCACCTCATACACCCCTAGCCCCAACAATTGTCCTAAAAACGATGTTTAAGGGGTTCCTGGGGTTAAGAATTGGGAAAGGCAGTAACATATAATATGCTAATGCCTATATGCAACATAATTTTATTGAATTAATGAATTTTGTTGATTTATAACTGTAGATTTTCCTTCTCTGTACTTTTGCTAAACGTATTGTAAAAACCCGTTTATCAAATTGCCAATTTCTTCGAGATTCCTAAAAAAATACAAATGGTGGTTGGAAGTTTGTCTACTTCACCTTACCATTCTGGAGAAAGCGTTGCACAGTCCGCGGCGAAAAACGCCGCGCTCACTTCCAATTTACGTGCGGTAGATTTTACTCTCATCAGCCACGGGAAACAAATTTCACTACATTTTTTTTCATTGAAACTTTCTTCTAAAAATTTCCTTCCCTGCCTTTTCTATTTTTCCAACTCCAAAAAACCTATAACCATTGTTTTCCAATTACAAAATTCTGGGACTAGGGGTATATAAGGTGCACTACTTAAACTACTGTTGCCAATTTATGTCTGGCTGAATGTGTAAAATGACTAATGTTTGCTGTTTGCCGTTTGTTTTTAGATGAGAGAGAGCTGTTCTTCGTGTAAAGGTGACAGGTACGTGGGTCAAGCATGCGTTAAAGAATATTTACGAAAGAGCCGCAGCTTCCACCTATCAGCTTTGAGGCTGTTGGCTTACAATTATGATTAATCCTCCGAACGCAGCCCCCCTCGTGCTCTGCACCTGCAAAGATGCAGTAGGCAAACTAGGAATCCCTGGTAGCAATTGGTAGGAAGCCAATTTAAAGGTTTAAATTTTGAAATATAAGCCCTGGCAAGAATGGAGTTTGAACACATTTAGTTATGTGGAAACCGTTTATCCTGTTTTTGCTTCTGTCGGTGGTGGGTCCATCATATCAAGGTAAGTCACAATAACTGCCTATTGAGTATACAAATACTGAATTTATTTCTGATATAACGGATTTCTAATATGAAATGATTTTTTTACGATATCTATAATTCCTGATGTTTTCACCTGCATATCTTGGGACACAGTAAAAAGTTTTTATGATTTAAGTGAATTTTCTCTCACCGAATATAAACAAATTCAACACATTCGGTGCGATAAAAGTAGACTGCGTTCATACATTATTTATGAGTTTAATTTAATTGACTGGCTGAAAAGACGCCTTGGGAGAATTGTTTAAACTATTTTACACGACGAAGCACTTGAAGTGTGCAAATTTGTTTTGTCATACCTTCTATTAGATTGGTCAAATAAAAAAGTGGACTAAAGATGTTAATGCACTTAAGAAAAAGCTAATCGCATTGCTGTAAATACTCAAATTAGAAAAAATTAAGATGTCCTGTAGTAAGCATGAATTAGATTGTGGTTTAAGATTCAGGATCTAAATCTACTAGTGTTTCCAATTTTTACTTTATGTGAAACGCATATAAAGATAAATGCAAATGACTCCACTACTGTCGGATAGCTGTGATCGAAAAAACTTCAGACGCAAAGGGCTTAACACACAAAATCAGTTACGAAGAATGACGCTGGCCCTCAGGTTGCAGGATATTTGACGGACCCGATCACGCAAGGGTTGTTCGAGACTAGAAATCCGACTCCACTCTTACAAGTTCCACACGTGGGCGGAACCGTTATGTGCGCTTTTTGGGTTAGTTGAGTGGCCTCGAAGCTAAATTACTCGACAATGTCACATAAGTTACAATAAAGAGTTACCATAGTAACCTGATCCTCAGTTATATTTTTGACCTTAACATCCCGTCGGTTGGATTTCAGTGTCACCTCATTTAATACTAAAATGACATATTCCGAGTCAAACGGACTGACAATGAGATTAATTTTAACGTCAGACATGACGTACAGTCGTTCACTAAGGTAAGTCTAATACCCGTTTCGCCATGGAACACACATGCAATTCTACATCGTACGGTTTCCATACGAGGCGTAAGGCAGAGTCAGTGTCAAATGTGACCTCAAATTATGGGTGATTGCTGCACGCTGAAGTCCAGTTATGCATTGTGAATGAATTGTTAACTGCAATTCTGAAATTTGTATTGTATTCAAAAAATATAACTTTTATAGACGTGTTCAACTAATAAGCAAACAGTATAAGATTAAGATATTTCAGTTGCCCTCACCTGTCATTTTCTGAGTGTGTTCCGTTTCTGCCACATACAAAAATGTCCCTTCTTCAAAAATTACTATAATTGGGAGGAGCATTGGAAATTGTTCTTCGATCTCTATAAAAAATGAAAGCAACGCGTATGGAAAATATTATTAATCAAAAGTATTTGGGTCCCATTTAAACTTAAAAAACTTTACTTTGGTTTTTAAAAATTGTTTCAATTTCCCAAATATTTTCAAACTGGTGTTATTCTTTCATTTATGGTGTCAAAGTACACTTATAATATTTTCTGGTCATGAAAAATCGTAGATATAAACAGACGTTTAGTATGAGGACTTAATCGGCTTATAATATAATCCAGCGAATTTTGAACTTGCTGTTTACTTTACATACGGGGTTGATAAATCAACAGATACGATACTTTTGCAAGGACAATTAAGGGTCTCAAAAAGCTCAACAATAAGGCACGTCTTAGAAGTGAAGTCCATAATGTTTTCAGTTTTAAATATTCCAATCTTAATTTGACAACAAATGCGCACAGGAATAATTATCCTTTTTTTCAGACATCTTGGAAGCACGAAGCCACCCACCTTCTTTCCAAGTTACAAAGATTACGACGACCTGCATCTACGTTAGTTGGGGCAAATGGGACTTCCGAACACAAGACCTAAAGCACTTTATTCTACGAGGGGCTGATGTTGGCAGCAGTAAAATCATAGAAAAAGTGTTTGCTGCCCCCGCAAGGGAAGGATTTCTTTGCAAACTTGAACCAAACACCAAGTACAGTATAGCCCTTATTCCAGTGACGCTGACCGGCACTACAGCAAATAAAGTTGAACTTGAAAACATAATCACCGCACCAGCAGGTACTTCATTCTGCGTATTTTACATTGTCCGATATGTTAACATAATTAATTTAAGATGAGCGTAAGGAAACCTATTAAGCTTATCGAAAGACAGCAAAAGAATAAATCGCACGAAAGTAAAAGGCAGAATATTATTTCACAGTAACACAGGGCAAAATGCTTTAGATTTTTTATTGGCACTTAGGGACTCCTTCTGATGAGATTCTGGGCCAAAGTGTTTTGCATACCTCAAATGCCCACTTGCTCCAGTCAGTCCGACGCCATCCACAAAAGTTTTTTCGATAATCCAGAAAACAAAACTACCATCCCTTTAAGCAGAAAAATAGGCAAAGGTTACTCAACTAGCAAGTATATTACCGGCACCGACACCTTCGGTCAGCTGAATTGTTTGGCAGTTTAAAAATATTGTATGCTTTCCAATTCATGTATATTGACGTATATGATTGAACCTCAGACAGTTTTTCTTCTGCCAATTACCTTGAACTACGATACTAAGCGAGGCAGTTACTACTGACACCATTGCTCTTCTTAATGTTAATTAGACGTCAAGTCACATCAAGTCAAGTTTATGAAAGAAAAATATATAGGAAAACGCCTTTGAACTCCCTTTTGGTACATAGTATTTGAGGAATGCATCGGCAAAACCAAACCTTTCAAGCGACTTCTCGCTTGTTTCAAGCAACACATGTAGTGATGTCAGTTAACACGAGCTAGCAGTGTAACTGAGCAAGAAGAGCAGACAGTGTCAAAAATCCCAAGGCATGTCTCATAATTCAAAATGGAATGGCATGTGTGGTTTTTAGGCGAAAAAATGTCGCTCATTGAGCAAGCATGTTAATGAAAGGACCAGAATACAGCAACCATGCGGTCCATGGCGAGTACTATCTACATTTGAAAGGTCATACGAAGAAGAGACATCAGAGTCACGATAACGTCCCCAAACACTTGAGATCCGACCATAATACGCCCTTTCTGTGACAAAAGCAGAGGAACCCGCCACGTCGATAAGAGAAAGAGCGTGACAAAACGCGTAGCCTTGGAACATTGGTGCGGTAGATGCAACTGCAGACGCGATCGGCGCAGTTCGCATTGTGAGAAGCGGATTCGGACAAAGCTAAGTATGACTAACATATATTTTGTTTGAATAATAGAAATACTACTAAAACAATACTATTAGTACATATTTATAGCATTTAAGTGTTGTGTTTCAAGAACTCAGTTGCCATGGTGGCAAGTTAGGTGGTGCTGGTCAAGCTTTGCCTTAAAATTGTTCATGGATTGGGTCATGACGATATCCGCAGGAAGATCATTCCATGCCTGGCATACCCTCTCAGAGAAAAAAAAATTTTGGGTCAAGTCTTGCACAAGCCACACGTAATTTGAAAGGGGGTCCTTGCAGTCTTCACGTTGTGGCCTGCTCAAAAAGGTCACTTGTTTCAAGGAAACAATCCGGACCACGAAGCATGCGAAATGCCTGGATTAGGTTATCACGCAGCTGTCAGTAATCCAAAGGAAAAAAGTCAAGATTTACTAAGCTGGTCTCATAAGGGAGGTTCCGTTAGCCTCGTACAAATTTTGTCATCATTCGGGGTTTGTCGGTCTTTAGTTGTCCAAGGTCTCCAGGCTTGGATGGCAACTTCAAGTTGGGTTCGCATGAAAATGCCAAAGACCTTGCCAAATACACCTTTTTCAAACTTAGAAGAGGCCCGCTTGATTAGATACAAGCTCGGCATTGCGAATTTAGCCACCTTATGGCAGTGGAGTGATTGCTTCAGTGAAGGCGCCAGCCACACCCCCAGGTCTTTCTGAGCCTCTTACTCTGGCAGCGGCGTTTGATTCAAGTATGCACCCTTCGAGGCGCAGTACTGGCTCTACCAAATCCCTTTAAGTTCCATTTGGCCACATTGAATGGCATGAGCGAACTGTTTGACCATTGCTCCAGTCGATGCAAATTTGCCTGGAGATTTAATTCATCTACAACTTCATATTGACTTGAAAAATGCAATGGTAACTTGACACTAATAAGGTCACCAAGGCAGTCCCTGCCTGTTACAATTCAGAGTTATATATTAGGGTGTACGTGTCTGAAGTATCTGCCATAAACGTGCGTCCACCGCCCCTCACTTCACACATTGCCTCTCTGGCTTTCTTTGTCTATCCTCTCACACAAACAGGCATTAATTGGCCATTTATTCTTCTCCATCCTTCATTTAGTCTGATGACTAGCTGATGCTACCCGTTTGAACACCCACAAGACTCTCTCAATTTTTGTGAAAAACAATTTTTTTCATAATATCTAGAATAATTTAAACCCCGAATTGGTATATTTTAGGTACTTAAAATTATGTATTGACGCTACTTGGGTTACTTGCATGTATGTCACAAGAAACCGCACTTGCCTATTACTACTGACGTACGTGAGGTAAACTTACACAGCTAGATTTAGGTCTGCACCCAAGACAGCTATAGAAGATGTGTGGAAGATAAAAAGAAGAAAAAGAGGCCAACGGACGGGATAGCTCGCTCCTTTTCAGACTCAAGCTCAATTGTTTTTTTTTAAATTTACTTAGGCCTCTCTTGCACAAAGTTTTAAGTCACATAAGAGCTGCTCATTATATATCCTGTTTTCTTGGAACGGCTACTGGTCCGCATAGGGCAGGCACATTTGGTCGGTGTGCATTTGTCACCCACTGCGCTTGAGACCAACTCATGACTTCGTCAAATTATCTTCCTCCCCAGAACCAGGCGGATATGATAGCCAAAGTGAAACACTGACATCATTTGAATAAGTGTCTATTTGCGGGAACTGTCGGGGGTGCCGCATGCAGTGCTTATTTGGATCATGCGTTATTTAAATCACAAAGAAACCTCATCATCACACAGGGAGGTGTGAGTTCATAGCCAGATATATGTCGGCCTCCCACGGCAGTCACTTATGTTCATACATTTCAGTTATGTGTGAGTGATGACTAGGCGAGCAGTGTCCGAGTGTCGGTACAGCCACCCGTATTGTAGCTTCTTCTGTGCAACGGATACCGGTCCGCATAGGGGATTCAAAGTCGAACTGCTTGCGTTCATCAGCCAATGCGCTTGAGCTATCTCTAGTTTTTGTTGACAGTGTGTTGCCATAGAAACTAAAGGAAGCAGGATGAAAATAAAACGATGCACCATGTGTACGACTGACTCACATCAAACTAACTCACTAACAGTGAACCGCCCTCTGAACCTATTTGGCAGTCATGTTCCAACTATTGGCTCATCATCAGAACAATTTATTTGACACCCAGTAACATCGTAAAACATTATCTTTTGCCAGACCTCTTTGGAGTGGGATAAATGAGACTTTGAAACACAAGAGATAAAACGCTTCATACTACGAGGGGCTGCCATGGGTATGAATACAACTGTGGAGAACCTATTTTATGCACTTGCGAGGAAAGGATATATTTGCGACCTCAAACCAAGCATCCAGTTCGCTTTATCGTTTTTTCCAGTGAGGCTGACGTAAGACCTGGAAAATTTCCTTACCTTACCGACAGGCATGCCATTATTACTGTTAACGATTATACCATAGGTTTATACAATGCCTTCAATTTATTGTAAGGAAACCTTTTCTCATAAAAAACAAATTTCGTTTCGGATGCAAGTTGACTTATATTTTGAAGTTTTTTGCGACAAAATGCGATCGATTATTATGTGGATTTTAAATAGGCAGGTTTGGTGATAACCGCAAGCAGAGCATTGCGATCCTCAAATGTGCATTCTGTGTCCGAAAAGCTCAGGTACCATACCTACGAAGAAAACATCCAAACATTCGGATGTCGAAGTAGGGACAGTTACAGTCGTGCTTTTTTCGCGTTAGGAATTTGCAATTAACTTTCTTTCATTTTCTTGTAGGTTACGCAATCGTGCGGCCAGGTAGTAGACGATAGACGTATCTAAATGATTATGAACTAGTATATAAGACGAGGAAGGCCAGATTGTAATGGATAATTCAATTAAGTTTAGAAGCATTAGGGTAGAAGTACTGGGCAACTGTCTCCCGAACTAGTGCAGTCCAGCCATGAGCAAGCCGGGCCCAGAGTCGGAATCAGGTAGTAAGGTCGCCAGATCTGGGAATGTCCGAGTGAAAATAGTCACTGCAATAAGGTCCTTTGTAAACTGGCCTTAGGACAGACAGATGGTGAACACACGTCCATGACCTTAGCCTGCCGTTTACATGCTCTGGTGCGCATGTGCTTAGTGAACACGAGAGACAGGCATGCGGCCTGCTTTACAGGCAAGCGAGGAACGGATTTTTGAGGCATCCTACATGTATAAGAATGCGAGGGCACTAGAGTATCATCGTTACAGATAGCACTGAATGCGCATTTTCCAGTTATATTACTTCAGTAGCCACTTTACGAGTTAATAATCACGTGAAATCTAGTGAAGTTTCCGGTTGCATACTCGGGCCTCCGTTATGCATGTCTCGAAATAATCCACATATGTGAAGGGTGGGGTTTGTTAGCACTACAATACTGTACATGTTTCTTGCACTTAATACATATGTGAAGGTAACGATTTCGGACGAAGGAAATCTTATCTCTTATCATTTAAGTAAATTGGGATTCAGGGTAATGATTAAGAGCAAAATTATTTAAACTAGTGGACCTCACATATCCTATCCCCGACATTCAGTCGTACGGGACCGGTCGTAAAAAGGGTTTTGTGAGTAGGGGAATAAGGCAGGCAGTGAATTAAAGTTAGAGAAGTAATTGTATAGAAGTATAACACATCCTTTTTTGCATTTTGCATCAGTGCGACATCCAATACGCGGTTAATGCTTATGCTTAATTGCTCTAATATACCTTAATAACTACTGGATGCATTTAAGCTTTAAATCCTTTTGCTTTCTGACCATCACAAGTTTACGCCTTGCTGCTTATTTGAATGCCTTTTATTTACTAAATGCTGAATTTTGCTTATTTTTCTCGCCTGGTATTCCCTAGTCCATTGCTTAATATTGGTCATGTTAAACAAATTCACTGCCTTGCTCCACCAACAATACCCCTTTTACCAGCAGTCTCGTTCAAAAGAATGCTAGAACACGGGGTTTATAAGGCCCACTACCCAAGTAACCTTCATCCAATCAGACCTGATTTTAGTGTTTATTGAAGTTTTATAATCGAATTTGGGGATAGTCGCTAGGCTTAGGTTACAGGTTAAGAGTTAGATTTGTGGGATTAAAGGAACATCTTACAGTAAGAGTTAGGGCCATGGCTAAGGAGCATCTGTTTGTTTCGTCCGCCACTGCGCTTGAGACCATTTCTGGTCTTTCTGGCAGTGTCTTGCCACAGAAAGCAGGTGATTAATTGGGTGGAAAATGCCATGAGTACTATGCAAGTCTGCCTCACTTCACACAGAATCGCTAGTTTGTAATACCGATTATTTTCTGTTTTCCTGTAAGTTGATGAGGCTAAGATCAGATGTGCGAAATGTTATCAAAGATATATTTTGTTTTCTGACAGCCACTATTTACACTGCTTCAGCAACTTCTTTCTTAGAAGTCTTCGCATTGATACATGCCATTTCTCGCAACACCAGACAAACAAGGTTTGCTCTCATGGTCATAACGGAAGAGTAAAGAACGTTTCTTCCTAGTCTTCCTCGTAAGTAAGCCTCCTGTTGCAATAGCTGCAGTAAGGTGGGTAAGTGGGACCAATAACTACCGCCCGTGGTGGCCTATATGAGCGCCTTGTCCTATGTACACATGCCATCAATACTCACACCTTATTTTCTAAATCTCGATTGATTTCTTAACAATAAGCTTATTATTTAAAATATGGCTCTCACCATCTCCACAACTGGCCCTGGAATGTCCAACGTAGAGAGTGAGAACTCAAAGGACAAATTGGATAAAGAAAGTGGTGGTGATACTCCAACTGTGATGCCTCCGTCGGAATCGAATGAGAACGGTATGTCAACATACTCATAATTGGAAAATTCACCCTTCTTAAAAGATTTAAGTTAGGGGTTTTTTCAAAGGTTGGCCTTTCAAGTTACCTGCCTACAATTTTCCTTGTGCACGTTACTGTCTGATATTTACAGTCTAGTGATTGGGCATTTTTGCCTACTGCCGTTTATTAAAGGTGGCATAAACCTACCAGTCTTGCATGCCGGTTATTACCCTTGAACGCTTTTAATGCCATATGTCATTATTTCCTCAGTAAAATTGAGGATTCATGGCAAAAATACATAAAGGTTGATTTAATCCAGGTTAATAGGGTTAACCCTTGCCACCATGATCTTCCCGGTTCCTAAGGAGAAGAAAGATATGTGGGAGGCCAGAGCGGTAAGAACAGTCAAATCTGTACATATGAAGTGGAAAAGGGTAGAGAGAGATTTAACTGTCAGACTAGCACACGATCGAAGGCCATTCAGCGGGATCTGATATGACGACAACAAAGGGCATTGCGATAAAAGCAGAGCATGCTTTTTTCTTTGCAGTCAACAAGGGAATGTGTCACAGGGGTTGAAGCGAGTTCTCACGCGCGTAGACCTAGAATAGCGAGGCTCAGTTGGGACCGAGAAGCGAGAACGTGGACGCGCAGGCAATGAGTCAGCGTGCGGCGTACATTAGCGTGCAGGCTAGCAAAAAAGACGAGTCAGCGCAGTACCTCTAATCATGGGTTTCTGAGTGGCATAAGCAGGCCACTACAGGTCCATTAAAGAGTCCAACGGCAAGTCCTTCATATGAGATAAATTTTGCTTGTCACCCCCCCCACCTTTAAAACTTTGTTGAACATAAGGATAGCACAGGCGGTATAACTGAGCAAACAAAGTTCAAAAGTACCTGATTGTAAAATAAAAGCATAATTAGGGCTATCTCACCAACCGGATATCTTTTTTGCAAACAAGTGTATAGTCCTGTATTCTTAAGTCCGAGCTTATTTGTCTACTTAGCCAGTGCGGCTGCCCAAAACTAACCCAAATATGAATCGCCTGCAAATATGCATGTTATGCTTGCTATATTTTTTGTCATAAACGTAAATGCAATGCTTACCATTTATGG
>JAYGXS010000006.1:12152434-12174996 GCA_036362985.1 Ligula intestinalis | reverse complement strand
TCTGGTCACCAACAATCAAGAAGTTTTCGATCCACTGCAGAAGGTTGCCCCCTTAAACTTTACGGCTGAGCTTGTATAAGGAACGTTGATGAGGCACAGTGTCAAACGCCTTCTCAAAGTCTACGAAGACTGTATGCACCGTATGTCCTTCATCGAGCACTCGGGTCAATTGTTCTATACAATAGAGCACGTTGGTCAAACAAGACCTTCCCCTGCGAAATCCGTGCTGCTTGTCAGAAAGATATTGATGTTGCACCAAAAAACGTATCAACTTGCATTTTTCTATGCGTTCCATGAGCTTACAGGATATTGAGGTGAGGCTGATTGGTCTGTAAATATTTGCGGTCGCCAGACTCCCACTTTTGTGGATGGGTAAAATCCACGCTGCCTTTCAAGCTGGTGGCACTTTTTCGTATTAAGAGAAGCTCGGAAGAGTAAGAACAGGGTTTAACGCCAATCCACAGCTTGCTCTTTCAGCAGCTTTGCCGGTATTTTATCCGGGCCTGACGACTTCGTTCCTTTGAGCTGTAGAAATTCTCGCAGAACATTTGCTTCCGTGAGTGCAACTGTGTCTATGGTCTGGATCTCCCCCACAATTACGTTTACAGTAGTGAACTCGGCCTCTCTCGTAAAGACTGACTGGAAGAAGCAGGAAAGATGTTCCGCTTTTTCCTTTATATTCCAAACTTCCACACCATCGTCTGTTTTAACAGAGAAATGGGGCCCTTCTCCAAGTGCAGTGCCTAACATAGCTGTAAAAAAGCTTTCTTTTTCCTACTGCACGGTTTATTATATTACTCTCAAAGCTTTGGTGGCTTTTTTGCACCAGGCTCTTAACCCTGGTTCTCTGCGCCTAATACGTATTTTACGACTCGGGGGGCGCCTCTCTGACATCAGTTTGCCATACCCTTCGTTTGCGGTTTACTCCTCTCTTCAGTGTGGGCTTTAGCCAGCAAGGGCTATTTGTTACTTTCTTCACCATGATAGGACAGTAATCGGTAATGCGGTCATGTCATACGGCTTTGGATGCCGACCAATCATGAAGCACGCACCTGGTGAATGTTTCTTTCCATTCTATCCTGGTCACTGTAGTATTCATTTGTGTAAAGTCCCCTCTCCCGATGTTGCGCCTGGTTATCGCACTGCGACAGGCACAGAGAAGAGTGAATACTCTCACTGTTGTACAACATCGTCAATTTTTCCGAGAGGTGCTAAACTGAAGAAGAAGATGCGATCACTGGAACAAGGACTTTATTTTCCGGACGTTTCGGATTCCGTCGGGAATCCTTAGTCATAGGTAATCGTACACATGTCTGACACATGCGCAGACAAGGGGTGATACATGCACAGATTGCACGGTATTTATAGTTCACAGCGGTCACCCGCATGCGTACTATGATTGTCCGTTCCTGTAGCCACCACTGGAGGTCTTAATTGGTCCGGTGATTGCTCATTAATTGCTACAGCGTTCTTGTCCGCGTCGGATGCAGGTTTGGTAGTGCTCGACAATTACGCCCGCTGTCGTCAAATTTGCACCCAGTCCTTCCCACGTGACTGATTCTCTTGCTCAGAATGCCAAATCGTTGCGCTTGTTGATGGACTGGGGGCCTGAGAACCATGACTCGAGCAGCTCGCGGCTCACGTGGTTGTCCCCTCTTGCGAGGATTTCGGTCTCGTCAAACTTAAAAATATGGCCGGGTCCCGTTGAGTGAGCTGCAGCCTGGGAGTTGACGTCTTTCTTCCTCACCGCCACTGCATGCTCGGCCATTCGCGTCTGGAGCTATCTCCCTGTTTCTCCGACTTAGTTGCTTTGTCCACAACTACACCAGATCCGGTAAACGACTCCAGCTGTCTCCTGTCGTGGGAGTGGGTCTTTCGGCCTCATGACCCAGCGCCTGATGGTCGCTTCCGGCCTGTGTGCAACTCAAACTCCAAGTGGGGTGAGTAGGTTGTTGACCGCTTCCGATACATTCTTCACGTACGGAAGAGCTTGCCAAACGTTTAGACCAACTGGACGTGGCTTCGTCTCTCGTTTGCGTATGCGCTGGTTGACAAATTTGTGCGAGCATCCATTCGCTCTCAGTACCCGTCGAACATACTGCAATTCAGCAATTTTGTCTTCCACTTCGCTGCAATACGTCTCGACGCGCCGAAATAGCGCTCTTACACAGTGGTTAACTATTTACGACGTCCACACTATCATGCGCTTCAGTCAGTACTAGGTCTAATTAATTGGCTTGTTGCCCTTCGCGTAGTCTGGTCGGATATAGGAAGTGTTGTATTAAGGAGGATTCCTGTACTGTGCATAGGAGTCGTTGATCGAAATTTACTCATGAGCCGGGTGCAGAACTCACGTTCCAGTCAATATGGGGAGCATATAAGTCTCCCATGATCATGACATCGGATCTTTTAGCAAATTCTTCGACTTCTTCTATCAGACTAGTGTTTGACTGTTGGTTGCTTGATAGACCGTAGACTGCTATGATGTCAAGGGCTTGTGACCCCAGCCATGAGCACCATCCTGTCGGGAGTCGTGAGGTTCATTTTTGGCCACCTTCGCTGTAGGAGGCCTCGATCTCGAGCTAACAAGATTCCGTGCTTCGCGAGCATGATTTTTGCTGCTGCCGTTAAGGGAGTTCGCGAGACCAAAAACAGCAAATGAAGCGGACATCACTGTAATTTTAATGGTAGCCTAAATTTTAGCTGATGACACAGTCGCCTTTTTGTTGTCTACATCGTCGTTGTTCGTATTTGACTCAACTGTGTCTATATGGCCAACTATTTTAGCCTGTATTTTAAGTGTGGGAATCATCTTTTGTTCCTTAGGTGGTTCATGCGTTTGCGTGTAAACTGTCAGTTTTCCATTGCAGTAATGGTCTGCTGGATAATATCTTGCGTATTTGCCATTTTACTTCAAGTTTACCATTCTTAGAGG
Source organism: Ligula intestinalis (assembly GCA_036362985.1). NCBI lineage: Eukaryota > Metazoa > Platyhelminthes > Cestoda > Diphyllobothriidea > Diphyllobothriidae > Ligula > Ligula intestinalis. The sequence goes on along the minus strand of JAYGXS010000006.1, from coordinate 12,172,061 downwards.
CTAGAATATGATAGCCGTTGCAACGATTTCCTGCGTGCGTCGATCGAGTTCGACGATGGGCACCACGCGCTTCAACAAACGCAGCAAATGCTGCAGCGAGCCACAACAGACATTGAGGCAAGCTGAGCATGCAGCACGACGGATACAGCAAGCAGAAGCGACGCAGCGAACTACCACGAATGCAAGCAGAGTTTAAGCAGACTCGCAGGGAACCTGCCCTCTCACTCGCCACCACCACTTCCATATCCGGTGTAAAGACAAAGTCAATAAGACCGGGAATGGGGAAGGGTTTTTGTTGCTGGCATAGTTATCACTAAGCACTCGCACACTTGAATCAGCTGACTCGCGTGGCTTGCTCCTGCCTTCGCGGAAGCGCCATAAAGTCCACATTAAGAGGGAGCCGTTGCAGCCTGACTCTCACTCCTCCCTCTCCTCCCACACGCACACAAAAACACATGCGTACAAGAGGAGCAGCAAGTTTGGTGGCCCGAGTTCTTTCGTCAGTTGGAAAACCCTCCAAGCCACGGCTTTTAGCGCACCGTGATAGATTGAAACGCATTAAGATTTACTATAGTGAGGAGAGAAACGCGCCAAAGATCGACCTCAATCTCTCCCACACTGCATAGTGACCGCCTTGCTTTTCGGACACCTAAGGTGACGCCTGATACCGAATGGGAACGCGAGCGCAGTCACCAACGAGGAGTCAGAAACGATAGAAGGTGCCAGTGCCTACCAGGCCGCAGGGACCGTGGTTGGCTGAGGACAGGCATTGCATATGCATACAGACATTAAATCTGAGAAGGGTGAGAGCAGCCCTGCACGAAGCCTGCGCCAACACCCTCCTGATAGGAGTAACCAATCAGTCATCGACTGAAAGGCACTTCACATGCTCCGTTGTCGGATGGCGTCCGTGGGCGGGGCTGAAAGGAGAGAGAGAGAGAGAGAGAGACAGCTGGTGAACTTTGCAATTGTGGATGTGCAGTAGAATAAGAAGAAGAGAGGGAGGGCGACATGGTGCAAGGAACGAAGGTAAACCGAGAGAGATCAACAAAGATTAGCAAATAAGGGGTGAGAAAGACTAAGAGGGAGAAGAGAAGGAAGTGAGGAGAGAGGACAGTGCAAAACGAACAGAGGAGAAGGGAGAGTGGGAGAGAGCAAGAGGGAACATAACGAGAACAAGAGCGCAGCTTACCTTTCATCGGGCACCTGACGCGACTGCAATGACTATGGTGTAAGCTATTAGTGTTTGTTTTGACAATAACAGAAGGACTTGCAGTGCTGCAGAGGAAAGAAAATCACATTTTGCAAGAATAAGGGGGCCTAAGAGCTGGTGCGGTTAAAAATCGGTAGGGTGTAACTTTGATGATAAGGCTTTAACCCATACTTGTTATTGGCGGTTCACGATACAACGTGATAAGCCAGGTTAGTTGGTTTAATCCCGGCGTTGATTTTTCGGTAACTGCCAGCTGACAATGCCAGTCTTCAGATTACTGGCGGCCGCAAGCCGTGCACGGCTGCCAAGTTATCTCCCCCCTGGCCCTGGCAGCAGAAACTGCAGCTTTGAGTTGTGCATGATTAGATTAGCGTGAGAACCGTGTTGTCCATGTGTGTTACCCCGTCAATCCCGTGGTTAAAACAGCATGGAAATTGATCATCGTTGGGCCCAGCAGTGATTAGTCCTCACTCTAGGAGTCTCGTTGACAGAGTAAGCCGAAATTGGCGAGAGCGACGATCAACCTCCCCCCCCCCCCTGACCTCCGCGCACCCAAAGCCACGCAGGCATTTTAGGCGTACATTAGCAAGATAGTGACGTTAGCGGAGGGGGATGGCTGGAAAATTAATTCACCACAGTAGTGACTGTGATAGGCGTGATGCAAATTCGATTCTTTGAATGAGGCTTAAGATCACACCCTAAATTGCCGCTGAAAACAGGAATTTTTCGGCAGGGCGGAAGGCGCAAATGAATTTACTGTAGGTCCTAGAGAAGACTGTGATTAGGGACGAGTAAATTTGATTGGCAAGGAGCTGAGATTGAGCTGATAGTGACGTTAAATTATTTAAATGCTAGTGAGGCGGGTATAAGAAAACATGCTCAATGGTAGTTTTGGCAGAAGTAATAGTAGCAGTGGTGCAAAATACATCTAAAATGAGGGCAGGAAGGCAAAAATAAAAGGAAAGCTTGGCTTACCTGGGGGCATTTACCTGGAGTTCCCGACGAGCTTGAAGGCGCAATACTGTAGTGAGGCAACTGGTGAGTGGGGCTGGGGCTGGTGTTGGGGGTATGTGAAGTGCTGGGTGTGCCGATATCACGCTGTCGTGAATGTGCATGTGACCTTGTAGGCCCATGCGATGAGCGAAGGTTCAAGGGCAGTGTGTGCAGTGAAGGCGGCGGTCTTGACTGTGTGTTGGTGCTCCAGGCATAGTTCACCAGTCTTTGTGCACTGAATTTGCCAGTGACCGACTAGGCCGATTCGTGAGGTGAATATGCGATTGCAGTGAGGACATATCAGGCCCTCAGTGCTGGTAGAGAGTTCAGGTGATGTGATGAGATTGGTGGCCGGCGGTGATGTGTCAAAAGGGGTTGAAGAAGTTGCGTGTGTTTTGGAGTCGGTGGAGGAGAGCAACGAGGCATCAGTGGTGTCAATTGTTGCAGACGAGGTGGTGGGCAGAGATGGGTCTGTTAAAGTGTATGGTACAGTAGACTTGGATGCTGTCGAAGGAGGCTTGCAGGGCTTCCGGAGTTGACCAACTAAGCCAATGCGTGCACGGAACGTGCGTTTACAGTGCAGACACGCTGGGAGGCCTTGGGGGTAGGCAGTGTGCAGCCGTGGATTGTGAGATTTGCGTGCCATGCATTTTGCCTTGGCGGCGGCGATCCGACTGGCTTCGTATATTGTGGCGCTCGTTTTGACTATTCGGCGCTACGCGGATCGGTCCAGTGCGAGCTCCTCCCAATTCATCGTGTTGATTTAGAGACGCTCCAAGGAGTTTTTTAGAGTGTCCTTGTAGCGTCTCTTGTACCCTCCTTTGCGACGAGTACTGACAGCAACATCCCCATAGAACAGTTGCTTGTGTTGCCGTTAATCGTCAATCCATACCGCGTGACCACTACAGCGCAGTTGTTTCTGCCTGAACAGGTCCTGGATGTTGAAAACTCCCGTTCTCTTCAGGATTTCCGTGGCCGGAATCCTCTCCTGCCACTTCACATCCAATATGTGGCGAAGGCAGCTGAGCTGAAAGTGGTTCAGTTTCTGCGCTTGGCCAGCATAGACAGTCCAGGACTTTTCTCCGTAAAAGAGTGTTGACAGCACAACAGTCTTGTTCATCTTCAATTTCGTTGACAAGTGTAGACCATGACGATTCCATACGGAGGCTTGGAGCCGATTGAATTCTTGGCTTGCTGTGTAGATTCTGCGCGTCGTCTATTCGAGTGTTGCTTGAGAGCGTGCAGCTATGGTAGGCGCAGTCATCCACGTTCTGCAGTTCGACGCGGTTGACGGTGATGCGTCCGTGGTTAAAGGCAGCACCTGGCGGCGGTTGATGCATTACCATCGTCTTGCCCATGTTAATGGTGAGGCGAAAGTGTGCGCAGCCCGCTGCAAAGAGGTCAATGCTCCTTTGTATGTGTGCTTCTGTTGTGGTGTTGAGAGCGCAGTCATCCGCAAACAGCAGATCATGAACTGTGGTTGTGAAGATGCGCGTAGGGGCCTGCATCCGACGAATGTTGAGGAGCTTTCCGTCCCTTCTGTAGTTTATGGGCATTCCTGGACGCTCGACAAGGTAGGCGGCCATCACCATGGCAGAGAACATGAGACTGAAGAGGGTGGGTGCGAGGACACAGTCCTGCTTTACTCCATTGGTTACTGCAAAGGCTTCAGACAGCATTCTGTAGTCCATGACGTGCGCCATCATCCCCTAATGGAGATGTCGTACCATGAGGGTGAAGTGCTCAGGACAACCAAACTTCTGCAACACTTTCGAAAGTCCGGGTTGGTTCACCGTGTCGAAGGCTTTTGTCAGATCAACAAAAGTGGTGTAGAGGTGAGTGCGCATCTCCTGCTATTTATCCTGCAGCCGACCTGTGGCAAATATAATGTCAGTGGTGCCGTGGTGACGTCGAAAACCACATTGGCTTTCAGGCAGAAGCCCATGTTCCAGGTGGTTATTCAGACGACTGATGAGAAAGCGAGCACATATTTTACCGGCAATATTCAGCAGTGAGATCCCGCGATGTTTGTCACAGACTGGAAGGTTCCCCATACGCTTGAAGAGGTGGAAAATGGTGGCGTCCTTGAAATCCTGTGGAACTTCCACCTGTCGCCATATCTCTTGGAGCAGGTTGGTGAGGTGAGTTATGAGTTGGTGACCACCATATTTTTTGTAGATCTCCACCGGGATCCCGTCGGATCCGGGTGCCTTCCCACTGGACAGCCTTGATGGTCTCCTCTGGGGTGGGTGGGAGGTCGAGGTGAGAATTGGTTTCCACTTGCGGCAGCCGGTCAATGGCAGTCTCAGAGCTGGTAGAGGGCCGGTTGAGAACACTTTGGATGTGCTCAGCCCAGCAGCTGAGTATGTGGGTCCTTTAAGTGAGGAGGGTGGTACCGTCAGTGCTCAGAAGTGGGGCTGCGCCTCTGACTATGGGGCTGTAGAGAGCTTTGAGCGCAGCAAAGATGTTCTTTCATTCAATACGGTCCGCATAGCCTTGGATTACGAGCCATCCAAGCGTCCTGCATTTCCCGCAGCCGCTGCTGTACAAGACCGTGACTTTGGTAGAAGGCTGATTTCGTGGCGTCGGTGGGGCGATCGACTTAATATTTGCGTATACGATTCTTCTCAAAGATAAGAGTGCTGATGGCTGCATCGTTTTCATCGAATCAGTCTTGGTCTTGGTGGGGCGGGGCGCGTGGCCAAGGATGCGTTGGGCAGTTGATTTAACAGCGTTCCGTAGTTGACACCATCGAATCTCCACGGAGGTGTTCTCTTCTTCAACTGGTTGGTTTTCCAGCTGTTAAGTGAGCTCGTTGCTGAAATTCAAATGGTTGGCGGGCAAGTTTAACAAAGCAGCATTCAACTAACCTGGGGGTTGCTTACCTTGGGGTCTCCTGCGTTGTTGGAGACGGATGCACACCTTGGAAATAATAAAGACGATGGTCGGTATCACCGTCGGCACCCGGCATTGCCTTTGTCACCAGCACGCCCTGCTGGTCACGCCGTAGTACGAGGACGTAGTCCAGAAGATGCCACTGACTGGATCTAGGTTCATCCAAGTCACCTTGTGCTGCAGTGATTGGCTGAAGTAGATGTTAGTCAGTATGAATAGGTGCATCGCGCCAGTACGAAGGAGGATAAGGCCATTGTCATTGAATTTTTTGGAGGCCGTGGGGTCCGAGCAGTCCTCTCATGGCAGCGTGATCTGTGCCGAAGTGGGCAATGACGTCGACCAGGACAATCAACTTGTTTGCTTCCCACACAGATGCCGGTAAGGCATGAAGATCCTCGTAGAATTTGGTCTTTGTCTCTTTGGGGCTGGTCTTCGGAGAAGCTAACGATGGTAGCGGGGTAGTCGTCTTACTATGTCCTTCCGGATGGCGAAGCAAACGCTGGCCTCGCGTTGCTCTGCCGCCGGACGACCCACATAGAAGAAGGTGTAGCCGACACCCACCTATTCAATGGAGCCTTGGCCGGAGAATCGGGTTTCACTGAGAGCGGCGATGTTCACCTTGAAGTGTGCTAGTTCCCGGGCAATAAGCGCTGTTCTCCGTTCCGTTCGGATTCTCCTCGGGTTATCTAAAAGTAAACGAGCATTTCAAGTGCAAACGATGATAAAACTTACCCTAACACCCTAAGCTGTCCTGTGGGCTCTGAGAACAGTCCTGTTGGAAGGAAACGGGTTAATGGTGGTGTGGGGAAGAGAGACGTATCAATTCGTGTTTTTAGTGTTTCGACTGCTTGCATGCAGTCTGTCAGCCACGGTCTGTTGGCAGATGTCGTGACCCAGCGTGTGTGATACCACCTTTTCTAGGACCATAAACCCTCTCGCGAGGGGGGGGGAGCAGCGCTGCTCCTACGAAATAGTGCCGGGCACCCGTACCTGCGGCCGACCTGCACGATAGGCCACAGTAAGATTTGGTGTCGAACGACCATTTGGTTACGAGGCATCTATGACTCTGCTGTCCCGCCGTCGTACGACTTTTAGGACCGTGGGGGGGGGGAGTTTTTTTGAGAAGGGGTGGGAGCAGCAGTGCTTATCCTAATAGCAGAAGTGGTGAAGGAAACATAGTATCCAGTCATTTTGATACGCATTCTAGTGCTGTGGCATCTAACTGCTGACAGAACTATTGCAGCGAGAACCGTTGTCAATGATGTTGTTAGACAGGCAATCTCGACTTAGACTATATGTTGGAGAAATATATTAATAAAAAATAGAGAGGGAATCAAGCATGCATACGCGTGGTAGGACAAATGAATCAATTTTAACAATAGAGAATATCAAATAAGTTAGAGGAAATTACAGTTAGACAACAATACGGAAGTAGAGAAGTGCTTAAGCTTGTGGTGGAAGAAGAGATAGCGATAGTAATAATAGTGGTACGAACAACTAAAATAGCAAGTATATCGAGAATGATACAAGAAGTAAAGGAAAACAAACCGTTAAACACGGTCAGACAATGACACGGTGTACAGTAAATAGCTAACTTTCGCCAACTACGTCTACTATGATAATTACTGCTGCAACCCGCGTGTAAAGTACGCAAAAATCTAACGCGAGAGCAGTTGAAGTTTTTAAACAGATGCCGAAAAATGAAGATTTTTTCCAACGTCTATCCGCATTAAACCTGCTTTCAGAAAAACCTTGGAATACACGATTGCATCTCGTTATTGTCAAGGCATTGGTGAGAGTCTTAACTGACACGTTTTTGTTTTAATCTACTGTTGAAATTTTCAATTTTAGTGTTGGTTGTGTGGCAACGGGTGACAAAGCGCTAAAGAGTAATCAGGCTGGTCGGGTGAAGGACGCGTCCGGAGAGCCTCAGTTGTTCTCGTAACCATATGAACTGTTATATTTGTGTTTGCTTTAGATCAAATTAATTATGTTAACTTTCCTACAACGCGGATTCTTGCACATTGTCTTTGTGTTTGCTTGCGGACAGTTTTCATCACTATGGGAAAGCAGGCACTCAACTAAGACCAAGAGCAACATCAAGAGTCGACTTTAGAGGAAGGTGATTCTGTGAAGAACCGGACCAGTTCCGAGAAGAAGGATACTCCTAGAGTGCGCTTGACACATGCTTAGCGCATTCATCTTCAAAGCTGAATTTGGACTCCAAAAATTCCGAGTCTAAAGAAGGATGCCTGTTCTTTTTGCCGAGAAAAACTCCTTTCCCAATTGTTTGAATCTCTTAATGAGACGATTACTCACGTTTCGAACATTGAACGGCAGAAGCAGAGCGACATTCCAGCGAAGTAATGAATAGTTATTAACAAAACATCTAACATAATCCACAATAACTCAACAACCTTAAAAAATCTGTCATCTCACAAAAACCGAAAAACAAATACCTTCCATGAGAACGAAGTACAACCTACATGTAACATGCAAACCCCTTAGTCCGGACCCCAACAAATCACAAAATGCAAATATTGAAAAGGTACTGAAACGTCCTACAGGACAGAAACTAATATCAGGGGTTCCTGAGACAAACCGAACCAAACATAGCTTAAATCTGCGGACTGCCTAAAATGCACAAGCGCGATGTACCACTTAGACCGATTGTAGCATTAATCAGCGCACTGAATTACAATATCTCAAAGTGACTTTTTTGAAAACTTCACTTATTGAACATAGATTGTGAAACATCAATCAGGAATTTGATGGAATTTTTTTAAAACCACTTACAAAGGTTTGAAATATCAGCAGATGAAAAAATGGTATCATTTGATGTTGTCGCTCTCTTAACAACGATACCATTATCAAACCAATACACAGAAGAATTACTTAATTCCTACGAAATGGCCTAACTTGTATCTGCCCTGTTTGAACGCTTAGATATGCATTTGGAAACTAATTTTTCGTTTGCTCAACAAAACAGATCAAAAGAACACAGATGGCGTCAGCCACTTCAGGCTTTTTGGCCAAAATAACGATGCAAAATTAGAAACGATGGCCCTACCACTATTTAGCTCCAAGTTGTGGGAACGATAGGTCGATGACACGTTGGTCATTGTTAAAGAGGACCTACTGGAAACACTACACAACATTAGCAATTTAGCTATGCCTGAAATCAGAGTGACCTTTAAGAAATAATTTACAGTCAATTCCTTTTCCTTGAGGTCCTCATGCAGCGTAATAGTGACGAAACGTTTCAAACATCGGTTTACCACAAAAAGACCTATGCTGATGTCATCCTTCATTACAAGAGCGACTACCCTATGACTCAAAAAAGGATTGCTGTTATCATCATAGAGAATCGAGCAATAATTTATTGTTCCAACCCTGACCTCTACCAAGCCGAACTCACTAACATGTTCACATTGCTTTCAAAAACCGGTACCCCAGAAAAATGACAAGAGTTTCAACAAAAATAATAGGAGCTAGAATTTTCCGAGCAAGCACCTAATTCAAAAATTAGCGAACACTTCGTTACATTAAACATTTGTCTGAACTCCTTGAAAGACACCCAAAGAAGCATAGAATCAAAGTGGCGCACAAACCAATTAATACTTTGCGAAATCATCTGGTAAATCCTTAAGTTTGGCAATTTGGACAGAAAAAGAGGTTATTTACAAAATGCCCTGCAGCGACTGCAATGCTGTTCATTGCGGACAGACAGGAGAATTGGCCTACAAATGCTTACGCGAACATCAACGAGCAGTTAAGGGGCGATATCACTTGTCCCAGATCGCCATTTACACATCAGAAACTGGACACCAATTCGCATGGGACGAACCTTGCACTGTTAGTTCTTGCCTATAGAAGAAATGCTGCAAGTTTTTAGAAGCCATCAACCCCGACGACTCGTGTATTAACAACTAAAGCATGCTTTGATCATGGATGTCAGAGAAATATCGATTTTTTACACACTTTAAATAGGTTAACTGCTCTTCACATAATTCCCTCGCATTCGAAGATTACCTGACGCACCAATGTCGAACATTAACAATAAAGTTTATTCCTGCTTCCCGAAAAATCTCTTCTCTCAAATTATATAAATGTTGATGTCTATTTTCAATTTTATACGAATAATGATAAATATGAACTGCGCAACTTCTTTCGAAGAAGCGTAACATAAGCTCCACATCTTCTTCAACTGTCGAACGGTTTGTCTTTTCATGCATTACCAAAAAATACAACGCGTTACAACTTGACTGCGTTGCCATATGCGACCGTGGCCTGTGGTTTAATCTGAAACTCGGCATCCGGAGGAGAATGCAATCACCAATAGAAGCATTTTGTTAGTCTATCGTTTCAGTTTCTGTGAAGAACCCATTATCATTGGTGTGGTGATGGCTTGGCAAATCCCTATCGGTCATTACTTGCTGCAATTTCGTCTTCCGTGTCGGATTCGAGCTTGATAACTAAGCGACAGTTGTTCACTGCCGTCAGAATTGTTGCTGAGTTCGGCCCTTCCCACGTGACTGATTCTTCTGCTCAGAAAATGTTTCCGTTCTAAGTATAAAAATGGCAATTCTTTGCGCTTGTTGACTGACTGTGGCCCATAGGACCATGACTCGAGCAGCTCGCAGTTCACGCGGTTGTCACCTCTTGCAAGGATTTCGGCCTCTTTAAACTTGAAAATTTGGCTGGGTCCCGTCCATTGAGCTGCAACGCAGGAGTGAGCGTCATTTCTCCTCACAGCCGCTATGTGCTCGGCCTATCGCGTGGAGAGTTATCTCCTGATTTTTTGGAAGTAGTTGCTTTGTCCACGATTGCAGCAGATCCGGCAAAAGACTCCAGCCGTTTTCAACTGTGGTAGTGGATCTTTCGGTCTCATAACCAGGTGCCTGATGGCTGCTTCTGGCCTGTCCACAACTCTAACTTCAAGTGGTTCGAGAACGTAGCTGACTGCTTCACACCAAACTTTTGAGCCTGTTCGGTTTGGTTTCTTGTTTAGTTATCGATAATTAAAGCTATTCCACACAATCGGAAAGGTCAGGCAAACTACAATCCTTGTTTCAGAGATCGCATTTTTTTCTTCTGGGCTGCTTTCTGGAACACGCGTATTCGCTTTTATCGGGATTTCTTCAAGTTTGACCCGCCGGAATGTCATAACAGGACGACACAACGAAGGCCGCATTCAGACTTGTTGTGGTCTACGCATATGTTGCTCACTTATATAAGGTGTCGTTCTTTACCAAAATCCGGTAGTCTTATTTATTTACTCAACACAATTCGCCTAGTTATGCGGTAGTTCATCGCAAGCACAATTTTACGTGTAACTGCAGGCACTGTGCAACCGGCGCTATACTGAAAAACACGGAATCTCCTATTAGGATTCCTCTAGAAGATTACCACCAATAGAGGTAAGCAACTTTTATCGACGTTTTTTAATATGCTTACTAAACTTCTCTGATGATCTCGCATACGGATGACGGTATATCACCCCCTCCCCCTTTCAACTGTCTAGCTAGGCTTTTGCACCATATCCTTAACCTCTTGCTCCTTACTTAGGACAACCCGACTCCTAGGAGCTAGTCTATGTCATATGTTGTGCTAAGTATTCCTATCACGCACCTTTGTAAAACCTGTTAACGGTATTATTATATGTTTTCTCGGTGATACTCTTCTTGGCAGCTTCAAAGCTTCAATGACCTGAATTCAGAAAGGAAAAGTTCGTTCATCGGAAGAGGTTTATTTTTATTGGACGTTTCGGATAGTTGTCTCGTCTATCCATCTCTGGCTACTGGCTCTCGCTAAATGCCGCTCCTTTCTTCCCCGTGGGTTGTCTACCAATCCAATTTCAGTCCCTCCGCCTGGCTTTCGGATCGAGATGGTAACCATACGCCGCCCCAAAAGCCGGGAAACCATCATCCACACCCTGTTGTGCGTTGATACTGGCTGCAACTGGGGCCTCAGTGTTAATTTCTCCTCACGCGCGCTGGGCATCTGTGTCGCATTGCCCCCCCGCGTCTCGTCATAGCCTCTCTCATGGATACGCGGGTTAACCGGATCGCTGGTTGACAGCCCCGATTGTTCCTCGTCGGGACTGTCTCTTAATACGAATATTCTTGATACAAAATAGGGGGCCGAAACAATTTATGTGGTGGCTTACAGAGCAGTCAGTCAACATCCAAGCCTTTTTTATCTGCCTTGATGTGTGGTCGTTACCTTGGCTCATACTTTTAACAGCGCCAACGTTGAAGATGTGCCTCATCTCTGCAGCATGGGCTGCTGCCTCCGACTTTGTGTCCAGTTTCCTTAACGTCAGGAACATTCGCCTTTTTTATCTGACGGCTGATTTCTCCAACTTAGTTGCACATCCCGCAACTGCATTAAAGTCTGTAGACAATGCTTGATTTTTATTTTTTTTCAGATTATGCCATTTTGGCCACATAATATGTTGCCGGATTGTGCTTGCAGGCCTCTGGGCCATTCCTAATCTGAGAGGCGCGAGTGATCTAGCCACGGTTTTGTAGACCTCTTTCCTTGACCGGAACCATCTGCTTATACCTAAAGGTTGCGTCAGACAATACCTCATATCCGAGTTAAGACATGGGCATCAGCTTACTGATGAATATCAGCTGAGAGTCAACGTCACTCCATCTGTTGCTTCCTACGTGTCAGTCCGATTGTTACATGAACAGTAGGTGTGTGATCTTTCGCTCCTAAGAATCATGAATCTGCCGGGCAGTCAGACTAAATCTGCCTGCCTATATCTGCTGATCTGCAACTCCATACAAAGACGGCATGCCCGCAGAAAAATCTCCGGATGTCTCAAGCAAACATCGAATGATGACGAAAAACGTGATAAGCTCAGATTCCTATCTACTCTGCTTGCTCATTATAACTGACCTACTGACACAGCTATAGGATACAGCAGTATTAGTTAGATTGCTCTCCAATTAGAAAGAAAACGTCCACTAAACTGCAAAATGTAGCATAATAACGGCAAATGGCTAAACAATTGTCAATAAAGGTTGCGTCTGCATACTTAGTTCGGACTTAATACATGCACGTACATGGCGCACTGTAGCTGACCACTTACTGGCTTTAGCAAGTATGCTTACTAGAAGTAGCACTACTCGCATAAACACATCACTTCAAACAGTAGTTTAAATTTTAGGAAACGACAAGGGCGAACATTGATGTGCCTTAAACACCTACTGTTCTCGAAATAGCAAAAGTTCAAATCCCCATTCCTAGTAGAGATCGAGGGATCATTGGCTCAGATCTGACTCCAATAAGTGTCATTTCTGACCAGATATTAGCGTCAGTTATAGTACCAGATACACCGCTAGAAGCAGCAGTAAAACAGTAATTGCAGTAGTAGAAAAACGACCCTCGGACTTCTCAAAACTTTCTAGGCACCTACTATAGGTGGGTGAGAGCAGATAGTGCAGAGGTATCAGCGCAAAATTCTTCTGTTACGCAATACTAATTTAGGCGATGTTTCTGGTGGCATTAGAGAAAGCGGCTCACGCCCAATTACTGTTGATCTGGTTTAAGGTGGGATAGATGGCTGCTCATCTACGTTCTTCATACCTGAAAACGGTCACCGCCCGTGCTGTTGGGCATATGGTGGACATCATCGACTACGATTGTTGAACTTTTACACGTGTCAGTCCAATGTCTAGTCCGGTCAATCAGTTGGCACCCAGATAGGAGGGTGATTGCGACCATAATTCATACGAAGCCGCCTCCGCATACTACCCAGCTATACGAATTGATCCCCGAACACTGCCAGTCAGGATTTACCGTGAACGAATTTAACTGTTCAGATCACACATCAAGGAGCAGCGAAACCACATTAGACAGTAAGCCAAGAACTCAATTCCCAACTAACATGAGAGACGTTGATTGTGTGATTTCAGTGATTGCTATTAAACCTGCTCGTGGGCAGTTCATGATTTGATTGAGAAAATTGTTTTGTTGCACTCTCCTTCATTTCCGATCTTATTTAATTTTTCTCTATATCGGAAAGGGAGGTGGGAGCGGCGAGCGAGTGGGTAGATTACCCGCGAATCTGATTTTACTCTTGTTTTTATCTGCGGTATTCCGCTGCGTTGTTTCAGCTTGCTGTATCCTTCATGCAGCTTACCCAGCTTGCCTCAGTGTCTGCCTCTGCTTGATTCAGCGCCTGTTGCGGTTTCTTGGAGAACGCGGCTGCCCATGGTCTAAATCGACTGGGGAATTGTCAGCATACCTACTGATCGATGTGTTCTCCCCTATTTCCTGCACTGTTGCTACACGTGTATAGTTCGTATTCGCTGACGAAATTTTAACAAGTAAAATAATTTGTGCTTTCTTTTCCTTATTTGCATTTATTTCCTCTTTTTTCTACCGACTTTGTGACAGGAAAACAAAAAACGGCTTTAAGCATTGAAACTGTTGTTGCAGACACTTTCGTCCCCTTCTACAGCAACATTGAAGTCAAATTCCCTCTTTTTGCGTCGGCGAACGACCACGACAGAGATTCCGATTGCCAGTGCCAGGAGCAATAGTATTCCGCAGATCGTGCTGGCGATGGCTGCTGGTGAAAATCCTGTTCCAGGAGGGGTTTCTAAAAGAATCACTGTTCATTAGGCTTAGTAAGATAAAAAAAACACATCACGCAAATGCTCGGCTATGCCCCTGCAAGTACATTCAAATGTTGCTTTCAGTTGATTCAATCTTTTTGTATGGCATCTTGTAGCACCGTTTTTGGGTCAATATGCCAGAATGTCGACTTTAATGCTTACCAGTTCCAGATTCTGCAATTGACGCTTCCAGGTATCCCGCCGTTGCGTGCGTGTTGATGAAATCACTTAAAACAAATAAAAAGGAGTACGTATCTGAAGAAAATTCTTCAGTTAGGCACAAGAAGCATGCGCAAATCTTACAAACCTGTGACTGGCTTTCAGTCCAAGGGCAGCGTCGGTTATCTGTCTCAACCCACTCCTTTCCGCAATGACGTCAGAGAGGACAGGGGTGTCTGGCGTACCCTGACCATTGTCCATTTGAGAAAGGCCAGTTGCTAGGGCAAGCAAAGAAATGAGTCCTCCGATTGTCAGGGTGATTGCTACTGGTTTTGAAATATACTCCGACACGATTCCTAAAAAAGCGTTTCAAATTACGTTACAGAAACCGAGAGACGATATTTTGACATATTTGATAGGAGAATAACTAGAGGAACATGCTGTGTCCACTGTGTCGACTTTTAAACATAAATTTTTTTTCTGAATTCGTTGAATATGATCCACTTTTGTCTTAAGCAATACTATTTTAATAAGAACTGGTTCATCAGGAGTCACACCCTGGTCATTAAACTCCAATGAGGTTGTCAAACTCGTTCCATCTACATGTTATTGGAGGTCAGCTGGAGTTGCTTATGCTCTATTGCTATCTTTTTTCAGTCGAATCCGGTTTGTCCGTTTCTTTATTCGTTTGTATTTATATTAATTCAAGTTGACTTGTTGGCCAAGTGGCTGTAGATTTTTGAACTTGGGAATAATAACAATATGACTAGGTAAAAACGAGTCACTTGCTGAACGTTCAATATAAGTTAGCACAGGGTAAATTCACACATAACGTCCACTGCATATGGCTGTAGTGTAATACTGCGTCGAAAACACAAACATACAGTTTGCGTATAAACATTAAATAGTTTAATGGGTCTTTTTGAAACGTTATGACGTCAAATCAGACATGGCTTCCTTCACATTTTTGCACTTCGCTACACAAAGTTTGCTTAGCAGTCAGGTTTATAATGGACATGTGCAGTTAGATTGGCACAATCAAGAACATTTTGGGTCGTACAAGGGGTATCTCAGTTGTCAATATGGCAAATTCCACCGATTACAAGCATCTACCGGTACGATTCAAAGTTCCTGCACCAGCTTGAATCATATCCATTTGAGGTTTGATGGCCCAAACTCATATTTTCAAAGCTTATGCCTAACCTCAACATCCTCAGCGTCAGCCCTTGGCTGAATTCGAGAAGACCCTTCGGTCCTGTAAAAGGAAAAGCTTGCAAAAATACTTTTTTATTTGGCAATAAAGCAAATTGTAACGATACAGAACATCGACGTGTGCTCGACTAAGTTCAGAAGCTAGGCTTCTCCATACGCAAGTAGATTTTTCAAATCTGCTTTTAATATCCCAAAACATTATCTTATGAAAAGAAAGAAGATTTTCAGAAAATCGAGTTATGCTCGTGAATTTTCGAACAGGTATCACTTGTTATTCGTTAGACTCGATAAAAAGTGTAGCCTGGGAAAGTTGCACTAGAGGTTTTGGGGGCAGAGGTTACAACGAGCTGGGATAGGGTTGGGTGTGAGGGTTATGTTGACGTGACTCCTGTGGCGATCGGTTGTGCTGGTGAGGGGAGGGAGGTGTTAACGCTTGGATTGTTGGCCATGTGTTCGGGGGAGTGGGGGTTTCAGAGTCACTTAAATTCTCGGGACCGAGCCCGGACCGCCTGCTGTTGTTTCAGGCTGGGCACAGGTTAGTCGACAATGAGCGCAAAACCAGTATGGTGTGAATCAAGCTCTACGTGTCTGTTAATGCTAGCCAAGCTCGAGTGCCAAGCTTCGATGAATTCACTTGCTTGCCGCGTATGCGACCTAGAGATCAGTTCCTCTAACCAGCACAACCTATCACCGCAGGAGTCACGTCAACATAACCATCCCACCTGACCCTTTCCCAGCTCCTTGTAACCTCTGCCCCCAAAACCTCCAGTGTGACCTTCCTAGCCCTCAATTTTCGCTGAGTTTGGCGACGAACAAGTGATACCTTTTCGAAAATTCTCGATAACAACTCAATTTTCCGAAGACCTTCTTCCGTTTAATCATATCGTCTCGCAGTGCAACTTTTATTACCTACTCTACATTCTTTAATGTCTTCACACGCATGGGCGGTCTCGGTTACTTGCAAAAAAGTAAAACTTTTATGAATGTAAATACTTTGAACAGGATCAAGTGTTTTCTGCATCATTGAATTGACACTTATGGAGCTCACCCACCCGAAACTGTTGATGGCACGGCTCAGTCTTTCTATGACCACCGCTTGCAGCCGCTTCTTGAGTGGCTGTTGGCCTGAGAGCCATCGGATCAGCACCACTATCGCTGATTCTCCGTTTCTTAGCTGTCGAACTCTGAACTGCCGCGCGCGATCATGGCCGACTCGCAGCACTGATCGTGACTCATGGTGTTTTCGTCGCGAAGACTTATAGTCCTGTCTGCTTGCAATCTAGCCCGGAAGCTCTTGTTCTATGTGCGGTTAATGTTGCCCACGCTCTGTACCAATCAGTGTCACCCACATTCTGATTTGTTGCAGGATATGTCACGGGTTGCCTCTGATCCCAGCGCGCAGAAGCACAGGGTGCACAGATATCACCTGGCTGCCAAGCTGTGAACAGCTTTTGTCTGCAGAGCGTTTTGTTGGCTACTTTCCTACAGCACACCGTCCAACCTTATTAGTCTTGCCTGAATTCTCATTTGGGGAACTTTCTGTAGACAAAGATCAGTCCTCTTGACAGTCTGTAGCACGTGTAAAGGTGGATCCGAAGAAGTAAACCGATCACAGTCCGGTGGTCCTACTTGTTGTATAGTCATCTTTTATGGCGAATTTTAGGTGTATCATCGCTCAGCTGTTGTAAGAGGCCAGAGTTCGACTTCCAAGTAAAATAACCTTCCATGTTAAACCAAGTAAGTATGTTACTATTCCTCTATCTTCGACGGCTTATTGAAATGGTTTCCATGGGCAGTCACGAACAGCGGTATCTAGATCTCGGTTGCATGTTAATAAAATATGGCCAAGTACGTGGTTAACTGAAATCATAGTAAATATGCCCAGTTACATTTAGTTTCACCTTTGGAAGGAAAACTAAATTAAATGGACATGGAAGAAGGTGTGTCAAGCACCGGAACAATTGTGTTATAGTCTTGAGTTTTCAAATTCTGACAGAAGTACATTTTGAGAGATGGGAAGTTGCGACCAAAAGGAGAGATATTATAGACGCCATAGGCCAATCAACTGCCAAAAGTCATCAGGTTTTGAAAGTTTTAGAAACAGCAATTAAGAACTATGGGTGGTAATTTCAGTGTTGTACACTAATTTCCCGTTAGCAAAGTCGAAGACCTTCACCTTGGAGCCCAGGCGCCACATCAATTAATGATCATGACCCCGAGCTACACCTGACTTCAATGACAGCTCATAAGCCTACACCACTATAATATTCTGTTTGATTGCTGTATCTAATCCCTTAACAACCTGATGAATTCTGACAGCTGATTGGCCTAAGAGCACTATAATAACCCTCCTTTTCGTTGCTACTTAGCTGTGAAGATGGACACCTGTAAGATATTGAAAGCACAGGAAAATAAACCAATTGATCCAATGCTATAGACGACTTCCCTTTTGTGCATGAAAACACTGATTAGGCAAACGTTTTTATTTTTCAGAATCTGAATCGACCATAGCATCAAGCCAGACCAGCACCTTACAAATTTGTTTCAACGCATTGGCTAGCTTTATTAGCAAAAAACAAATAAAATTTTGCACAACCGCTAAATATTAAGACGACATACCCTTTTCGTTTGATTCCGACGGAACTTGCCGGTGATGCTCAGGAGCGCTTGACTCTTCGAGGCCAGTTGTGTGAACAGTGAGTACTGCATTTTAAAAAATAAGCGACTTGTTAGGAAATCATTTGAGGTTTAGAAAATTTGGTGTGTGCATTGATGGCATATATACACAGGCCAAGGAGCTTATCTTTTTCGGCAGAAAATTGAAATATTTACCCCGCTTGCCGGACCTAACTGCGGCTTTTGAAGCACTGTTGCGGTATGTGAGGTTACCTTGCAAGTTATGACCACGGCAGCAAGTCTTGGCTATTTCTTCTCACTCTTCCACCTAGCTTCGGTGGCAGAACACTGACAGATAGATCAGAAATGGTCTCAAACGCAGGGACAGACCAATTTAAACACGCCTACCTACCTGCCTGCCCCGAAGAAAACTGTACTCGTGGAACAGGCCAATTTAGAATGAAGATAGATGTATGCCAGATTGGACACTGATGATACTTTTAATGGAGTTTGATACCCTCAGTAACAGTCTTGGCGTACAGACTTACATCTAGGTATGCAATCGCACCATATAGACGCCACGAGTTATAAGGTGGTGTAAGAGCTGCATGAATGAAGAATCGCATGTCCTAAATGAGCGCCAACGATAAATATTAAGGTGACAATCCCTTTTCATTGCATTTCAGGGAAATGTTGGGTTGGGATCACTCATAGTACCACAATGGTCAAAATGTACTGAAAATTTGAGCTCACTACTGCATACAGCGATAACTGCAATTAAGAACGGTGATTAAAGGGCAATTTTGAAGAAAAGTTACAGTATCCTAGAAGAATACCACAAAGAATTCCACATTATTTTTACAACTTCTAAGGCAGATTGTTAATATGCTTTCATAACGAGCAGCATTTGTTTTTAACACTAATTAGATGAAAAGAATAGGTTAACGTACATAAGAATAAGCAAATTTATAAGCAAATTGCAAAAAAACAGCAAGAAGGGCAAACCTGTCGGAAGTGTGTCCATATTTTCCATGTCATTTTTATTTGACAAATTATTGGTCAGCCTCACTGGGATGAGTGATATTTTGTACTGGGTGTTGGGTTCAAGGTTGCATAGAAACCCGTACCTGGCATACGCAGCAAACCGTTTCTCTGTGACTTTGCCACTTCTCACGGCAACTCCTCGTAGAACGAAATGATCTAGCTCTTGTGTTCGGAATGAAAATGTGTCCCAAGTAAAGTCTAAACGTGTGGCCGCGATCTTTGTAACTTCAAAAGACGGAGGGGGGCGTCGTCTTCCCGAGATATCTGACATAGTAATAATATTTTAATATCAAATGTGTGCAAAGTTAATTGACTTAATGTTGAACAAAAAGCAAGATCTTCCGAAGTGCATAATAGTTGAGTCCAACAAGTGATACCTTGTTTGTCGTTTGCATATAATGTAGGCACTATTCTGTTAAGAGAAGTTAACAAGCCATGCAAGAAGTTTTGGCTCATAGCAGATCTTTTTATACATAGAAGAAGTTATTCCAAAAGAGTCGTGTTGTGGCAGTCGGTGAGAAAGAAGCTTGTTCAAAAACTGAGGTCCTCGTTTGTTTTAAATATCTGCAGTTTATGCAGCATCTTATTTTATATCATGAACGTGTTTTTGTTATGCTTCAGAATAAAAAAAGACATTTTAGCTACATATTAATAGTATTTTGTGCTGATAAATTTCAATGCATGTTTTAGAACACATATCGACCAAACATATCTTGTGCTCAATGTGTTACACCTTAGGTTTCAAATGTCAAAAGAGAATACATTTTTGTTTTCTGCACTTAAAAATTACTAACATATCTAAAATATTTAAAGGAAAGTTGCCCAGTTAATAAATTGCAATCCATTTTATAGAGCGTATGCA
>JAYGXS010000006.1:12133459-12145180 GCA_036362985.1 Ligula intestinalis | reverse complement strand
GTCAGACTTAGTTAAACGCGTCGCACTAGAGGTTTTTGGGCAGAGGTTACAACGAGCTGGGATGAGGTTGGGTAGGAGGGTTATGGTGACGCGACTCCTGCAGTGAAAGGTTGCGATGGTGAGGGAAGGTGATCTCTAGGTCTCATACGAGGCAAGCAAGAGAATTCATCGAAGTCTGGCACGCGAGCTTGGCTAGTATTAACAGACACGTACAGCTCGATTCACAATATACCGGTTTTTGCACGAAGTTCACTAACCTGCCCCATCCCGAAACAACAGCAGGCTGTCCGAGATTAGTCACGAGAATTTCACTGACTCTGAAACACGCACTCCCCCGAACCCATGGCCCACAATCCAAGCGTTAACATCTCCCTCCACTCACCAGCACAACCTATCGCCGCAGGAGTCACGTCATCATAACCTTCCCGCCCAACCCTTACCCAGCTCATTTTAACCTCTACCCCAAAAAACCTCTAGTGCAACTTTCCCAGGCCACACGTTTTTATTGAGTCTGACGAATAACAAGTGAAACCTGTACGACAATTCACTCGGTTTTCTAAAGATCTACTTTTTTCATAAAATAATGTCTTGGGATGTTAAAAGCAGATTTTCAAGATCAACTTGCGAATGGATAAACCTAGCTTCTGAACTTAGGCAAGCATACTTCGATGTTCTGTATCGCTACAATATGCTAAATTAACAAATAAGAAGAACTTGTGCAAGCCCAGAAGTCCTACATTTTGCTTGAGCAAAATGTCTTGTTGACTTCAGCCAAGTGCTGATGCCGACGATGTTCAGGTTAGACGCAAGCTTTGCAATTATGAGTGTGGGCTATCAAACTGCAAATGGATATGAATCAAGCAGGTGCAGGAACTTGGAATCGCACCGGTAGATGCTTTATATCCGTGGAATTTGCCGCATTGACAACTGAGATACTCCTTGTACGAGCCAAAGTGTTCTTGATTGTGCCAATTTAATTGCACATGTTCATTATTAACCTGACTGTTAAGCAAGCTCAGTGCAACGAAGTGCAACAATGTCAAGGAAATCATGTCTGCTTGGACGCCATAACGTTTCAAATAGACCCATTAAACTATTTAATGGTTATATGCAAACTGTATTTTTGTATTTGCTACGTAGTACCACACTACACTCATATGCAGTGGACGTTATATTTGAATTTAGCCTGTACTAACTTATATTAAACGTGCAGCAAGTGACTCCTTTTTGCCTCGTCATTTTGTTATTCCCAAGTTCAAAAATCTATAGCCGTTCGGATGATAAGTCAGCTCAAATAAATATCACTAGTACAAACGAAGAAACGGAAAAAACCGGATTCGACTAAAAAGGATGGCAATAGAGCAGGAACAACTTGAGCTGACCTCCGACAACGTGTAGATGGAACAAATTCGACAACCTCATTTAAATTTAACGACCAGGGTGTGACTCCTTGTGAAGCAGTTTTTAGGGAAAATAGTATTGCTTAAGACAAAAACAGATCATATTCGATGACTTCAGAAAACAATTTAATGTTTTAAATTCGACCACATGTGGACAAAGCATGTTTCTCTACTTCCTCTTCTATTAAATATCTGGGTGCTAACTGTTTGCCTGGGAAGACAGTCTGTCGGTTTCTTTCACGTAATTTGAAGCGTCTTTTTAGGGATCGTGCCGGAGTATATTTCAAACCAGCAGCAACCGCTATGACAATCGGAGGACTTGTCTCTTTGCTTAGCCTAGCGACTGGCATTTTTCAAGTGGACAATGGTCAGAGTAAAATCCAGCCGAAGGTAATACGGACGAAATAGCCCAATCTGAAAAAAAGCAGGCGTTGTCTACAGACTTCAATGCAGTTGCGGTATGTGCTGGTAAAGAACAATACCTTATATAAGTGTGCAACATATGCGTAGACCACAAAAAGTCTGAATATGGCCTTCGTTGTGTCGTCCTGTTATGACATTCCGGTGGGTCAAACTTGAAGAAATCCCGATAAAAGCGAATACGCGGGTACCAGAAAGCAGCCCAGAAGAAAAAATGCGATCTCTGAAACCAGAATTGTAATTTGCCTGACCTTTCCGATTGTGTGGAATAGCTTTAATTATCGATAACAAAACAAGAAGCCAAATCGAGCAGACTCAAAAGTTTGGTGTGAAGCAGTCAGCTACGTTCTCGAACCACTTGAAATTAGCGTTATGCAGAGGCCAGAAGCAGCCATCAGGCGCCTGGTTATGAGACGGAAAGATCCACTGCCACAGTTGAAAACGGCTGGAGTCTTTTGCCGGATCTGCTGCAATCGTGGAAAAAGCAACTACTTCCAAAAATAAGGAGATAACTTTGCATGCGATAGGCCGAGCACACAGTGGCTGTGAGGAGAAACGACGCTTACTCGCAGGTTGCAGCTCAATGGACGGGACCCAGCCATATTTTCAAGTTTAAGGAGGCGACAACTGCGTGAACTGCGAGCTGCTCGAGTCAGGGTCCTCGGGGCCACAGTCAGTCAACAAGCGCAAAGAATTGCCATTTTTATACTAAGAAAGGAAGCATTTCTTGAGCAGAAGAATCAATCACGTGGGAAGGGCCAAACTCAGCAGCAATTCTGACGACAGTGAACAAGTGTCGCAAAATTATCAAGCACGAATCCAACATGGAAAACAAAATTGTGGCAATTAATGACTCGATCGGGATTTGCCAAGCCATCACCGCCAACAGATCGTGGCTGACAAACTGCATGCAAGCAGTCAAAACATTAAAAACACGAATCGAAACGTCTCTCTTGCTCACATTACCATTTACCCGTTTCCTTCCCACATGACAGCCCTCAGAGCTCACAGGACAGCTCAGGGTGTAAGGGTAAGTCCTATCATCGTTGGCACTTGGAATTTTCATTTCCTTTTAGATAACCCGAGCAGCATCAAAGCGAAACGGATAACAACGCTTATTGCCCGGGAACTAGCATGTATCAAGGGAGAAATCGCCGGCTTCAGTAAAACCCGCTTCTCCGCCCAAGGCTCCATAGAAAAGGCGGGTGCCGGCTACACTTTCTCCTATGTGGGTCATCCGGTGGCAGAGCAACGCGAGGCCAGCGTCGCCTTTGCTATCCGGAAGGAAATAGTGAGACGACTACCCCGCTACCATAATTATCGTCTACGCTCCTCTGACGACCAGCCCCGAAGAGACAAAGACAAAGTTCTACGAAGATCTGCCCGCCCTTCTGGAATCTGTGTCGAAAGCAAACAATTTGATTGTCCTGAGCGACTTCAATGCCCACGCCGGCAAAGATCATGCTGCCTGGGGAAAGGTGCTCAGACCCCATGGCCTTCGAGGATTCAATGACAATGGCCTTATCCTCCTTCAAACAGGCGCGATGATCTTTTCATACTGACTGATACCTACTTCAGGCAACCGCTGCAGCACAAGGCGATCTGGATGCACCCTTGATCCCGTCAGTGGCATATTCTGGACTGCGTCCTCGTACGATGGCTTGACCAGCAGGACGTGCTGGTGACAAAGGCTGTGCCGCGTGCCGACGGTGATACCAACCATCTTCTCACCATCTCAAAGGTGTGCATCCGTCTCCAACAACGCAGGAGACCCCAAGGTAATCAACCCCCAGGTAGGTTGGATGCTGCTTTGTAAAACTTGCCCGCTAACCATTTGCGTTTCAGCAACGAGCTGATTTAACAGCTGGAAAACCAACCAGTCGAAGAAGAGAACACCTCCGTGGAGATTCGATGGTGTCAACTACGGAACGCTCTTAAATCCATAGCTAAGCCTATCCTTGGCCACGCGCCCCGCCCCACCAACAACAAGACTGATTCGATGAAAACGATGCAGCCATCAGTACTCTTATCTTTGAGAAGAATCGTATGCGCAAAAAATAAGTCGATCGCCCCATCGACGCCATGAAAGCAGCCTACTGCCAAAGTCACCGTCTTGTACAGCAGCGGCTGCGGGAAATGCAGGACACTTGGATGGCTCGTAATCCAAGGTTTTTGCGGACCGTATTGAATGAAAGAACATCCTTGCTGCATTCAGAGCTCTCTACAGCCCCATTTTCAGAGGCGCAGCCACACTTCTGAGCACTGACGGTACCACCCTCCTCACTAAAAGGACCCACATTCTTAGCCGCTGGGCTGAGCACATCCAAAGTGTTCTTAACCGGCCCTCTACCACCTCTGAGGCTGCCATTGACCGGCTGCCGCAAGTTGAAACCAATTTTCACCTCGACCTCCCACCCACCCCCGAGGAGACCATCAAGACTGTCCAGCAACTGTCCAGCGGGAAGGCACCCGGATCCGACGGGATCCCGGTGGAGATCTACAAAAAAAATGGTGGTCACCAACTCATAACTCACCTCACCAACCTGCTCCATGAGATATGGCGACAGGTGCAAGTAACCCAGGATTTCAAGGACGCCACCATTTTCCACCTCTTCAAGCGTAATGGGAACCTTCAAGTCTGCGACAAACATCGCGGGATTTCACTGCTGAATATTACCGGTAAAATATATGCTGGCGTTCTCATCAATCGTCTGAATAACTACCTAGAACATGGGCTTCTGCCTGAAATCCAAGGTTGTTTTCGACGTCACCACGGCACCACTGACATTATATTTGCCACAGGTCAGCTGCAGGAGAAATGGCAGGAGATGCGCACTCACCTCTACACCACGTTTGTTGATCTGACAAAAGCCTTCGACACAGTGAACCAACCCGGACTTTCGAAAGTTTCGCAGAAGTTTGGTTGTCCTGAGCACTTCACCCAAATGGTACGACAACTCCATGAGGAGATGATGGCGCACATCACGGACTACAGAATGCTGTCTGAAGCCTTTGCCGTAATCAATAGGGTGAAGCAGGACTGTGTCCTCGCACCCACCCTCTTCAGTCTCATGTTCTCTGCCATGGTGATGGCTGCCTACCTTGTCGAGCGTCCCGGAATGCCCATAAACTACAGAATGGACGGAAAGCTCCTCAACATTCATCGGATGCAGGCCCCTACGCGCGTCTTCACAACCACAGTTCATGATCTGCTGTTTGCGGATGACTGCGCCCTCAACACCACAACAGAAGCGGACATGCGAAGGAGCATGGACCTCTTCGCTGCGGGCTGCGCACACATTGGACTCAGCATCAACATGGGCAAGGCGGTGGTAATGCATCAACCGCCGCCAAGTGCTGCCTTAAAACACAGACGCACCACTGTCAACGGCGTCGAACTGCAGAACATGGATGACTGCACCTACCTTGGCAGCACGCTCTCACGCAACACTCGAATAGACGACGCGCAGAATCTACACAGCCAGCCAAGATTTCAATAGGCTCCAAGCCTTTGTATGGAATCGTCATGGTCTTCACTTGTCAACGAAATTGAAGATGAACAAGACTGTTGTGCTGTCAACACTATTTTACGGAGCAAAGACCTGGACTGTCTATGCTGGCCAAGCGCACCAACTGAACCACTTACATTTCAGCTGCTTACGCCGCATATTGGATGTGAAGTGGTTGGAGAAGATTCCGGACACGGAAATCCTGAAGAGAACGGGAGTTTTTAACATCCAGGACCTGCTCAGGCAGAAACAACTGCGCTGTAGCGGTTACGCGATACGGATGGACGATTAAAGGCAACCCAATCGACTGTTCTATGGGGATGTTGCTGTCAGTACTCGTCGCAAAGGAGGATACAAGAGACGCTACAAGGACACTCTAAAAAACTCCTGGAAGCGTCTCCAAATCAACACGATGAATTGGGAGGAGCTCGCACTGGACCGATCCGCGTGGCGCAGAATAGTCAAAACGAGCGCCGCAATATACGAAGCCAGTCGGATCGTCGCCACCAAAGCAAAATGGATGGCACACAAATCTCACAATCCACGGCTGCAAACTGCCTACACCAAAGGTCTCCCAGCGTGTCCGCACTGTAAACGCACGTTCCGTGCACGCATTGGCTCAGTCGGTCAGCTCCGGAAGCCCTGCAAGCCTCCTCCGACAGCATCCAAGTCTACTGCGCCATACACTTTAACAGACCCTTCTCTGCCCACCACCTCGTCTGCAACAATTGACACCACTGATGCCTTTTTGCACTCCTCCACCGACTCCAAATCACACGTAACTTCTTCAACCCCTTCTGACACATCACCACTGGCCAAAAATCTCATCACCACATCTGAACTCTCTACAAGCACTGAGGGCCTGATATGTCCTCACTGCAATCGCATATACCTCACGAATCGGCCTAGTCGGTCACTGGCGAATTCAGTGCACAGAGACTGGTGAACCATGCCTGGAGCACCAACACACAGTCAAGACCGCCGCCTTCACTGCACACACTGCCCTCGAACCTTCGCTCATCGCATGGGCCTACAAGGGCACATGCACATTCACGATAGCGTGATATCGGCACACCCAGCACTTCACATACCCCCAACACCAGCCCCAGTCCCACTCACTAGTTGCCTCACTACAGTATTGCGCCTTCAAGCTCGTCGGGAATTCCAGGTAAACGCCCCCAGGTAAGCCGAGCTTTCCTTTTATTGTTGCCTTCCTGCCCTCATTTTAGATGTATTTTGCACCACTGCTACTATTACTTCTGCCAAAACTACCATTGAGCATGTTTTCTTATACCCGCCTCACTAGCATTTAAATAATTTAACGTCACTATCAGCTCAATCTCAGCTCCTTGGCAATCAAATTTACTCGTCCCTTATCACAGTCTTCTCTAGGACCTACAGTAAATTCATTTGTGCCTTCCGCCCTGCCGAAAAATTCCTGTTTTCAGCGGCAATTTAGGGTGTGATCTTAAGCCTCATTCAAGGAATCGAATTTGAATCACGCCTATCACAGTCACTACTGTGGTGAATTATTTTTCCAGCCATCACCCTCCTCCCAATTCGCGCCTCTAACGTCACTATCTTGCTAATGTACGCCTGAAATGCCGGCGTGGCTTTGGGTGCGCGGAGGTCAGGGGTGGGAGGATGATCGTCGCTCTCGCCAATTTCGGCTTACTCTGTCAACGAGACTCCTAGGGGGAGGACTAATCACTGCTGGGCCCAACGATGATCGATTTCCATGCTGCTTTAACCACGGGATTGACGGGGTAACAGATATAGACAACACGGTTCTCACGCTAATCTAATCATGCACAGCTCAAAGCTGCAGTTACTGCTGCCAGGGCCAGGGGGGAGATAACTTGGCAGCCATGCGCGGCTTGCGGCCGACAGCATTCTGAAGACTGGCATTGTCACCTGGCAGTTACGGACAAATCAACGCTGGGATTAAACCAACTAACCTGGCTTATCACGTTGTATCGTGAACCGCCAATAACCAGTATGGGTTATTGCCTTATCATCAAAGTTACACCTTATCGATTTTTAACCGCACCAGCTCTTAGGCCCCTTTATTCTTGCAAAATGTGATTTTCTTACCTCTGCAGCACTGCAAGTCCTTCTGTTATTGTCATAACAAACACTAATAGCCTACACCAAAGTCATTGCAGTCGCGTCAGGTAAGGTAAGCTGCGTTCTTGTTCTCGTTATGTTCCCTCTTGCTCTCTCCCACTCTCCCTACTCCTCTGTTCGTTTTGCACTGTCCTCTCTCCTCACTTCCTTCCCTTCTCCCTCTTAGTCTTTCTTACCCCTTATTTGCTTATATTTGTTTATCTTTCTCGGTTGACCTTCGTTACTTGTACCATCTCTTCCTCCCTCTCTTCTTTCTTCTCTCTTCTTCTTCTTCTTCTTCTTCTCCTTCTACTGCACATCCACAATTGCAAAGTTCACCAGTTGTCTCTCTTTCTCCTTTCAGCTCCGCCCACGGACACCATCCGGCAACGGAGCATGTGTAGTGCCTTTCAGTCGATGACTGATTGGTTACTCCTATCAGGAGGGTGTTGGCGCAGGCTTCGTGCAGAGCTGCTCTCACCCTTCTGAGATTTAATGCCTGATTGCATATGCAATGCCTGTCCTCAGCCAACCACGGTCCCTGCGGCCTGGTAGGCGCTGGCACCTTCTATCGTTTCTGACTCCTCGTTGGTGACTGCGCTCGCGCTCCTATTCGGTATCAGGCGTCACCTTAGGTGTCCGAAAAGCAAGGTGGTCACTATGCAGTGGGGGAGAGATTGAGGTCGATCCTTGGCGCGTTTCTCTCCTCACTATAATAAATCTGAATGCGCTTGAATCTATCACGGTGCGCTAAAAGCCGTGGCTTGGAGGGTTTGCCAACTAACGAAACAACTCGGGCCACCTACGTTGCTGCTCCTCCTGTACGCGTGTGTTTTGTGTGTCTATGGAAGAAAAGGGAGGACTGAGAGTCAGGCTGCAATGGCTCCCTCTTAATGTGGCCTTTATGGCGCTCCCGCGCAGTCGGGAGCATACGTAGCGAGATGGCTGTATCAAGTGTGCGCGTTTTGAGTAAATTACGCACCAGCCATCTACACCCTCCCTCATCTCCGGTATTATTGACTTTGTCTTGACACCAGATGCGGAGGTGGGAGAGGCGAGCGAGTGGGTAGATTCTGCGCGAGTCTGCCTAAACTCCTGTTTTCTCTTGTGCTAGTTGTCTGCGTTGCTCCCGCCTGCTGCCGCTTTCGTGTTGCTTGCCTCAGTGTTTGTTGCGGCTGGGTTCAGTGTTTGCTGCGGCTGTTAGAGCGCGTGGTGCTGATCGTTGAAATCGACGGGGGAACTGTCGGTTGCTTTTGAAATGAAGGATAACATCAACATAAGTCTTTTTTGGTTAACCGACATCAGTATTACGTATTACCTCAGTATTACGTCAGTATTGCGCTGTACGAGGACGTCCAGAAAAGGGAATTGACTGTTAATTTATTTTTTGTGCGAAGGTGTGATTCTAGGCAACGCTGAATTAATAATGTTGTGTTGTGTATCCAGTTGGTCCTTTTTAACAATGACAAAAGTGTCATCGACAAATCGTACCCTCAACTTGGAACTTACTGGTGGTAGGGCCATAGTTACTAATTTTGCATCGTTATTTCGAATCAGAAACTTGAAATGGCTGACTTTTCGGTGCTCCTTTTTCTGTTTATAGTATTAACGAGCGAACGAGAAATTAGTTAACAAACATTGATCTTGTCAAAACCTTGGTTATTTTGTTTACTAGCATCTTCATCGCGTTACCATCCCAAGGTATGGAGGCAGTCATATCGCCCAAAAGGGTTCCAACTTTGTTGACGCAATCCTCCTTGTTTAGAATAACTGTCGACTGCCCTTTTTCAACTGGAAATATAACAATATTTTTGTTAGCCTTTAGTGTCTGCAGTGTTTCGCTTTCTGTTTTAGAGCGCGTTTTGCGTTTATTGTGGGACATCAGCTTGGAGTACATTCGCTGTCATAGATTTAGGCTTTCTTCTGAAATTGGAGCCACATGAATGATAAATACTGCAGCTAGGTTTGCGCGAGGCAAGTTGGTTGAGGAGATAAATACGGATGCGAGAGGTATTTGGTGCCTTCCGATAAACTGTTGTGTTGAGTTTCCTACCGTCTTTTCTGCACACCAGCAGGTCAAAGAACGGCAACTGGCAGTCTTTTTCTTGCTCCATCGTGAAGCGGATGTCGGGGAAGATCGAGCTTAGATTATACGTGAAATCGTGTCTCGAAGAATGATGCCAAACGTGTCATCAACATATCGAACCCAAAATCGTTGTTGATAGTGTTAGAAAGCTAGTGCCTCCAGTCGCTGAAGTACTGCTTCTATAATCAGGCCAGATAACAGCGACCCCATTGGTTTACATTTTACTTGTTTAAACCCCGTTCCATTGAAGGTGTAAAAGGTGTTCAAACAGTATTTCACGACTGCAATGAGATGCCCTAATTTGAGCTATGTGACCATCTCGTTCTACCGCTCTTCTAACAGGGTTTGAATGTTTTCGACCGCAAGATGTTGCGGTATTGAGGTAAAAAGTGAGGTCACATAGAAAGATACCATCATTTCGTCAGCTGTTAGCTGAATACCTTGAAGCATTTGTATATCTATTTCAGCCGAGCCGACGGTCGTTGCATTGTCCTTTATTAGAAATTTGAGACGATGGAGCAACCACTTGGCTAGACAACATTTTGAGGTACCTCTGAGGAAACGATCGGTCATAGGAGGATTCCTGTTTTGCGGACTTTGAAGAGGCCACAGAAACATGAATTCGCTAAATCCTTTGCCATTTTCTTTTGCCAGTCAAACTGTGTTATGAATTTTGACTTCCTGAGGCCTGTCAAATCTCTGCAAATATGTCCAGCCTTAAGTTGAGAAGTCAAGTTTGGCAAACATATGTTTTCAGAAAATTATCCTCAGGCCAGAACATTTGCGAGGTAATTAAAACTAGGCAGATGGACAGGGTTAAATTGTGTAGTCTAATTACAATTCATCGTTTACACGTCGCCCGCATGGCGAGGTCGGCCTGTAGAGGTTTGCGCGTCCGGGAAAGGGAAGAGAGGTATGGGGGGGCAATTGGTTTAGGTTGTCGGGTTGGTCAGAGGGCAGGAATGCGCAGTCAGCTAACCCAAAAACCGGCACATCAGGACCCATCAAACCTTTAGTACCGGATACAGATGGCCGCTTGGTCGGAACTCGTGAGCTCGCAACAGATGCACCAGTGTGTCACAAGCAGAATATAGTTGTAAAAGGGGCTCTAGAGATAGCGTCAACAATTGCACAAGAACGAGTTGACGCTGATTTTGACTTGGATTTGGACATGTCTGTCGACACGCCTGAAACCTGCATATCGGACCATGTGTCAAGCCCACGGGCTACATCATCGTCACTCGGCTTAAGCGACAGTAGCAATTATCGGGATTTGCATCCTAGTACCACATCGTTGCTCGACTCTGCACAAGAAAGTGATGACCAAGAGTTTGACAAGATCATAACTCAAAAGAGGCATAAGCCTAAGAAAGCCAAACGGTTCACGGGTTTGCATTCAGCTTACCCAATAGCCAGTACATCAGAACCGCGTGTACCGGATACAATTGCTCCCTCGGCTGAAACACGTGAGCTTGCAACATATGCCCCATTGAGTCGCAAGCAGAAAATAGTTGTAAAGTGGGCCCCAGAGTCAGAGTCGTCAATTGCACAAGAACGAATTGACCATGACGTGGGTCTTATGCGGGTGTACGCCAAACCGTTGCTAAAACCAGGCGAGTCTTTCCGCATTCTTAAGGCATTTCGAATAGGGAAGGCTCCAACAGCTGCCGAATCAACTTCTCGGCCACGACCTCTAAAAGTTATTTTATAAACTGAAGCACAGGCCAAACTCTTGCTAGAGCGCAAACCATCCTTACGGAGTCTGCATTTGCAAGTTTTTTTTCAGCCGGATTACGAGTTGAAAGAGCGGAGAAAGATGAGACAGCTAATAATAGAGCTAGAAAAACGGAGATCCAATGGCGAGACAAATCTCAAAATAAGAGAGGGAAAAATAGTTCAGGTCAAAAGGACATCGCTCTGGTTGAAGCCGGTAACAGTGACGGCCTAGCTGTCTCGCCACCGAAACCTCAGACATGCCCTCTTAAATTGGTCGTTTTAAATGCCAGATCACTGATTAATAAAATGCCTCTGCTCCAGACTATGGTTTTCGTCAACCGCCCAGACATTGTTATGGTAACTGAGACATGGGCATCGGCCTCTGTAGCTGACTCAGAACTCTCTGTTGTTGGCTATGAATGCGTTCGGAACGATCGAAACAATGGCCGTGGCGGAGGAAGCTGCATCTTTATTAAGCAGCCAC
>JAYGXS010000006.1:12060693-12127101 GCA_036362985.1 Ligula intestinalis | reverse complement strand
ATATACTAGAAACCGCATATAGAACGTTGGGGGCCTACTGAAGAGCCGAACCCCTCTTTGCTGTATCATGCAGTAGCAGGAACATCGGCGAAACACATGTCTGGGCTTTAAGCTATTATATAAGCGGAAGTATGGTATAACATCATTGTCATATAGAATTCACACTACTTGTAGTGCTACTCGGTTGTAGAATGGACATTTCCGTGGTTATTCCGTGGCAGTTGATTGTCTTCGACGAAAATGTTCATCGAACTCTAAGGTATGACCCTTAAAAGTCATGTATCATCCACCTGCTTCCATGTCATGCACCTAATAATTTGAGAGATTATTTCCTTGATTATTATCTGGAGGTCATATGCAAGAAACTGCATAGAGAACGTTGGGGGCCTACTGAAGAGCCGAACCCCTCTTTGCTGTATCATGCAGTAGCAGAAACATTGGCGAAACACGTGTCGGGGCTTTTAGCTAGTATCTAAGCGGAAGAATGTTATCACATCATTGTCATATAGAATTCACACTACTTGTACTGCTACTCCTTTGTAGAATGGACATTTACGTGGTCATTCCGCGGCAGTTGATTGTCTTCGACGAGAATGTTCATCAAACTCTAGGGTCTGACCCTTAAAAGTCATGTCCCATCCATCTACTTTCATGTCATGCACCTAATAATTTGAGAGATTATTTCCTTGATTTTTATCTGGAGGTCATATACTAGAAACCGCATAGAGAACGTTGGGGGCCTACTGAAGAGCCGAACCCCTCTTTGCTGTATCATGCAGTAGCAGAAACATCGGCGAAACACGTGTCTGGGCTTTAAGCTAGTATATAAGCGGAAGAATGGTATAACATCATTGTCATATAGATTTCACACTACTTGTAGTGCTACTCGTTTGTAGAATGGACATTTCCGTGGTTCTTCCGCGGCAGTTGATTGTCTTCGACGAAAATGTTCATCGAACTCTACGGTCTTACCGTTAAAAGTCATGTCCCATCCACCTACTTCCATGTCATGCACGTAATAATTTGAGAGATTATTTCCTTGATTATTATCTGGAGGTCATATACTAGAAACCGCATATAGAACGTTGGGGGCCTACTGAAGAGCCAAACCCCTCGTTGCTGTATCATGCAGTAGCAGAAACGTCGGCGAAACACGTGTCTGTGCTTTAAGCTAGTATCTAAGCGGAAGAATTTTATAACATAATTGTCATATAGAATTCACACTACTTGTTGTGCTACTCGTTTGTAGAATGGACATTTCCGTGGTTATTCCGCGGCAGTTGATTGTCTTCGACGAAAATGTTCATCGAACTCTACGGTCTAACCCTTTAAAGTCATGTCCCATCCACCTACTTCCATGTCATGCACCTAATAATTTGAGAGATTATTTCCTTGATTTTTATCTGGAGGTCATATACTAGAAACCGCATAGAGAACGTTGGGGGCCTACTGAAGAGCCGAACCCCTCGTTGCTGTATCATGCAGTAGCAGAAACATCGGTGAAACACGTGTCTGGGCTTTGAGCTAGTATCTAAGCGGAAGTATGGTATAACATGGGTTCCGCAGAGGCAGGTCCTGCGTGACGAACCTGCTCCATTGTTTGGAACGCTGGACTCGGGCAGTTGATGGAGGAAATCCACTTCATGTAATCTACATCGACTTCAAGAAGGCTTTTGACAGCGTCCCACATCAACGACTTCTGCACAAACTCAGCCAAATAGGTGTTCGAGTAAATCTGCTGAAGTGGATTCAAAGCTTCTTACTTGGTCGCTCTCAAACTGTCCATATTGGTGATCAGCAGTCGGCAGACGTTGCAGTCGAGAGCGGTGTCCCCCAAGGCTCTGTCCTTGGCCCTATACTGTTCATTATATACGTCAATGACTCCGTCCGTGAACTGGACTGCGATGTGGCTATGTTTGCTGATGACATTAAGATTTGGAACGTCATCAGAAATTCAGCTGACGAAGAGCATTTGCAGCTAAACCTAAATCGTCTTCAAACTTGGTCTCAAGACTGGCTTTTGCCGTTTAACGAGAACAAATGCAGTGTTCTACGAGTTGGCCGACCCAGCTCTCAGAACCCAATGGTTTACAGCCTAAATGGCATCCAACTGCAAGAAGTCGACGCGCAGAAAGATTTGGGAGTATGGATCTCTACGTCTCTTAAGCCCTCGCTGCACTGCGCAAAAGTAGCCAAGTCTGCGATGTCCATCCTCTATCTTGTCAAAAGGGCTTTCTGTGCCTTCGATAAAGACTGCTTTGCTAAGGTCTTTGGAACATTTGTGCGGCCGAAGTTGGAGTTCGCAATGCAAGCATGGAAACCCTGGACCGCGAAAGACCTAAATTCCCTCGAAAAGGTCCAAAGGCGCGCGACCAAACTGGTTACCGGTCAGAACATTTACCCTAGGAAAGACGTTTAGCTAATCTCGATCTATTTCCGTTAAGTTACAGACAGCTACGTGGTGATCTGATACAAGCATTTCGTATAATGCGCGGGCAGGACTGCTGTCTTCTACCTGGCGACTTCTTCGAGTTAGCAACAACGACCAACTTAAGAGGGCATCTCTTCAAACTACGCATAACAGGGGCCAGACTAGACACACGCAAGTTCTTCTTTGGTAATAGAGTAGTTGAAGCTTGGAATGCACTCCCCGAGGAAATTGTTATGTCCCCATCTGTGGATGCATTCAAGCGAAATTTAGATTTTCATACCCGAAATGCCCACTAAAATTGGATATGGCGAGAATGAAATTATATATATGTATATAAACATATTACTCACTGATTTTCAGTAATATGTTAGTTAAGAACTAACAAGGATTGCAAGCTTCGAGTCCACCAAACGTTGTGATCCGAGGCTACGCGGATTTGTAAAACTTTTCCCAATTCAGGCCTGGAATGCTCTGCCCGCGGACATTGTTATGTCGCCATCTGAGCACACGTCAGACGCATCTGTAGGCATGTTTAGGACACTATAACGTTAGAACAAATAGCCACTGAGCCCCCGAAAATAAACTGCCAGTTGCCGAATGCAAATTGTGGAATAATCACATTATAAAAAAACATACTACTCGCTAATTTTCAGTAATATGTTTGTTTAGAAAACTTCCGATTATATTTCTTCTGTCAATTAGCAGGCAGACTCGTTAAACCAACAAGGGTGCACGATGGGCGCATCGCCGACACTCGATGAGGTTCGCGTGACCTCCGCAACCTTCTCTTCGTGGGACCCTTGGTATTATGGCGAAAATCGCGATGGACTCTCCCTGACATGCTTCAAACACTCTTAGCACAGGCCATCCGCTTCGAATATACTCTGCACCCCCCCTCCCCCAGGCGACAGTTTTTCTCCTTAAATCTCTCAAATGGCATTCAAACCCCTAGACTTCTGAACAATTCCTAAGGAGTTTTTTCACTGTCGGCCCTCAAATGTTTGGCAACGCCACTGATCTGAAATGTTCTACAGATCAAATGCATTGAAAAAACTGTACCAATAGGGAGTTCAAAGGTATTTACCTATATTTCCCTCAATAAAACCTGACCTGACGTGACCTGAACATCATTGTCATTAGAATTCACACTACTTGTAGTGCTACTCGTTTGTAGAATGGACATTTCCGTGGTTATTCCGCGGCAGTTGATTGTCTTCGACGAAAATGTTCATCGAACTCTACGGTCTAACCCTTAAAAGTCATGTCCCATCCACCTTCTTCCATGTCATGCACCTTATAATTTGAGAGATTATTTCCTTGATTATTATCTGGAGGTCATATACTAGAAACCGCATAGAGAACGTTGGGGGCCTACTGAAGAGCCAAACCCCTCGTTGCTGCATCATGCAGTAGCAGAAACATCGGCGAAGCACGTGTCTGTGCTTTAAGCTAGTATCTAAGCGGAAGAATGTTATAACATAATTGTCATATAGAATTCACACTACTTGTTGTGCTACTCGTTTGTAGAATGGACATTTCCGTGGTTATTCCGCGGCAGTTGATTGTCTTCGACGAAAATGTTCATCGAACTCTACGGTCTAACCCTTAAAAGTCATGTCCATCCACCTACTTCCATGTCATGCACCTAATAATTTGAGAGATTATTTCCTTGATTATTATCTGGAGGTCATATACTAGTAACCGCATAGAGAACGTTGGGGGCCTACTGAAGAGCCGAACCCCTCGTTGCTGTATCATGCAGTAGCAGAAACATCGGTGAAACACGTGTCTGGGCTTTGAGCTAGTATCTAAGCGGAAGTATGGTATAACATCATTGTCATTAGAATTCACACTACTTGTAGTGCTACTCGTTTGTAGAATGGACATTTCCATGGTTATTCCACGGCAGTTGATTGTCTTCGACGAAAATAATCATCGAACTCTAGGGTATGACCCTTAAAAGTCATGTCCCATCCACCTACTTCCACGTTATGCACCTTATAATTTGAGAGATTATTTCCTTGATTATTATCTGCTTTTGGCAAACAATTGTTTTCAGCAACTCTTTATCAGACGAAACGTTTGCTGAAAACAATTGTTTGCCAAAAAACTGACTTCTCATATTAACCATCGGAATATTTTCGGAACTAAGACAATCCAAAGATCCCGCGGTGTTAAAGGAACTCAATGGATTCCTCAAGTTTGACACCAGGCTTGCTGAGGCAAACGTACAAGCCAACTTCCTATCAGAATGTATAGACCGAGGTGAATATCCAAGACAGTACTGGAAAAGTTTACGAAGAAACCATATAGCCGTTTCTTTGGTTGCACTAAGACACATGGAGAAAGTTACCTGGAGACTGTTAACGCCGGAATTATGGAACTTCAAAGAAACCGAAGTCAGAGAGCAGCGGTTCTCGACTGTCTTGAAACTCTAGAGAGAGTAGCGTTTAAAGACTATGTACAAACAATAAGAAACAGAAGAATCGAGGCCAGGTGGACTAAACTTCTTCGAAGTGTCCAACCAGTAAAAGCACCGACCACTCTCCCAAACAATCCGGAGATGTACGTGCATAACTATTTTTCAATCTGTCTTGACAAAACCCTCATAGAAGTACTATCCGTAGGCCCTAGATTCTGTATTGCACGAAAAATGCTGAGACAAATGGAATAAGAAACTCAATTTGAGAGCCTCTTTAACCAAACCTCCGATCTAATATCTTCCATGCCTAAAGAAGTTGATTATGTAAACTCATCCACGGTTAAGTGTTGCCAACAGTACTTAAGAAAGACTCCAATGAACAAAGGCCCCTTAACATAAGCCCACCTTGATAGCCTAAAAGAGCTACGAAGAAATGAAAATATCGTGCTAACCAGACCAGACAAAGGATCTGGAATAGTACTGATGGATAAAAATGATTACGTCACAAAACTAGAAGAATTTGTTGGCAGATCATACAAAGTTCTCAAAAGCTGAGAAGGACAAAGATCGGAAAGATACTGTTGAAGGTCAGCTGACTACAATTCTCAAATACCTCCATAAAGAAGGTCTTTTGACTGACAAAGAGCTTGAAACACTAAGACCTGTAGGAACGACGATACCTAGAATGTATGGACTTCCGAAAATTCACAAACAGGGGCTACCCTTACGTCCTATCCTGGATATGAGAAACTCCCCTTACCACACCATTGCTAAATGGCTAGTAGAAAAGTTGAAACCTCTTGGAAGTTAAATGTATCCTAGAAGCCTGAAAGACACATTTCAATTTGTCAAAGCTATAAAGAATATGAACGTTGCAAGAAGTAAGATGCTCTCATTGGATGTATCGTCACTATTCACCCATGTATCCGTGGCAGAAACCATAAACTACCTCTGCGACGTTATTCGGGACACGAACTACCAGATAGGTATGCCCGTGAAAACCCTCAAAGATCTCCTCACGCGATGCACACAAAATGTCCAATTTCTCTGCAATGGTCAGTTTTACAGACAGATTGATGGTGTGGCGATGGGCTCACCACTTGGGCCGTTTCTTGCAAATGTCTTTATGGGCAAGATCGAGAAAACGAGTCTAGGGGACACCATCAATGACCTTGCATTCTACGGTCGATATGTAGATGATATCTTCTGTTTGACTGACTATAACACT
The DNA here is from genome assembly GCA_036362985.1 of Ligula intestinalis. Classification (NCBI taxonomy): domain Eukaryota; kingdom Metazoa; phylum Platyhelminthes; class Cestoda; order Diphyllobothriidea; family Diphyllobothriidae; genus Ligula; species Ligula intestinalis. The sequence continues at coordinate 12,121,020 of JAYGXS010000006.1, read as the reverse complement.
GACATTGACGCCTTGGTCGCGAAGTTTAACAACGCTCACCCATCGCTCAAGTTTTCTGCTGAGACTGAAGTGGACGATGAAATTGCGTTCCTTGACGTCCTTCTGCGAAAGCAAGAGGATGGATCTATCCTACGCAGGGTTTTCCGAAAGAAAACCTGGACAGGACAATACACTAACTTCCGAAGTTTTGTCCCCCTCAATATAAAACGTAATCTGGTCCAAGGATTAGCAGCTAGAATACGACAGATCTGTTCTCCTGAAACTATCGAAGCAGAACTCCAACAGCTGCAGCATACACTAATTGAAAATGGATACCCGGAAAGGTTAATTCGCAGAAATAATGGTGAACGCGCCAAAAAAGCCTGTCACCTTAACTGCAGAAAAGAAAGACGTGTTCATAAGACTGCCTTTCTTAGGCGATGCAACCAGCGAGCTGGTCAGACGACGCTTGAGGACTGCAATCACAAACGCTTTCCCAGCGGCAAACTTAACGGTGCTCTTCACGAACTCTCCCCTCCTACGATTGGGAGGTAAAGACAGACTCCCTTTGAAGGCCACATCAATGTGCATTTACTCTTTCACTTGCTCCTGTGTAGCAGGATACATCGGCCGTACAACGAGGCGTCTCGAAAAGAGGGTACGTGAGCACATACCGACCTGGTAAGTAAAGGTGAAACTAGATCGATCTCGAGTGCTATTCTCGCACATCTAGTCGATACGAACCATCGAGTCGATACTAACGAAGCCTTTAAGATGGTCTACAGGACACCATATAATTTTTCCAAAGGCCTACGCCAACGGATGCTTGCTACAGCCGAAGCAGTGGCTATAAGGCTAGCAAATTCAGTGCTGTGTTGTCAGAAAACTCTGACACAAGCTCTGTCACTTCCATGGCCTAAACCGACACCAGGTGGCGATAGGATATCGCCCCTCCCAACAAGTGACAATCCCTCAACCAACACGCTGATATGGCCACATGCGCAAACTGACATAGTCCGCGTTGGCCAATTAGCGCCCGTGTTAGATAGTTATTGGCTTTTCTACCTATTCAAACTTTTATTGTTATGTACAGCGTCAATTTCCCTTGCAAACTTTTCGTCTGATGATGAGTTGCTGAAAACAATTGTTTGCCAAAAAACTGACTTCTCATATTAACCATGGGAATATTTGCGGAACTTAGACAATTCATATATAAAGCTTGAATGGACTTAGGAAGCAAAAGGCAATATCGGAAAAGGATTGGAGACTAATTAAACTACAGGATGCAGCCTTAGCGCGGTTATATGGGTTACCAAAAATCCACAAGCCCAATGTTCTTCTACGACCCATCGTTGCACTGAAAGGCACGCCTACCTATGGACTGGCGCAATGGCTTGCCAAACATTTAATGAAACTGACAGCAGGCTCCGAGTACACAGCCGTTTTGTCAACACATTTCCTTGAACACCTTCAAGGCGTCACAATAGCTCCCGAGGAGATACTGGTGTCCTTTGACGTTGTCTCACTATTCACATCCATCCCTAAAGAACTGGCAATGAGAGTAGTCAGTGAGCTACTGGATAGAAGGTACGACGAAGAGGAAACACCCTTCAAAAAGGAACACATCATGGAACTACTGGGGTACTGCGTGAGCACATACTTCACTTTCAACGACTGCGTTTATGAGCAAATCCATGGAGCACCGATGGGATCACCCATATCCGGCCACCTTGCGGAGGCGGTCTTGCAAGAACTGGAAACTCGGGTATATCAGTCCTACAAGCCAAAATTCTGGATGTGCTACGTAGACGACACCTTTGTCATCCTACACCGAGACGCCAAAGATAACTTTAAAAGAGAACTGTACTCGATCTTTCCAGAGATTCAGTTCACGATGGAAGAATAAGAGGACGCAAAGCTCCCATTTCTTGATGTCCAGATATCAACGTTTTCCCCTGACAGGATAGTAGTCTGTCATGCGTTAAGCGTGTTGAAGTGTACCCAACCGGACTGGCGGCCTACATTCGGTCCATTCGAAGCATACAAATAGTGCGGGATGAACTGAGTGACCGTCTAAGCTGCCGCAAATCGTACCTTTGCAGCTTCCGCCTTTGAGGCAGATGGGGCTTTCTGCTTCAAAGATCGCCTGAGCGTCTTCACCTCCTCTTTCCTGGCTGCGGTACATCATCTATATTTCTTGTGAAGCTTGTTCAGGTTGACCTTCAGCCAACGCGTCATATATTTCTTTAACATTACGTTTGACCTCTCGTACCCTCTGCATGCCGCCTTTGTGATGGCCGAAAGCAGACCGTCCAAAATTTGGCGGTAGAATTTCATTTGGCCAGTCTCGGCATCATCATTCATGTTTGTGCAACTCATAGTAGCAGTGAAGCTATCTGGCAAAATCATTTTGGCGGGAATAGCTTGGATACAATGATGGTCAGGGTGTTGCAGCCAATGACAGCAGTGTGTTTGACGACTGATCAATTGCGAGCGACCTGCCCATGTGCCGGGATAGTTGTGGTCGATGGGCTTGACGCTGTGGATGTACAATGAATGTCCTGTTTACTATTATCGCGAGATTTATCGTCAATTTTACTTGACAAAATTTATATTATTTATGTAGGCATGAATCGTGATCAACGCCGTAGTTGCCAGTGTTGCATCAAGTCTTCGATGCCGACGACCTCAGCGATATTAGGTGGCTAACGAGTCTTGAACGCTCGATGACGCCTTGGCCGCTCCATCGAAATAATTGCTTCCTTTGCCCAATTATCATCGTCAGGCAACCTAAGCGGTGAAAAAACAGTTTTCGCTTGCGTTGCTCCACTGTCTATTTCTTTACAGTCAAATGAACACCGGAATCAGCGTGCTTGCGTGCATACCAATTTAAATTGCCAGTCCGCATACGGCAGAAGGCATTTGCTAAGCCTCGATGGAGGTTGGCAAGCAGGGGGCGGAATTTGATATCCGCATTGATGCCCACTGGCTCTGCAGCTCCCGTGTTGTTCTGTGATGTGTGCATGTAGAGCAAGAAGTCAGGGTTGGGTGTTACGGACGATGGAACCTGGTAACTTCCATGCGCGCAACCTCCTCCCTTTGAAGGCAACGTTCGCCCTTGAAAGGAGAGTAATCTGTCATAGGCTTAACGTGTTGGCGTGTGCACCTACATAGCTGGCGGTCTGCATTCGGTTGGTTCGCTGCATATGAATAGTACGCGCTGAACTTTGGGACTGCCTGAGTTGTCACAAAGCGTAGCTGCACAGCAGCCACCTTTTAGGTAGGTGGATCTTTCATCTTCGAAAATTGCCTGAGTGTCTTAACGTCCTCGTTTCTGTCTGTGCTATGTATTATATATTTCTTGTAGAGCTTGTTCAGGTTGGTCTTCAGCCAACGCATTATGCCTTTCTACAACATTAGGTTGGACGTTTCCAGCCCTCTATATGACGTCTTTTTGATGGCCGAGGGCATACCATCGAAAACCCAGAGTAAGGGATTGATTTGGTCGGTCTAAGCATAATTATTGTGCAAGTCATAGTATCAATGACGCTTTCTGGCGACATTGTTTTGGTAGGACTAGCTTAGATACAATGACGGTCAGGGTGTCGCAGCTAATGACAGCAGTGCGTTTGAAGACTGATCGATTGCGAACGACCTGCCCATGTGCCGGGAGAGTTGTGGTCGATGGGTCTGACGTTGTGGATGTCCAATGAATGTCTAATTTACTAGTATCGTGAGATTAACCGTCGCTTGTATTTGAAAAAAAATATTTATTTCCGCAAGTATGAATCGTGATCGCCGAGGGTGTGTTAAACGCAGGTAGGACGGGTGTTGAATTATCAGCGGAGTGACAAAATATTAATCAAATAGGGAGGCAAGAATATGTGGAGATCTGGATGACCAAAAATCTCACTATTTATGCATGGGTTCGCTGAAAGTTGGCTAGAGCTGTTTCGTTTCCTCCGGAGAAAATTACGTTGTCTAGATGAGTAGTGTGTTAGGAGTGTAACCAACCACACGCTGCCACATGTTTTCTGATGACAGCGTCTGCAGCGAGATAAGGCAACTCGTAATGTAGAGTACTGTATTTATTCAAAGGCAGTTGTTTTAAAATGTAAAAGGGGATATTTTGTTGTGGAGTATTGTGATTGAGGTGTTGGTTCCTGTAGCGGAGGTATCGAGGAGAGTTAAGTCTAACTGAGTGTGACCCTTAGAGCTAGGATCTTCCAGGCTCGATTTCTTAGGAGATGGGGGAGAAGTCTTGGGGAGGCCAGATTGTAAGAACAGTAGATTATGAACAGAAGCGTCGGGAGGAAGTTTCCATTCGGTTTGGCATAGCGTTTGACCGTAAGGGCCGTGTGAGAGCGTGGGGTCGTCAAATCCAACGACGCTGACTACGTCAGCACCCTGATGGGGTGGAATCCCGAGTGTCCATCAGTGCAGGAATTCTCACAAGTGCCACAGAGCTAGCCTCGTGTGCGTCAGCTTCATGACGCTGCTTGGCCCGACCAGTCTAAGGTGCGTTTGTACGCCCCTGTTGCGCGAGGGCAAAGGTCGAGCGTTGCATGCAGACATGGGCCATAGCGTAGAGTGGAGTGCGACTGGATGACCAATATTGTTTCTTCGAGACCACGTCTGTAGCGTCAAGAGTAAGGAGAGCGTCGGGCAGCAGCGAACAATACAGATGTACCTTTTTTTACGACTGAATTAGCATCGATTCGATTAGATAAGGTAACAAAAAAAGAAAATTAGCTCTGTGTGGCGAAATTATGACATGGATATTTTCATTCTTGGTCCAACCTGGAGCTTAGAACCGGGTTTTAGGTATGTTAGATGGAATACCTGCAAAGTCCTCACTATAGTCTTCCTATCTGTGCAATCTGCATTCCATGAGATTGCCGTAAGCGCTTGTACAATATCAGCCATTTCTATGACTGCTTAACCTGCACAATCACTTAAGACAATCAATCGGCTTCTACATCGGAGTTTTTCAAGTTTTCGAGCGCTTCTGATCTGAAGAACCTTGTACACATGGTGGTTCTCCTGATTTATCAACGTACTACCTGAGATCGTTTAACGCGTGTCCATTTTAAGTGTTTATTGATAGATTTGATTGATTCATTTGATGATTTGTTATAAAATACTTGGCGGCTTCTGTTGCTTTCGCATGGACGATAATAAAGTCAAAGCAAACGCCCTACATATCCACGATACGAGTCCCTGACCGTCAAGTCAAGTCAAGTCAAATTTATCAAAGGAAATAAAGGCAAACGCTATTGAATTCCCTCTTGGTACATAGGATTTCAGAAATGCATCGGCATAGCCGAACATTCCAAAGAAGTTGTTGACACAATTTCAGATGACTACTCGCTTGTTTTAAGTAATACATTCACACTTAGTTTACACGAGCCAGCAGTGTAAATAACGAAGAAGAGCAGACAGTGAAAAAACTCTTAAGGCTGGCTCATAATTCAAAATGGAATGTCATTTGTGGTTTTTAGGAGAAATATGTCGCTCGTGAGGGAAGTATGTGAATGATAGGGGCATGATGCTTCTGTGAATGTTGATGGCAGCCATAGCGTCCCTGACGAGTCATATCTACATCCGAAGGACCATACATGGTGGATACCTTGGAGTCACGAGAACGTCCTGAAGAACCGGAGATGCGACCATGATAAGCCTTTGCTGTGCCCAGAGCCGACGAACCCACCACGTCGTCAGCAGTCGGTCGATACGAGAAAGGATGTGACAGGGCCGCGTAGCCTAGGACCATAGGAGCGGTGGATGTGGCCTCAGATGCGATCAGCCCAGTTCACATAGTAAGCGGAGATGTCGGAGCTAGGCAATGTCTTTTGTTAAATACTAATAATAATAATAATACCTAAAAATTACATTAAGTATGTATTTATAGCATTTCAGTGTTTGGATTTAGAGCGCTTCAATTTTTGGATTCGAAACACTTCAGTGATTGGATTTGTATTAATTAATCGTGACGATACTCATTAAATCGGTCTAGGTTTGTCTTAAAAATATCAGCGGAAGGGGACATGACAATATCCGCAGGAAGGGCATTCCATGACTGGATAACCCTCTTAGAGAAAACGAATTTTCTTGGGTCAAGTCTTGCCCCAGTCACGCGTAATTTGAGGAGGTGTCCTCGCAGCCTAGATGTGGTGGCCCGCTCAAAGAAGTCATTTGTTTGGAGGCAGCAATCATGACCACGCAATATGCGAAACGCCTGGTTAAGGTCCCCACGTACCTCCATGTAATCAAGAGAACATGAGTCAATATTCACCAATCGGGTCTCATAAGGGAGGTTCCGTTGGCCTCGTACTAATTTTGTTGCGCGTCTTTGTACCCTTTCGAGGTTTTTTTTGTCTTTGGCTGTCCAAGGTCTCTAGGTTTGGATAGCAAATTCCAGTCGAGGTCGCACGAACGTGCCGAATACCTTGCCAAATACAACTTTGTCAAACTTAGCAAAGGCTCGCTTGATTAGATACAAGCTCGACATTGAGGATAAAGCCACTTTCAGGACGTGGAGTGATGGCGTGTTCCACACCCCAGGTCTTTCTGAGCCTCTACCTCTAGTAGGTGCGTGTGATTCAGGTAATACACCCTCCGAGGCGTAGTGCTGGTTCTACCAAAGCGCATTAGGTTGCATTTGGCCACATTGAATGGCATGAACCAAAGGTTTGACCATTGCTCCAGTCTATGCAAATTTGCCTGGTGGTTAAATTCATCGTCTTGGTTGCGTATGACCTTCCAAAGTTTTATGTCTTTAGCAAACATTGCGATTTCGCCGTCTAGTCCGCTTATGCAGTCATCAATATATAAAAGGAAGAGAATAGGGCCAAGAACAGATCCCTGTGGAACCCCGCTCTCAACTGCTACCTCCGCCGACCGCTGTTCGCCAATACATACGGTCTGGGTACGACCAGTCAAGAAGTTTGCGATCCATTGCAAAAGAGTTCCCCTTACCCCTATGCAGCTAAGCTTGTAAAAGAGACGTTGATGAAGCACCATGTCAAACACCTTTTTGAAGTCTACAAGGAATGTGTGGACTGTGTTCACTTCATTGATCACTCGGGTCCATTGTTCTAGACAATAGAGCAGATTGTTTAAGCAGGAACTTCCCCTGCGGAATCCGTGCTGCTTATCAGAAAGAAGTTGATGTTGCTCCAAAAAGTGCATCAGCTCGCGTTTGACTATGTGTTCCATAAGCTTGCAGGATATTGAGGTGCGGCTGATTGGTCTATAGTTATTTGCGGTCGCCTGACTCCCATTTTGCGGATGGGTGAGATCCACGCTGCCCTCCAATCGGGTGGCACTTGTCCAGTATTAAGAGAAGCCCGGAAGATTAGGTTCAGGGGTACAGCCAACTCTATGGCTACCTCTTGTAATAGCTTTGCAGGTATGTCATCCGGGCCTGACAACTTCGTTTCTTTGAGCTGTAGAAGATCTCGCAGAACGGTAGCTTCCGTGAGTGCAACCGAGTCTACGGTCTGGATCACACCCACACTGCAGTTAATAGCGGTGAACTCAGACTCTCTCGTAAAAACCGACTGAAATAAGCAGGATAGACGTTCGCCTTTTCATTAATCTCGGAAATCTCTACACCGTCATCTGTTTTTAGCCGAGGAATAAGGTCTCTATTTCGAGTACATTGCCTAGCGTAGCTGTAGAAAATCTTTGGGCTTCCTACTGCACGATTTATTAGATTACTCTCGAAGTTTTGGCTGCTAATTCGTATCAGACTCTTAACCTTGTTTCTCTGCGCCTTATACCTATTGTACGATTCAGGAGTCCTCTCTCTGCGATCGATTTTGAACATCCTTCCTTTGCGATTAACTTCACTCTTTAGAGTCGGCGGTAGCCGTCGAGTCCTAGTTGATACTTTTTTACCGTGATAGGACAGAAATTGGTAATAAGTCCGTGTAATACGGCTTTGAATGCTGACAAATCATCGAGAACGCACCCGGTGGATAGTTCGCTCCAGTCTATCTCGCTCACTGTGGTTTGCATTTCTGTAAAGTCCCCTCTCCAGGTGTTGCGTCTGGTTACCACACTACGATCGGGCACAGAGAAGAGTGAATATTCCCACTCTAGCACTACGTGTTCACTTTTTCCTAGAGGTGGTAAACAGTTTGCAATGTCCACGCTATCAGGTTCTTTGGTAAATACCAGGTCTTAGCAATTAACTTGTTGCCCTTCGCGTATTCTGGTCGGATATAGGACGTGTGGCGTCAGGAAAGATGCCTGTACTGTGCGCAGGAGTCGTCGATCGAAATTTATTTCTGAGCCGGGCGCAGAATTCACATTACAGTCGATAAGGGGCCTTAAAGTCTTCCATGACCATGACATCGGATCTCTTAGCAATTTCTTCGACTCCTTCTATCAGACTAGCGTCTGACTGTTGCGTGCTTGATGGCGGACGGTAGACCGCCATGATATCAAGGGTCAGTGACCCCGGTGTTCTAACGGTGAGCCATATTGCCTCTATATTGCCCGAAAAGTTTTCGGATTAGTCGGATTCGAGCAGGCCGTGTCTAACGTAGATAAGCACACCCCCACCTTGACGCCCGACTCTATCTTTTCGGAAAACTTGAAACCTGGGAGAGCAATTACCTGGTCGCCTACCTTCGTGGTCCACCATGTTTCTGCTATGCAGACGACATCTGGTTCCATTTGACAAATAATAATCTTAAGCTCATCTTATTTGGAGAGCAGGCTTTGTGCATTGGTGTACATGCATTTAGTTTCTTTGTATGGTGTAATCCGGTTGTGACAGTCACTTCCTGACCGTCGTTCGGAGCATTATGGTTTGTTTCGATGTTTTCTTCTGAATTAAATTCCCGTTGAAAATGTCCAGGCCTACCTCGCCATTCTTGTTCCTCGACTGTAGTTCCGTTACTAGTTCTCGGCGTTTCAGCCGTTCATCCAGGGAGTTGTCCGATTGAAAAAAAAACTCTTTATGCGCGTGACGTAGGTTAGTTTTTTTAGACAGGATTACTTGAACATGTTCCTTGTTTTTAAATATAATTTTTAGTGGTCTGGGTCGGAGCATTTCTGCAGTTTCTGACCTCAGCACTTCCGATTCTTTTCCTTGCGGAAACAGATCGCTTAGGACATCGTCATAGGAAACCATGTCTGGATTATTTTGGTCGTTTGAGCGGTCTGAAATGTCTTCTTTTAGCCCCTGTACAACTATGCAGTAATCATGATCCTCTCGTTGTCGTGTGCCGTTAGCTGAAGTTTTCGCAGCATTTTTGCAGTGGGCCTGGAGCTTTAACTAGGTGGTGTGATTGCTTGGTCGTCTGAACAGCATAAGTTACTTCTTGCAACCCCTGAGCAACTACACCATGATAAGCCTCCCTACGGGAGTCCTGAATTACAGTTTTGGTCACCTTCGATGCAGTGGGCCTAGAGCTCGAAACGAATGGTGTGACTGCTTGGTCATCGGATCAGTCTGAAGTTGTCTCACCGATGTCTAGGTTGTCCACTATGGCTGCCTGTACTTCAGGTATAGGCATCCTTTGTTCTTCTTTAAGCGGTCCATGCGTATGCATTAAAGCCCTCACTTTTTTCATCGCAGCGATGGTCTGCTGGAGGAGTTTTTTCATATTTGCCATGTTACCTTCAAGTTTGCTATAATTAGAAGCTAGAATATGATATCCTTCGGATAGGTTCTCTGTGTGCGTCAATCGTACCGAATTAGTCAAGCGCTTCGATCGCCCGTTACAGCGTGCGCCGATAGCGTAGTGGTTAGCATCGGGGTTTTGAGTTCGAGCCTCTCTCGCGGCAAATTTCGCATTTGACTTTTCGTTTGCATTATTTTCGCATGACAAGTGAAATTTCCGCACAAAAAAGGTTCAGATGTGAAGCTTTACCTTATATTCGAGACAGATAGCCTAAGTAGTCGCTTAGCTAATGTAAGAATACGTTCAAGGCGATTCTCCTTACTTAAGACGATTGGTTTTAGGATTTAAGAAGCAGAACTTTGACGGACTACTATATCAATGTCGAAACGTGGAAACTTTGTTCAGGGTTGGTAAGAGCAGGCGTAATAACTGAGCTAGTTTAATTTCTAACTATGCAGTAAGTTACTCCAATACTGGAATCAAAGCAAATGTGATAAAATAGAATTTAGCGGTTCAGCCTTTGCTCCTTCGTGCGTACTAGCGTCTGAGAATTTCACCAGCACCAAAATTGTAGAAGTTTGGTTGCTCCGACCTCGATTGGGAAGATTTTCGATGATTGTCTGCTTTGCTAGTCAAAACTTAACTGTGCAAGCATATGGATTTAGACCGAGGTGGCAACGGACGAGAGGAACACTTTAGTACGGTTTGTTCAGGGAACAAATTTTGTGAGTATCCGGCTTTGTACGTAACTCAAGTGTGTTGATCTCTACATACTATCTTTTGCTCGTTGGAAACAAGTATTTTCCTCTTGAAACGCCACTGTCTAAAATATTTCAAACCACGTGGGGCAGGATTTTTTCAAGGTCAGCTTCCAGTCAAGGCCTCCCTCTGTGTTTACTAGTCTGTCAGTAGGTCAATTGGGACAATTCTCTCTGCTGATACAATTTACCTTACTTCTAACTTCCCAACGTGAACACAAGCCTTCATCTTCTTAAAAGAACCGATGAAAAAGAGAGAAAGTGAGAAAAATAAGCTTTATTGTTAAGGTAAATATTCAAAATTTTCAGCAAAAATGTCGCCGTTCTCTGAGAGCGGGTTTACAGACAATTGTCAGAGAATGCTCAAATTTTAATGGCTATCATGATATCTACCTCTGTTATGGAGACAGGTATGATTTAAGCTTGAGAGTTTCCGTTTCTGCACACGTGAGGTAGCGTGCTAGATATGAGAGTAAATAGTGCTCATGTGCCGATGTACGGATAGACATATGGCGGAAAATGCGGTGCAGACTACGGGAAGACTTCGCAGCCATAAGTTCAAAGTGGAGAGGATGTAAAACCTTGCCAAGAACGCGATCAGCAAAATGCTTGACCGTTTTAAAGTGTCGCTTCATTATAATATAAGATAAAAAGCACGTTAAACACCGACAGCTGAAGAGAACATTCGGAGTATACGTTTAAAAATTACCAGGTGTTTTTTACGTACAGCTTTAAAAATAACTACAGAGCAGTAGGACATGCGAGAGAATGTGGGCACCCATAAATCGCCAGATTAGGGCTTGTGGTGTGTGATATAAATGCAAACGGCGGATATTATGTAAATTTTATGAATTTTAATAAAGAGGCCGTCAATACGAAGATTAAATGAGAAGTGAGATGCCAGAGTGACACCAAGGTAGCGGAAAGAGGACACCTCATTGGGCAGAATGTCTATGGATTCAGGACTGGGAGAGGTTCACAATCGGAAGCACACTCAACTGACTTTTCACCATTTGCTAACGACCATACTGAGCATAGTTCAGCTCATCTTTTAGCATTTGGCGATATATCTGACTTTGAAGAGGACGGTCAACAATCATATGCTCAGCAAATTTAACATACACACATTCATTTGGTGATCTTAGGTCATCAGTGTGGAGGTCAAATAGTCGACGGGATAGTATTAACCCTTTAAAACTCCATAGTTGTTGGAGAGAACTGTTGATTTTCGCTTGTCACACTAAATGAATTGCGTGCCGTAAATGAAATAATTCACAAGCCCAGACAAAAGCCCAGTCGGGAGAAATTACCGATGGGTGCGTTGAAAGTGCTGCGAATGGAGGCGAATGGAAGCATAATTTATCTGAGTCCCTAAGTTTGATTGGATTTTTTGGTGCAAACCAGCCGCACATACTTTTGAGCTTATGAATGACGACAAAAAAGGTTATGAAGTTACATACGTCTTGTCTTTGGCAGAGCAGTAGAACACCTTAAAACGCTCAAACAAATATCTACCGCTATTTTGACGAGTTGATTTCTCCTAGCGTAGTGTAGCAAATGTTAAACCTATTATCTTTTTATCTGCCATTGACACAAGTCCCCAAAATTACCCGAGCGGTATTGGATAGAGGGTGAAAAGCAAGGCAAACTCTGCTGTGCTTGTGGCCCCAAACATCTACTAATCCAGATATACACTCCTTGTTGACATCAGGGGGGTGTATAAGCCCCAGCGTTGGTTTTTATCAGCGTCACCTCTGACAAATAATAGCGTCAGTGTTAATACCAGTACCACTTCACTTCTGGCTGAGATTGTTGGGATAGGAGTCCACTGCTGACTAAATTAGCGTCCCTTTTGACTAATAATACAATCGGAAATTGTGCCAGCAGCACTATTACGCAACTACATCCTTAGTTAGTGGTATTAGAAATAGCAGTAGTAGCAGTAACAGCCTTGGTTTCCTGGAGTCTGGTTTGACACCTACTGAAGCCGAGTGAGGGCAAATAGTGCGGTAGTACCAGCGCAAAAAACTGCTGCCACTTAAGCCTAAACTAGGCGGTGTTCTCGCACGCATTGGTAAAATTGGCCAACGCCCGATTCCTACTAGGACGTATTGACGTTTGTCTTGTCACTGGTTCAAGCAGGGAGAATGTTTAGAGTCAGGTTGACAGCTACGCATCTTTTTCACTTAAGTTCCGTCTTCGTCTCTGGTCACTGCTCCTGCTCCTAAGCACATGAAAATTTCATCGAAATCGATAGTCGAACTATCATATTCCACTCCGTTGGATTATGGCTGCATCAAAAGTGACACACTTTTCTGTGCATACAGTCTTCGTTTCCAAAGTTGCGTTATAATAGCAAATCAGAAATTTGCTTTACCCACGTATACACAATGAGTGATGCAAGCAAGACTGTTTGGCCTGAAGCTTTGGACATGTTGGAGCCAAGTTAAGCATGAGAGAGACAAATGTTAGATCAGTTCACATTTTCTTATCGACCATGGGAGATTGAGGACTGTTGGGTTCATACCAGCGGCATGCACAGGAACTCTAAGATTCAAAAGAGGATGGCGTGCGCCGCCTTTGAAACCTCCACCGGGATGACAGCGATCTGATGGGCTGCTCGTACAATGTTAATATGTGGGATTAGAGGTATTTCACCTGATGGTAAAAAAAGCCATCTTACATAAGAGCGAAAGACAAGAAACTACCTTAAAAGTAGGATGAATCTAAAACGTCGTGCATAATTTAAAAGCAAAGCCAAATATCTGCCACAATGCCGCCAACTAGACCTTAAACAGTCTTAAACCAAAGGTCCCGCCTTGCTCAAATCTAAAAGCGACGCAAAATTTTAACACTTCTAGAAAAAACTTGTTTGATAAAATCACGGAGCTCTCTGTGGCACATGATGAGGGCACAAGGTTAAGTAATCGGGAGCTGGATGACAGACTGTCGCCTGTTTGTGGGAGCCTGCTGCGCTGACTCAGGCTGCCTTTGTCCGTCAAACATCACAGGCTCGCTGTCTTCGCGCGCACGATAAACTCCTCTGTACTTTCTAAGTCAATCGCTGCCGCTCCCACGCTCTCGGACCACTCGCCGCTTCATACTCGCTTACGCTCAGGGCTAATCCATACTTCCGCCTCAGCTGATTGACGGCGGCCGACAGAGCACTCATACCGCAGCCGAAGCTTCACTCTTCAAAACGAATTCTCGGACACATCCGGCGTGCAAATGCAGCTGGCAGCTGACGGCCTTTCTACCGTCTATTTTCCGGGAGTAAATTTCTGTCTTCTAAAACCATCTTCCCTGACTCTTGATTTGGGGACCCTCCTGCTTTTCGATACTATTACCAGCATCACGTTTACGGTTACAGCCAAGAAGGGTAAAAAGGACTTGGAAGGGTGAAGTACGCAATTTTTTAACATTTTTAAGGACATTGGTGGAAGTGAACGCTGCTAAACGCATCATTGCCACGTCAGAAAGCTCAGTTTAGTACATTCTGTGCTGGAATTGTCGAAGGAGAACAGTCGGAAAATACTTAAAAGCAGGATTGAATACAAAATCACATAGAAGAGTTATCATTGGCTATTCTACTTTGCTAAAGTTGACATTTTAAACTGAAACTGACTCGCACATGACCTCGCTGTAGCCGCTGTGATGACGCCCGCACTATCACTCTTCTCAGGTTGCTCTCGTGGATGTTGATGCGCGGTCATCCAGCTGCTAACCTTGCTCCAACCTATTTTCCCAGCCTCTGTACAGAACATACCACTCCTCCCACCTGGCGTCCAGGACCTTCTTATGCCCGACGGAATCGGGATTCAAAATCGCAGCCACTGGGATCGTTCCGTTAACCTAAGCCACTACAAAAAACTCACACCGTACGCACCTGTAAGGCTCGGAATTAACAACCTGTGCTGCAGATATAGGGGCCGTTTTCAAATCGGAACTTGCAGGCCAAGGTGATTATCACAACCAAACGAACTCTGGGTGTAAAACGACTGCTCAGCAAACCGTCATATGTATTTGCCTACTGCGTACATAGTTTTAAGAACTGTCCTATCGGTAGGTTCTCAAGGTGTGGGAGAATGGAAGCTCAAACAAGCTATGGTGTGCCACAATCGTAAACAATCATTTTGCAACAAAATACAGCTCACTCTTCTACCTGACATACCGTGGGCGCTACGTGATCTGTACGTCAGGCGTTCCGACTGGCGTACAGCAACTCGATTATTAATAGCTTAACTCCAACGGTTCTTAACGTGCACTGTTAAAGTGATATACACCATTATCCTCCAGAGTCTGGTGGATTTTGGCCAAAATGTTTACACCAACTATTGGTCTGCACCCATAGACGATTGAAAATAATGACAAACTCTAACTCCGAAACTAATTTCAGAGTAAAGCTACAAAAGCCTCACATGTTGTTCTACCTGTTGTACGGTTTTTCTTTTCATGCATTATCAAACAAAGAAAATACGCTTCAACTTCACCAAGTGGCAATATGTGACTGCTGCTTCTGGACAAATATGAACTTCGATATCCGTCAGTGGATTGCTTCGTTCAGAAGTAAAAGATGCGATCGCTAGAACAAGAATTTTATTTGCTTTACGTTTTGGATGATCTCGCATACGGACGATGGACTGCCACCCCCCATTCAACGGTCTAGCCAGGCTTTTCTACCATTCGCTCAATGTCGTGCTCCCTACTTAGGACAACCTCACTCGTAGGAGCTAGTATCTATCCTATGTTATGCTCAGTATTCCTATCGTGCTCAGCCTGATTTTATTCTATCGATTCTCTGCCATTATTTTCCGGGCAACATAAAAGCTTACACGACCTGAAGCCAGAGGACGACATATCGTTCGCCGGAAGAGGTTTTTTTTTATCTGACGTTTCGCATATTTGTCTCGTCTATCCACCTCTGTTTCCTGACTCTCGCTATATGCCACTCCTTTATTTTGCCCGCGTAGTCTACCAATCCATTTTGAGCCGTTCTGCGTGGCCCGCTGCCCCAACAGCCTGGTAACGGTCACACGTACCCTGCTGAACCAGGGGTTGCGACGTTAACGGCAATATCACAGTTTTGGCCACTGTTACAATACCACGGTTTTCCATAGAGGCCTAGCTAACCCAGTGGGTCCAAATGTTGGCTGAAAAGGACAGGACTGTACGGGCTGTTGGTGACAGCAGCACAAACAACGCCATCTCAGCCCCCTGTAGTGTACATCTCGACGTCTAAACCCCTTGGGCACAGTGACGTGCCAAATTTGAAAGCTTGGTCTGACATCAAGCGGTTGAATGACTGTAATACTAGGTGGTCAACTTGTCTTCCATTGGAGTCAGTTTAGGAATTTTGAGGTTCTATTCCGACTATATTTAGGTAACATAACATACTCAAAATACAATCCACGCTAACGCTTAGGCATTTCAAACATTTAAATTAAATACCATGATAAACGGATAGCCTCCGGTTATCGCTGCATGGGGCCAAAATATGTTTCCATTGGGCGTATTTGATACCTTCACTTTTTTAATAAGGTGTGAGAGTCCTTAGTGGCACATCAACTTGCGATTCAACGTTTGCATGCTTATGCAACGCCTGATCTGAGTAAAACGTGCTCCCCAAGGCCTGGTAGGCGCTGGCACTTTCTCTCGGTTCTGATTCCCTGTTGGTGACTGTGTTTGCGCTCCCACTGGGTTTCAGGCCCCGCCTCAGGTGACCGATCAGCTGGGTGGTCGCTAGACGGTGAGAGAGAAAGAATGAGGTCAACCCTCAGTGCGCTCCTCTCTTCACTATAACCAATCTGATGTGCTTGAATCTATCACGGTTAGCCATGGCATGGTAGGTTTGCCAACTGACGAGATAACTGGGACCTTCTTAGTTGCTGCTTTTCTAGTACGCGCGTGTTTGTGTGTACGTATGTGAGGAGATGGAGGACTGAGAGTCAGGCTGAAATGTCTCCTTTTAAATGTGGCCTTTATGGCGCTCCCGCGCATGTGGGAGCCTACCTAGCGGGATATGCTGAGTCGAGTTTGCGCGTGTTGAGTGACTTTCGCACCAGCCACCTTCACGCTCCCTCGTTTCTGATCTTATTTACTTTTTCTCTTCACCGGAAAGGCAGGTGGGAGCAGTGAGCAAGTGGGTGGATTCCCCGCGAATCTGATTTTACTCTTGTTGTTATCTGCGGTATTCCGCTGCGTTGCTTCAGCTTGCTGTATCCTTCATGCAGCTTACCTAGCTTGCCTTAGTGTCTGCCTCTGCTTGATTCAGTGCCTGTTGCGGTTTCTTGGAGCAGGCGGCTGCCCATGGTCAACATCGATGGGTAAATTGTCGGCATACCTACTGATCGATGTGTTCTCCCCGTATTTCCTGCACTGTTGCTACAAATTTATAATTGGCAGTCGCTGACAAAATTTAATTCAGTAAATTAATTTGTGCTTTCTACTTTTTATTTGCACTGATTTTTTCTTCTCTCTACCGAATATGTGAGAGGAACGCAAAAAAATGGGTTCAAGCGTTCAATCTGTTTTTCGAGACACTTTCTTCCCCTTCTACATCAACATTGAAGTTAAATTTCCGTCTTCTGCATCGGCGAGCAACCTTGGCAGCGATTCCGATTGCCAGGGTTAGGAACGAAATTATTCCACAGACCGTGATGGCGATGGCTGCTGGCAAAAATCCCGCCTCATGAAGGGTTTCTAAAAGAATGACCGTTCAGTAGAGATAGTTAGAGAAAAACAAATCATGTAAATACTCGGTTATGCCCTTACAAGTACATTGAAATGTTATTTTTACCTGCAAACACACGGCATACCACGAAGGTCTTTTCTACCTCATTGGGCGTAATCAGGTGGTTGATGCTCAACTCCAGTGAAGCGGCAGAGTTAAGAACTCGCGTCTCTCCGACCAGGGGTGAAAGCTGTATCTATTGAGCCGCGAATTCGCCGTGTTGTTGGTTTGTGATCGCGACTATATATTAGTGGGTAACTAAACACTCCTTTGTTTCAGGATGTATTCATCCTGGTTGATGCCTCGTTTGCGAGCTAATTGGAACCCCAATCGTATGTATTCAAGGCGAAATAACTAGCGAGTAGCATAAGTATTTCGCCTTGAAGAAAACAAGGCATAAACCAGGATGGGTTCATCCCGGAACAGATTGGTGTACAGTTACCCTCTTCATACAAATATTGCCACAGGTTGATTCAATTTTTTTGCATGGCATCTTGTAGAAACGTTGTTGTGTGTATGTATGCCAGAACGTCAACTTAACTGCTTACCAGCTCCAGATTTCGCAGAAAATTCTGCCGTTGTCGCTTGCACAAGTGATTTCTCATTTGTTAATTAGGCAAGTTATAACGATACAAGACATCGACGTGTACTTGCCTACGCTAATAAGCCAGGTTCATCCATACCCACTTGAATCTTGAGAACCTACTTTTACCTTTTCGAAACATTATTTTATAAAAGGAAAGAAGGTCTTCGAGAAATCACGTTTCACCCTTGAATTTTCAAACAGCTATCACTTGTTCGTCGTCAGACTAAAAGAAAATTGAGGGCTGGTAATGTTGCACTAGAGGGTTTGAGAGAAAAGGTAACAACAAACTCATATTTTCAAAGCTTATGCCTAATATCAACATCCTCACAGTCAGCCCTTGGCTGAACTCGAGAAGACCCTTCGGTCCTGTCAAAGGAAGGGATTGCAAAGATACTTTTTATTTGTCAATTAAGCATATTATAACGATACAGAACATCGACGTGTGCTTGACTTAGTTCAGAAGCTAGGTTTATCCATACGCAAGTTGATCTTGAAAATCTGCTTTTAACATCCCAATACATTATTTTATGAAAAAAGAAGATCTTAAGAAAATCGAGTTGTACTCGTGAATTTTCGAGCATGTATAACTTTTAATTCGTCTGACTAAATAAAAACGTGTGGCATGGGAAAGTTGCACTAGAGGTTTTTTTGTGGCAGAGGTTAAAATGAGCTGGGTTAGGGTTCGGCGGGCGAGTTATGGTGACGTGACTCCCGCGGCGATAGGTTATGCTGGTGAGGGGAGGGAGGTGTTAACGCTTGGATTGTTGGCCATGTGTTCGGGGGAGTGGGGGTTTCAGAGTCAGTTTAATTCTCATGACTGAGCTCAGACATCCTGCTGTTGTTTCGGGCTGGGCACAGGTTAGTCGACAATGCGCGCAAAACCAGTATGTTGTGAATCAACCTCTACGTGTCTGTTAATGCTAGCCGAGATCGAGTGCCAAGCTTCGATGAATTCACTTGCTTGCCTCGTATGAAACCTAGAGATCACTTCCCCTAACCAGCACAACCTATCGCCGCAGGATTCACGTCAACATAACCATCCCACCCGACCCTTTCCCAGCTCCTTGTAACCTCTGCCCGCAAAACCTCCAGTGCGACCTTCCCAGTCCTAACAACACTAGGTTTGACGACGAAAAAGTGATACCTGTTCGAAAATTCAGGAGCAGAACTCAATTTTCCGAAGACCTTTCTTTTTATCATATTGGGTCGGAGTGCAACTTATATTACTAACCCAACATTATTTAATGTCTTCACACGCATGCCTGGCCTAGAACTACGCACGCAGTCAGTCCAGTGTGTGTCTTGTTGTGTAGAGTAAGTGATTGGTGGACTGATAGTCATGCTACAATGAATACTCTTTAATATGGCTTTTATGGGATTTCCAAGTAGTGGAGGGGAGCCCGCGCCAACAACCTGCGCTTCCTAACTTAGTCATGATATCAGATGCAGGTGACGATGTGGTCAAACAGTGGGGTAGATACTCCGCAGGAGTCACCGCGTTTGCCTCAACTTGCTGAGGATCGCAGTGGATATCGTCGGAAACGACAGTCAAACTTTTAAGAAATATTCAAAATCTGCCCGTTTTCGAATAGGATACAAGAACGTGGCATCATAAATAGTAAAAGCTGATGCATTTTAATGCCTTTCTCAACATAAAACAAATAATCTCTTTACATATTTAAAGGATTTCTCTATATTAATCTGCCTGACTATTCAGCTGAGTGCGTATATCGAAGGAAAGTGAAATGATCTACTCAGCCAGAAATTGCTTGCTAGGCACTATATGCCAATTTTAATTCAGTCCCTATGGAATTAACAATGCGTTTTATCTGTCTTACATTTTATGTGAAATGAAAATGGATGAAAATAAATTTAAATAACTATAAAATGTATGTTTACTCAATGAGCACCCCGTTAATCACCGTAAAATTAAAATTTTATATTGAGAATGTTGTACAAAGGTTACTCTTTGAAAGTGGAATACCAAAAATAATTCCAGATAATTTTACCACATGCTAATGCAAATTGTAAAAATGCTTACATTAGGAGCGACATTTGCTGTTACACTTATGAGACGAAAATAATAGGACAACGTAGATGAGTGAAAGCAAATGTATAAGCCACTCACAAAAAAACGAAGAAGTGTGAACCTGTCGGAAGTGTATCCACATTGTCCATGTCATTTTTATTTGGCATAGTGTTGGTCAGCCTCACTATGATGAGTGATATATTGTCCTTAGTGTTGGGTTTAAGTTTGCAAAGAAATCTGTCGCTCACGGGCGCAGCAAATCGATTCTCTGTGATTGTGCCACTACCCACGGCTACTCCTCGTAGTACGAAGTGATCTAGCACTCGTGTGCGAAAAGCCAATTTGCTCAACTAAAGTGAGTAAATGTCGCCGCGGTCCGTGTAAGTTAAAAAGACGGAGTGGAGCGTTGTCCTCCCGATATATCTGGCAATCTAAGAATATTTTAATATCGAGGTGTGTGCAAATTTAAATGACCTGACGTTGAACATATGGCAAAGTCTTCCCAAGTGCACGATGGCTTAGTCTTATGAGAGATACCTTGTGTGATGTTTGCATACAATGGAGGCACTATTCTGTTAAGATCATTTACCTAGCCCTGCAAGCACGTTTTTGCTAAGGGCAGATCCTTTTATAAAGAGAAAATGTTATATCAGTAGAGTCCAGTTGTGGTATCGGTGAGAAAGAAGCTTGTTCAAAAACCGAGGTCATGGTCTGTCTTTATCATCTGCAGTTTATGAAGCATATTACTTTTTATAACGAACCAGTTTTCGTTATGTTTCAGAATTAAAAATACGTTTTAACTACTGATTAATAGTTTTATGTGCTAATAAATTTAAATGCTTGTTTTAGAATACATCTATCGACCAACCATATCTTGTGCTTAATTAGTTACACCTATAGATTTCGAAAAATAAAAGGTGAATAACTTTTGTTTTTCTGCAAATAAAGTTACTGATTATCGTATAATATTAATTAACTAATTGCCTAGCGAATAAATTGCAGTCCACTTTATAAGGTGTATGCATGAGCCTATCAGTTCTTTTTCTTTAATCGTACGTTCTCAAATGTTTTGGTCTTTTACCATTAAACGTTCTTTTTTATAAAGATTGCAACTTAAACATGCATAAAAATTTCCTATCTTTTCATCTACCAGGGCCGTTCATAAAGTATACAGCAAAGTCCGCGTTCACTAAAAGGCTTTATAAACCGTCAAGTGGAGGAAAGTGTTGAAGCAGATGAAAGGGATTTGCATGAACCGAAGTTTGGATTCTCTTCAAATCTAGCATTAATATAGGTCAAACCCTTCTTCAATCTTCCCCTGAATTAATGTGCAGATCAACGCTAATACAACATGTTTATCCTCATTAAGAAGTCCTGTTCTAAAAAGGGCACTTTTTTGGTAGAAGAAGTGAAGCTCGTTCAAAAACTGAAATCTCCAAATGAATTAAATTTCTTGAATCTATACTGTTTTTTTTTATGATCTTGCTAACCCACTTACCTTATTCTTATAAACCTCAAACACATTTCAGAATTTCGCTACCACACTCATGAATAAGTTTATATGCTTAATATTCAAATAAATTCTGGATTTGAATTTCTACGCTGCCCTTAAGATGTTTGCCTAGAAGCCGCAATGCCTAACATGAAACCACAGTGGCAGCTTTTGCATTTCCTTAAAACACACTTGCTTTAGTTCGTAAATTTAAATCGTATATAGTTTGACATCACAATTGATTGGTGAGATAATACACTGTTGTTATTTGACTCCGACGGAACTTTTAGGTTGGTTTCACTTATCTCGCCTTTATGTTCAAGAGAACTCAACGCTGATGCAGTTTGAGGAGTTCCGGTCCACTACTTGGTCATTTCGTCATTTAAATCCTTATCGTCTAATTTCGCCTGATTATCGGCAGACGTTTCGAGGCCAATTGTGGATACAGTGAGAACTGCATTCAAACAATAAGCCTCGCGTTAAAAAAGGTCATTTGACGTTAAGAAAATGTGTTGTGCGCATTTATGGCACTTTTTGATGCTGTTCTTTACTGCAGTCTATGGCAACAATTTAAATACCACTATGTAGTTGATATCATTTGTCGTATATTAACTCAAAATGCCATTATGCTCTACCGAAGGCGAAATTGATACTTGTGCTCCAAAAAGATGAGAAAGATAGGTTTTCTTACCATAAATGGTAAGCATTGCATTTACGTTTATGAAAAAAAATACAGCAAGCATAAGGTGCATATCGGCAGACGATTCATATTTGGGTTAGTTTTGGGCAGCCGCACTCGTAAAAGAGACAAATAAGCTCGGAGTTTAAAAAAAGATATCCTGTTGGCGAGATAGGCCTTACTTTTTTGTAAATTTTACAAGCAGATACTTTTGAACTGTGTTTGTTTCCTGCCTGTGCAATCTTTCTGTTCAACAAGGTTTTAAAGGTGAAGGGGTGACAAGCAAAATTTATCTCAACTGAAGGACTTGGCGTTGAACTCTTTAATGGACCTGAAGTGGCATGATTGTGCTACTCAGAAACCCACGATCAGTGGCTCTGCGCTGAATTGCTATTTTTGCCAGCCTGCACGTGAATGTCCACCGCACGCTGACTCATCGCCTGCGCATCCACGATCTCGCTTCTCGGTCCGGACGGAGCCTCGCTATTCTCGGTCTATGCGCGTGAGAACCCGCACCAAACCTTGTGACCCGTTTCCTTTTTGACTGCAAAAAAAGCATGCTTTGCTTTTATGGCAATGCCCTACTTTCTCGTCACTTCAGCTCCCGATGAATGGCCTTCGAACATGTGCTAGTCTGACAGTCAAATATCCCTCTTTCTTTATCTGCTACGTTTTTCACTACATATGTACAAATTAAACTCTTCCTACTGCTTTGGCCTCCCACATCTCTTTATTCTCCTAAGGAACCGGGAAGATCGTTGTGACAAGGGAAAACCATATTAACCTCTAGACTTGATTAACACATCACCTTGATAAGTCAAGTCAAGTCAAGTTTATTGTACGAAATATAGGTGAACGCCTTTGAAATCCCTCTTGGTACATGGTGTTTAAAACATGCATCGGCACAACCGATCCTTCCAAAGAAGTCGTTGACGAAATTTTCAACGACTTCTCGCTGGTTTCAAGTAATACACTAACACTCAGTTAACACGAGCCAGCAGAGTAACTGAGCCAGAACATCACACAATGAAAACACTCCTAAGGCATGGCTCTTAATTCAAAATGGAATGGCATTTTGGTTTTAAGGAGAAAAACTGTCGCTCGTGGGGGAACGTATGTGAATGATAGGAGCAGGATGTTTCTGTAAATGTTGGCAGCAGCCCTGGCATCAATGGCGAATAATATCAACATCCGAATGGCCAGACAAGGAGAGACCTCAGAGTCACGAGAACGTCCCCATTAACCGGAGATGCGACGATGATACGCTCTTGTTTTGTCAAGATCACAGGAACCCGCCACGTCGTCAGCAGTCGGTTTATAGGTAAAAACCAGAGAGGGCATGATGAGGCCTCGTAGATTGGGACCATACGTGCGACATCAGACGCAATCAGCGCAGTTCCCATAGTGAGCAGAGACTTTTGGTTTAAAACGGCCTTAAAATGCATTTGATTTAATAATGATAATAATACTACTTAAACTTTACTATTAGCTTATATTTATAGCAATTAAGCGTCTTTGCTTCCTAGCATTCCATCTCGGCGTTACTCTTTAAATCGGCACTCATCAAGTTTTGTTTTCAAAACATCAGCAGATGATGATATGATTATGTCCGCAGGAAGGGCATTCCATGCCTGGATTACAGATGTTTCTTGTGTCAAGTCTTGCCCCTGTCCCACGTAATTTGAGGGGGTGTCCTCGCAGCCTAGAGGTGTTGGCCTGCACAAAGAAGTCATTTTTTGGAGGCAGCTATCCTGACCACGCAGGATGCGAAATGCCTGCATTAGGTCCCCGCGTAGATGCCTGTTATCCAAAAGAAAAAAGGCAAGATTAACTAATCGGATCTCAAAGGGGAGGCTCCTTTGGCCTCGTTCTAATAGTTTTGCACATCTTTGTACTTTTTCGAAGGTTTTTAGGTCATTGGCTGTCCAAGTTCTCCAGGCTTGAATTGCAAATTCCAGTTCGGGTCGCACGAACGTGCCAAAGATGATGCCAAATACAACTTTTAAAAAACTAAGAAAAGGCACGCTTGATTAGATACAAGCTTGACATTGCGGATTTAGCCAATTTCAGGCAGTGTAGTGGTGGCTTTAGTGAAGGCACGAACCAAACCCGCTGGTCTTTCTGAGCCTCTACATCTGGCAGCGGCGTGTGATTCAGGTGAAACACTCTTTAAGGCGCAGTGCCGGTTCTACTTAATGGCATTAAGTTGCATTTGGCCACATTGAATGGCATGAGCCAAAGGGTTTAATTCATCGTCTTAGTTGCGTATGACCTTCCAAAGTTTGATGTCACAAGCAAACTTTACGGTTTCACAGACTAGTCAGCTTATGAAGTCAAAATTATATGCAAAGAAGAGGATGGAGCCAAGAGCAAATCCCTGATGAACTCCGCTCTCAACTGCTACCTCCGTCGACCGCTGTTCGGCAATACATACGGTCTGGGTACGAACAGTCAATGAGTTTGCGATCCACTGCAAAATGTTTCCCTGTACCCGTATACGGTTGAGCTTGTATAAGAGACGTTGATGAGGCGCCATGTTAAACGCCTTCTTAAAGTCTTCTTAGACTGTAAGCACCGTAATTTTTTCATCGAGTGCTCGGGTCCATTGTTCTTGACAAAAGAGCAGATTGGTCAAGAAAGACATCCCCTGCGGGATCCGTGCTGCTTGTCAGAAAAAGATAGATGCTGCTCCATAAAGTGCATCAGATCGCGTTTGATTGTGCGTTTTATGAGCTTGCAGGATATTGAGGTGAGGCTGACCGGTCTGTAGTTATTTGCGGTCACGTGACTTCCACTTTTGTGAATGGGTGAGATCCACGCTGCCTTCCAATCGGGTGGCACTTGTCCAGTATTGAGAGAGGCTCGGAAGAGTAGGTACAGGGGTATCGCCAATTCTTCGCCAAGCTCTTTTATAGCTTTGCAGGTATCTCATCTCGACCTGGACATTTCGTTTATTTGATCCTTAGAAGTTCTCGAAAAACGGTAGTTTCCGTGAGTGCAACGAGGTCTGTGGTCTGGATCTCACACACCCTGCAGTTTACAGCGGTGAACTCAGCCTCTATCGTAAAGACCGACTGAATGAAGCAGGTCAGATGTTCTGCCTATTCGTTTATCTCGCAAATTTCTACACCGTCATCTGTTTTTTTAGTAGAGGAAATGGGTCTCTATTTCGAGTGCATTGCCTAACATAGCTGTAGAAAAGCTTTGGGTTTCCTACTGCATGGTTTATTAGATAACTCTCAACGTTTTGGCGGCTAATTAGTATCAGGCTCTTAACCCTGTTTCTCGGCGGCTTATACCTTTTGCACGATTCGGGAGTCCTCTCTCTGCGATAGGTTTTGAACATCTTCCCTTTGCGGTTTACTTCTCTTTTTAGCATCGGCATTGGCCATCAAGGCCTATTTATTACTTTGTTTACCGTAATGGGACAGAAATCGGTAATATTTTCGTGTAATATGGCTTTGAATGCCGACCAATCATCGAGAACGCACCCGACGAATGTTTCATTTAAGCCTATCCTGGTCACTGTAGTTTTCATTGGTGTTGAGTCTCCTTTTGCAGATGTTGCGTCTGGTTACCACACTACGATCGGGCACAGAGAAGAGTGAATTTTCCCATTGAAGCACTACGTGATCACTTTATCCGAGAGGTGGTAAACAATTTACGACGTCTACGATATCTGGCGCTTTGGTAAATACTTGGTTTAAGCAATTGGCTTGTTGCTCTTTCGCGTAGTCTGGTCAGATGTAGGACGTGTTGCATAAGGGAGGCTTCCTGGACTGTGCGCAGGAGTCGTCGATCAAAATTTACTGCCGAGCTGGGTGCAGAACTCACGTTCCAGTCGATATGGGGAGCGTTCAAGTCACCCATGATCATGACATCGGATCTCCTAGCAAATGCTTCGACTTCTTCTATCAGACTAGTGTCTGACTGTTAGTTGCTCGACGGTGGACGGTAGACCGCATTGATTTTAAGGGCTTGTGACCCCGGCGTTCTAACGGTAAGCCATATTTCCTCTATATTACCCGCAAGGTTTTAGGATTTGTTGGACACGAGCAGGCTATGTCTAATATATATCAGCACGTCCCGACCTTGACGCCCAACTTTATATTTTCGGAACACTTAAAATCCAGAGAAAGCAATTTCCTGATCGTCTACCTTCGTGGACAACCATGTTGGTGTTTTGCAGACGACATTTGCTTCCAGTTGACACATGATAATCTTAAGTTCATCTATTTTACAGAGCAGACTTTTTTCATTGGTATAAATACACTTACGTTTCATTGTATTGTGTAATCCGGTTGTGTCAGTCACTTCCTGCCCGTCGTTTGGAGTATTGCGGGTTGGTTCGACGTTTTCGTTTGAATTTTCTTCTCGTTGAAGATTTTCAGGCCTGCCTCGCCATTCTTGTTCTTTGACTGTAATTCCGCTACTAGTTCTCGGCGTTTCGGCCGTTCCTCCAGCGAGTAGTCCAGTTGAAAAAAAAACATGTTTATGCGCGTGACGTAGGTTAGTTTTTTGACAGGATTACTTGAACATGTTCTTTGTTTTTAAATATAATTTTAGTGGTCTCTGTCGCGGCATATCTGCAGTATCTGCTAGCCTTTTCCCTATGCGAAATGACTTCAGCACTTCCGATTAATTTCCAGGCGGGAACAGAGCGCTCAAAACAACGTTAAAGGAGACCAAGTCCGGATCGTTCTGGTCGTTTCAGTGGTCTGAAATGGCTTCTTTTAACCATTGTACAACTAAACAGTAATCATGATCCTCTCCGTTTTGTGTGCATTTAGCTGAAGTTTTCACCACATTTGTTGCAGTGGGCCGGTAGCTCAAACTGGGTGGTGTGACTGCTTCGTAGTCGGGACTGTCTGAAGTTGCTTCTTGCAAACCCTGAACAAATACACCATGATCCTGTTTGGAGTCCTAAAGTACGGTTTTGGCCACCTTCGCTGCAGTGGGCCTGGAGCTCGAACTGGGTGGTGTGACTGCTTGGTCGTCGGGTCTGTCATACGTTGTCTCATCGGTGTCTAATTTGTCAACTTTGGCGGCCTGTAATGTAGGTAAAGGCATCCTATTTTATTCCTTAGGCAGTTCATGCGTATGCATTGACGTGGTCAGATTTTCCATCGCAGTGATGGTCTGCTGGAGAAGTTTCTTTCAAATTTGTCATTTGACCTTCAATTTCACTACACTTAGATCAATATTTTTACTTGTTTGCCTTGTATCCTCAAATTTACTGGGATAAAAATGATCTATGGCATTAAAGACGTTCAAGGGTAATAACTTGCATGCACCACTGGTAGGTTTACACCACCTTTACTAAATGGCAGCAAGCGAAAATGCCCAATCGCTAGACGGTAAATATCAGGCATTAACGCACACAAAGATAATTGTTGGCAGGGAACTTGGGAGGCCAAATTTTACAATAACCGCTTACTTTCAACTTTTAAATAGGGTGAATTTTCCAATTATTAGTATGTTGACATACCGTTCTCAATAAATTCCTACGCAACCATCACAGTTCGAGTATTATAAACATATTATTCCTCCAATTTATCATTTGAATCCTCACTCTTTACGTTGGACCTTCCAGGGTCAATTGTGGAGATGTTGAGAGCCATTGCTGGAATAATAAGGAAATTGTTAAGACATCAATCAAGATTTAGAAAATCAGGTGTGGGTATTGATGGCGTGTGTACATAGGTCAAGGCACTCATATAGGCCGGTACGGGCGGCAGTTATTTTTCCCACTCACCCAAACTAACTGCAGCTATTATAGCAGACGTTCACGGATCTGGCGACCTCCCTGCCTGATTGCGACTTCGGGCCCGGCTTGCTCATGGCTGGACTACACTTGTTCGGGATTCAATTGCCCATTACTCTTACCCTGCTGCTTCTGAACTTAATTGAATTATCTGTTGCACTCTGGCCTTCCTCATCATATCTACTAGTTCATAATCGTTGGGATACGTCTATCATCTTTTATCCGGCCGAACAATTATGTAACCTACAAGAAAATGAAAGAAAGTTAAATTCAAATTCCCAAAGCGAATAAAGCACGACTGTATCTGTCTCTACTACGACACCTGAATGTCCAGATGTTTTCTTCGCAGTTATGGTACCTGCGCTATGTGCACAAAGGATGGAAATTTGAGGATCGCAAAGCTCTGTTTCCGATTATCACAAAAACCTGCCTACTAAAAATCCACTAAATAGTCGATAACATTTTGTCACATGTAAGTACAAAATATAGGTAGACTTACATCCAAAACGAAATTTGTTTTTAAGGAAAAAAGGTTTCCTTACAATAAATTTAAGATTTTGAATAAAACTATAGTGTAAACGTTAACGGTATGGGTGGCCTGCCTGTCGTCAAGGTAAGTACATTGTCCAGGTCATTCTTCTGCCTCACTGAAAAGAACGATTTAGCGTACTTGGTGCTTGGTTCAAGGTCGCAAATGAATCCTTCCCTTGCAAGTGCATCAAATGGGTTCTCCACATTAGTATTAATACCCACGGCAGCCCCTTGTAGTACGTAGCGTTTTATCTCGTGTGTTTTAAAGTCTCATTTATCCCAACTAAGGTATTTTCATATCGCTGTGACCTTTTGTTACTTGGAAAGTAGGATGAGGGTGTTTCCCTCCAAGGAGCTCTGGCAAAAGCTAATGTTTTACGATGTATTTGGCTGTAAAATTAATTGATCTAGAGAAAAACAAATAGAGGATCGTGATTGCCAAATTAATTAAGTGGGCGTTTACTATTAGTGAGTTAGTTTGAAGTGAGTCAGTCTTACGTAGGATTCATCGTATTCTTTTCATCCTTCTTCACTTAGTTTCTATTGCAACGCACTGTCAAAAAAACTAGAGATGGCTCAAGCGCAATGGCTGACAACTGCAAACAGTCCACCTTTGTATGTACTACGCGGACCGGTATCCATTTCGCAGAAATGGCATCAATACGGCTGGCTGTCCCGCCACTCGGAAACTGCTCGCCTACTCATCTCTCACACATTACTGAACTGTATAAACCTTAGTGACTGCCGTGGGATGCATCTTCTAAGGCTATCTTGGGTGCAGAACAACATCTAGCTATGCAAGTAAACCCCACGTACGCCAGTAGTAATAGGCAAGTGCGGTTTTGTTGTGGCATCCATGCAAGTGACCCAAGTAGCGTCAATACATAACTTTAAGTGCCTAAAATATACCAATTAAGGGTTTAAATTTTTCGAGATATTATGAGAAAAAAGTGCTTTTCACAAAAATTTAGGTATACTTGTGTGTTTTCAAACGGGTAGCATCAATCAGTCATCAGAGTAAATGAAGGATGGAGAAGAAGAATTGACCAATTAATGCCAGTTGTGCGAGAGGACAGACAGAGACAGCCAGAGAGGCACCACGTGACGTGGGGGGTGGTGGACACACGGTTATGGGAGATACTTCAGACATGTACATCTTTATATGTAACTCTGAAGTGTTACAGGCAGGGACTGCCTTGGTGACCTTATAAGTGCAAAGTTACCATTGCATTTTTCAAGTCAATATGAAGTTGTAGATAAATTAAATCTCCAGGCAAATTTGCATCGACTGGAGCAATGGTCACACATTTCGCTTATGCCATTCAATGTGGCCAAATGGAACATAAAGCGATTTGGTAGAACCAGTACTGCACCTCAGAGGGTGCATTACCTGAATCAAACGCCGCTGCCAGAGTTAGAGGCTCAAAAGGACCTGGGGGTGTGGTTGGCGCCTTCACTAAAGCCATCACTTCACTGCCTGAATGAGGCTAAATCCGCAATGCTGAGCTTGTATCTAATCAAGCGCGCCTTTTCTAAGTTTTTCAAAGGTTTATTTGGCAAGATCTTTGGCACGTTTGTGCGACTCGAACTGGAATTTGCCATCCAAACCTGGAGACCTTTAACGAAAAACAGTTCGAAAAACCCTCGAAAAAGTCAAAATATGAAGGAGGCCAACGGAACCTCCTTATAAGACTCAATTGTTAAATCTTGACAAGTTTCCTCTAGAGTACAGGGAGCTACAGGAATTTTGCATGCTGCGTGGTCAGGATTGTTGCCACGAAACCCATGAATTCTTTGAGCAGGCCACCACTTGAAAATTGCGAGGATATTATTCAAATTACGTGTGACTGGGGCAAGACTTGACTGGAAAAATTATTTTTCTCTAAAAGGGTATGGCGAAAATGGAATGCTCTTCCTGTGGACTTTTTCATGGTCCCTTCCGTGAACAATTTAAGGCCAAGCTTGACCAGTACCGCCTTATGTGTCACCATGGCCACTGAGTTCTCTGAAACCAAACACTGAAATGCTATTTATATACTATTAGTAATTCTTCACGCCTTATTAATTTTATTAAACCAAAATATCTGTAAACAGTACTTAGCTATGTCTGACTCCTCTTTTCATTATGCCAACTGTGCCGATCACGTCTGCAGTTGCATCTTTCGCAATAATGGTCCAAGGCTACGCAGCCCTGTCACGCTTTTTCTCTTTTTGACCTTAAAACCGACTGCTGATGACGTGGCGGGTTCCACTGTTCTTGTCACAGCAAGGGTGTATCATGGTCACACCTCCGGTTTTTTGGGACTTTCCCTTGACTCTGAGTTCTCCTCCTCATATGGCCTTGGGGATGTAAAGAAAACCACCTAATGGACCCCATGGCTGCTGCCAACATTCACAAAAGCATCCTCCTCCTATCGTCAACATACATTTTTCACGAGTGACATTTTTTCTCCATAAAATCACAAATTTCATTCTATTTTGAATTATGAGTCATGCCTCAGTTGGTTTTTCTCTGTCTGCTCTTCTTGCGCAGTTATACTGCTGGCTCGTGTTAAATGACATCACCACATGCGGGTTAATTACTTGAAACGAGCGAATAGTCGCCTACAATTGTGTCAACGCCCTCTTTAAAATGTACGACTGTGCCGATGCATTTCTTAAATAATATGCACCGAAAGGGATTTCAAAGGCGTTTGCCTATATGACCTATAATAAACTTGACTTGACGTTACTTGGGGTCTAACGTGACATACATTGGAGCAAGTTGTCGCAAAGCAATATGGAAACAAACTTGAGCCAGGAAGATTCTAATAAGGCTGGCACTAAGAAATCATGTGGTGAGAGTGGTCTTTTGTCAAATATAATGCCATCAACTCTTTTTTAAGTAGGAGCAATGTCGTCGGTGGTAACTGCCTCGCTTAGAAGCATAGTTTAAGCTCGTTTGCGGAAGAAAACTGTCTTAGGTTTAATCTGATACGTCAATATAGCTTTCATGGAAAAAAAATCTTTTTAAACTGCCCAACAATTCGGTCAAGCGATGTTGTCAGTGTCGGTAATTTGCTTGCTAGTTGAGAAGCATTTTCCTTTTTTCAGCTTGAAGGGATAAAGGTTTCGTTTCCTGGATTATCGAGGGAATTTTTGTGAATGGGGTCGGACTGACTGGAGCAAGAGGAAATTTCAGGTAAGCAAAATACGTTTGTCAAGGTTCTCATCAGAATGAATCCTCAAGTGCCACTGAAAACTCAAAAGTATTTTGCCCCGGGGTTCTCTGAAAAATAATCAAGCCCTTAACCACAGAGCAATTTTTTTTGTTGCTCTATTTCGATAAGCTTTATATAATTCCTTACATTTACCTTACATCTATTATGTTAACATATAGGACAATGCAAAACAAGTAGAATGAAGTACCTGCCGGTGAGGTCATTACGTTTTCGAGTTCATTTAATGTTTCTGTTGTGCTGGTCAGCGTCACCGGGATAAGGACTTTTGGATAAAGAGACATATGGTCGATCACTGGAAAAAAAATTTTTTCCTGAGCTTTCAAGCTCATACAAGAGCCCATCGTCAGAGGTGGAGAAACAGTAACATATGTGGAAGCTACTTGTGGCGTGTGTACAATGACTAACATTTTGAACTTGCAGAAAATCAATAATTGTGTGTGCTGCCGACATGCCACTGAGGGCTGTTCTAGCCTGTGCCAGTAGGCAAGATCGAAAAGTTAGGTGGTAATATTTACAGAAATAGAATCGTCAGCAAAACAGGAAATAGTTATGGTGAGAGGGACGTACAATTCAAAAAGTCATCGGAGAAGGGAAGGATGATGAGAAGAGAGGGATTATGTAGGCTTGGGCACCTAATGGCCACGTCAGCATCAAAAGTGGGATGATTATGGAGGGTTTTGGGCCTATTGATTACGGCGGGCGTGTGGATGTGATTGTTTGCAAAAACGTAATGCCCTGTACGCTGGCACCATTTCGACACATATGTTGGGTTCAACTTTGCAAAGAAATCCTTCACTCACGGGGGCATCAACATTGATCACTAAGATTTTAATACTGCCGAGAGCAGCTCCTCGTAGAATAAAGTGCTTCAGGTCTTGTGTTCGGAAGTCCCATTTGCCCCAATTAATGTAGATACAAGTCTTCGTGATTTTTGCAACTTGGAAAAAGGGTGGGGCTTCGCCCAACCAAGATGTCTGGAAAAAAGGGATAACCATTCTTGTGCGTATTTGGTGTCAAATAAAGATTGGAAAATTAAAAACCGAACAATTATGGACTTCGCTTCTAGGACGTGCCTAATTGTTATTTTTTTGTAACCCTCAATTGTCCATGCTAAAGTATCATATCCTTTGATTTTGCAACCCCGTATGCAAAGTTTACAGCAAATTCCACATTCGCTGGAACACATTAAAAGCCCAATAAGAATTCATACTAAAAGTCGGTTTAAATCCAAGATTTTTCATGACGATATAATATACGAAGTGTAGTTTGACATCGTGAATGAAAGAATAACACCAGTTTTAAAAAATAATTGGGAAATTGAAACTATTTTTAAACCCCATGTTCGCTTTCTTTTTATAAACTGTTAACTGGGACCCAAATAATTTTGATAAACAAGATTTTCGCAAAGTTAAGTTGCATTTTTATAGAGATCGAAAAACAATTTAAAATGCTCCTCCTAATAAAGAAGGCAGTTTTGAAGGAGGGACATTTTATGTATGTGGCAGATACGAAGCCCATTTAGAAAATGACAGTTTAGGCTAACTGAAATATGTTTGTTTTATACTGTATGCTTTTTAGTTGAACGCGTCTACGAAAATCATCTTTTATGTATACAATGCAAAGTTCAGCATTGCATTTAACAATTACTTCACAATACACTACTGGATTTAAGCGTGCAGTAATCACCCAGATTTTGAGGTCATTTTTAGCACTGACGTGCCTGAAAACTCGTATGGAAACTGTAC
Source organism: Ligula intestinalis (assembly GCA_036362985.1). Lineage (NCBI taxonomy): Eukaryota > Metazoa > Platyhelminthes > Cestoda > Diphyllobothriidea > Diphyllobothriidae > Ligula > Ligula intestinalis. The sequence continues at coordinate 12,087,868 of JAYGXS010000006.1, read as the reverse complement.
GAAGAAGAATTGCATGTATGTTTGCTGGCGAAACGGGTGTTAGACTTACCTTGAGAAACGACTCTACCTCATGTCTGACGCTACAGGTCATCTCGATTTCAGTCCAGTTGACTCGGATTATGTCATAATATTGTTACTTAAGGCAAAACTGGCATCCAGCCGACGGGATGATAAGGTCAAAAATATAACTGATTATCAGGTTACTGTGGTAACTCATTAGTGTAACTTATGTGAGATTTCCGAGTATGTTAGCTTCAAGGCTACTCAATTTACCCCAAAAGCGCACATTACGGTTCCGCCCGTGTGTGGTACTTGTAAAAGCGGAGTCGCATATCCAGTCTGAAACAAACCTTGCGTGATCTTGTCCGTCGAATGTCCTGAGCTATTGTCAGTCGACTTAACTTATTTTATGTGTTCAGTCACTCGCATTCGAAGTCTTTTTAATAACAGCTATCCGACCATAGTGGAGGCGTTTGTATTTATTTTTTAAATGCCTTACAAATTAAGCAAAAATCAGCAGAACTGGTAGATTAGGATACTGGAACTCAAACAGCAATCTAATCAATTCCATCTACAGGACATCTTACTTTTTTCTAATTTTACTGTTTACATGAATGCGAGTAGCTTATCCTTTTTTAAATTCACAGGTTAAGTTCATTTTAATTGCTCCAAAGATAACGTATCGAGGATATGCCGTTTTACCGGACTATGCACAAAAACTTGGTGTTTCTTTTAGCAACTTTAGTGAGGAACCAAAAGAAAGCATTTTCAATTTGAGCATTCGAATAGAAGATATGACAAAACAAAATTCCAACTTTTTAGAGCAACCTTCTGTCAAAGAGTTCAAGCAATACTCCTAAGGCGTCTCCTGAGCTAGTCGCATTAATTACACTCATAAATTTTGGTAAACACTCAGTCTAATTTTGTCGCACTGAATGTGTTGTGTTTGTTGACATTATGTGAGAGAAAATTCACTTGAATCATAATGTCTTTTCCTGTGTCTCAAGAGATGCAGGTGAAAACATTAGGAATTAGAGATATCATAAAAATATTCATTCTTATTAGCAATCCGGTATAGTAGAAATAAATTAGGTTTCGGTATACACCATAGGCAGTTATTGAGACTAATCTTGATATGATGGACTCACTAACGACAAATGCACACCAAGATAAACGATTTCCACATAACTTAAATTGTGCAAACTCCATTCTTGCAAGGGCTTATATTTCACAATTTAAAACCTTAAATCGGCTTCAGGGATCCTCATTTTGTTGACTGCATCTTTGTAGGTGCAAAGCACGAGGGGTCTGAGTTCGAAGAATTAATCATTATTGTAAGCCAACAGCCTCGTAGCTGATAGGTGGAAGGGGTGGCTCTTCCGTAAATATTATTTCACGCATGCTTGGCCCACGTACCTGTCGCCTTTACTCGAAGAACAGCTCACTCTCATCTGAGAACAAACGGCAAATGGCAAATTTTAGCCATTTTACACATTCAGCAAGAGATAAATGGGCAACAGTAGTTTAAGAAGTGCACCTCATTTGCCCCTAGTCCCACGATATTTTCCTATGGAAGCAAAGGTAATAGGTTTTTTGGGGTTGGAAAAATAGGATAGGCAGGGAAGGAAATTTGTAGAAGAAAGTTTCAATGAACAAAATGTAGTGAAATTTCTATCCCATGGCTAAGGAGAGTAAAGTGTGCCGAACGTTAATTGGAAGTTAGCGCGGTGTTTCGCGCCGTGGACTGTACCACGCTTTTTCCAGAATGGTAAGTTGAAGTAGACAATTGTCTCACCATCATTTATAATTGTTAAGATATCTCAGGAAATCCGCAATTTGATAAACGGGTTTTCCACAATAATTTATAAATAATACAGAGTAGGAAAACATACAGATATAAATAACAACGTTTCTTAATAAAATACAATAAAAAGTGTATACAGGCATTATCAAAGTATATATCACTGCCTTTTCTAATGTATTAGCCGAAGGACCCCTAAAACACCGTTTTCTTAGGACAAATGCTGGGGCTACAGATGTATGATGTTCAAAAGATAAGCTTATGATGCCGATAATTAAATATTAATGTGGATCCTTTGTAAAAAAAGAATAAATACGTACGAGAAATTCTTATGATGTTGACTCCGTTTAAAGTCGGTGGCAATCCTCTAATTCTTGCTGTAGATGACGTTAAATTTCAAGTGCCTGATGCTGACTTTCAACCCTGTGATCCGCATTCGATTATGTAACCTGAATAAGACAAAATAGAATGACCAGTGAACCGTCCTTCAGCAGAAGCTTTTAATTGCTGGCACTGAGCTTCAACGGCCAGTATTTTAAGAAGCCACAGAATGCATCGCTGTAAATTGCTTGTTGTGTGGAATCTGCTCCAAGTATTACATTGTAGTGTGCTGAGTTTTGAGTAATAAGACGGAGCGGCCTTTCTCCGCTTGTCCGAGCCAAATTTTATTTAGCCTTCCCCTTGAAGCATTTATCAACGTTGAGCATATAAGCCCATTTTCTTCACAGAATTCTAGCCAAAAAAAAGCTGCCATTTTTTTCTTGACTTTTGCGAAGTTGTCAAACCAAAAGCAAGGAAAATCTTTAATACCATGCACCTAAACGGTGGATTGGGTGATTTTCTTATTTTGTCGCGGATGTTAAGGAAGCTTATCATTCTGGTGAAATCTACGCGTAAATTAATCCGGTTTTCCTTTCTAGTGGTTGAAACTTTCAATACATTTTTTTACTAGCCGAGTGGAACAGAAAGTGACTGTATTGTGTACCTACTATTTTTGGCTTCTCCGTTTTGGGTTATTTACCTCTATATAAATTGCTTTATAATCACTGCATTTTTTCTCCTGTTATAAGGATGATTCATAAAGCTGATGTATTTTGCAGCCGATCGAGTCAGAGACGATAATTGAATGCTAAATAGAGGTTTCGTCATCCATACTATAACTGCTTATATCTAACAAACAGATGTTAAATTATTAGGTCTGGCCTCTAGTATCTAAACATAGGATGGAGGCTTTGCTTCTTATACGCTCGCCGTTCGGAAGTGGCTTGAAACTTCGTTGCGATATCATTGAATTGTCTGCAACATCCATGGGTACTGTGTAGAAAACCAAACAATCCCAATGATCTGAAACAGAGCATCATAAAGGCTTGGGAAGATAGCAGGCGAGGACCATGCATCAGGTAACTAGTTCAACCACTGAGCAATGTAGCAACTGCTGCCCCAACATCGTGTGCCTTCGCAAGTGCCTGTTCGACATGGTGACCTGAAGGCCACTTGACTGACGTTCACTCGCAGGCAAACGGGCGGACACACCCCCGCACACGCGTGCACGAGTAGTCGCGACCCCCAAAGGACCAATTTACACACCACCCCTTTGGCCAACGCAGCAGGGGACCCTAGCAGGCAACATCCCCTCGGGTAAATGCAAAACACCAATGACATAACACTTGCACTTGCTTCACAGTCATGTTAAAGTAACTGTCATCATCCAACACAACAGAGTTGACAGCCTCAGGCGTGGTTGGACGCAGTCAGGGCCATTCCTGGCTTCGCCAGTGGTCACCGCTCTCTGAGACAGCAACTCAGGTTTCTGTATACAATAAGCCCCTCATTCTGGTGAATCTTGCCTTTTAACTATGACCTGATGCTGGCAGTGATCTAGGCACAACCATGACCCCTACAATATTCATTTTGCCCTTGTTCGGTGTTTTTGATAGCGGCTTGGCACAAAATGTTACACCAGACTTTCATCTTTGGTCGTAACTAAGTCGAAAAACATTTCTACTGACAGAACAAGTACGACTGTGGAAAACAAAATGAGGTAACATGAGCATACAGAAGTATTTTTTTCGGGCAGATTTCCAGATATTCCACCCCCTCCTCTAAAAGGCCTGAAAAATGATTTCTACCTTTTGTCACACGAAAACAAAGCAGGAACATTTTGACAGGATCATGCATCCAGGGTAGTTAATACTAAAAGGCCATAGCAAGTCAGAGCATACGGTGCACGGATTACACCTAAAAACCGATACAAGTGGAGCCGACCCAATCTACCACTAAATAAAAATCGAAGATTTCACTGAGCTCTTAAGGAAGATAAAGACAGGGTTGAACATCAATTCACTTCATAATAAAACGCACTTGGTTATAAGTATACCGTGTAATTATTAAAAAAAGCAATGTGTATATGAGTAAATAAATGGAAAGTTATAATAAAAAGATTGGCAAGACCTGCAAGCAACTTTCAACACGAAATTTACCCTGGTAGTTAAGCATATATATGGACAAATTATGTTGATAAATTAAGTGGATTTAATAACTATACCAGCTTAAGGTTGAAAAACTGCCAACCAATTTAAAATCATGAAGTTAAATAGGTGCTAATTTTTGCAAAATCATCAAAACGCTATACTCAAGAACTCTCCTCTGCTATAAGCTACAAACATCTCAACCTTTTATAAATATGCATTACGCTATGGAAGAATAACAGAATAAGTACAAAGTGGAAAAAATTATCCTTTTCAGAACTGGAAATTTTTGTCTGAAGTTGCTCAAATGTATGCAAAGCCAATTTTGAGGAATCGCATTCATTTGGTAAAACAAGGTAGATTTAGAATATAAAATTATGTTAAGCTCACTTGTTAAGTTCTGTCGCACACAATTCAGTAACAAAACTGTTCATTTCATTTGTTTTAAACCACGTGGCTTACCTTACCGCTTAAGCAAATTGTCCGCATATGCTATCGCGAGGATAATTTAAAGAAGACCTTATTGAATGTAAGTCACATAAAAAAATCATATTGTTAACAACACGTTCCGCCTATGCATTATTAAAAAACGAATAAGATCAAAAAATGATGAGTATTTCAAAAATGGCCTTATATGTGGCCTTTTTTCGCATTCCTTAAATGTTAACAGGTCGTTAAATTAATGCATTTATGCCATAAATAATTCACTTAAATTACAAACGCATGTTCTTTTATCTTCAGTCAAACTGAATATTATATCTTCAGGTGCATAAACTAAATTGTCCAAAGTATTCAATTTCCTTGTAACATTTATCTGGAAAAGGTTAATATACACAGACATTCGTCACGTACATATCCAGTTAAAGCACCTTTGAAAGAAATAACTTATTATGACAAGTTTTTTTTTACAATAACAATTTGTGTGATGCCGTGCAGGAGTTTACTATGCTCGTCCATGGGGTTTTCTGTTTTGAGACATCTCAAAATATGACCACATGGCCATCTTCATAAGAACTTATATCAAAACCCATTTTTTCGGTTAATGCTCCTTATATATTTTTTTACAGGTTTTGATGTTAACGTCGAAAAAGTACAACTTATCGAGTATTCAGCGAAGATGCTATAAAAGGTTGAAATAATTATCGACTTGATTGGACGACATTCAATAAAAAGTTACGCAGATGTGGTGATATGTCGAGAACATTTTGAATAAAGTAAACTTCTTTTTACACAACAAAATTGTTTTCATTCAATGTTTCCCCATACAAAAAGAGTAAAACTAATGTTTTAATGTACAGCTTTTGTTTGTGTCTCCAGTACTTGAGGATTGTCTAAAAAAAAATTGATTTTTCTAACCAAAACTAAATTGTTCTCATAGTTCTTTAAATTACTCAATATACCTAATGCTGCTCATTATTATTTCTATGTTTTCGTTAATCCTTTCGCGCCGGTATTCGAGCAATAATCAACATTTTTCAAACTGCGGCATGCAGCACTCGCCATACGGTACCAATATAAACCCTTTGCCATAGACTTACATGTCTGCAGTGTATACGCACGTTCACTCGCCAATCGGCCTGTACCCTCTTATGAGTAGGTGTAGTTAGAACGCTACAAACGCCAAGTCGAAATCAGGGATTTTGGAAAAAGGCGCTTAACCGTTGCAGGCCCAAACCCGGTAGGCTACATCTCATAAGAAATCCACAGACACGAATTCACCAACTCTCACTTAAGTGGGAAATGTTTTTTTGGCTTCTTCTTCTTCCTGTGCTTTTTGTGCGTGTGTGGTACATGGATTTCATCCTCTTTTCACAAAATCCTCGCGTGTTTTGACGGACATTTCTTTTGTGCGGCACGCGAAGATAGGCTTTTCTTGGCAATGTCAGTCGTTTCTCCCAGTTCGGTGTAGGTTGGCTTACTGGATAGGACGGTGAACTAGTTCACGAGAATTAATAAAGAGGGTGAGGTTATGTCTTAACGCCTTCTCCTCACAGTAAACAACCCGTTGATGACTGAGGCTATTTAGGTGCGCTAAAAGACAAAGCTAAGATGGTTGTCAACCAACGATTTAATTGAAACCTATCAGTAAGTACGGCATGTGTTGGTTAGTATTGGCCGGCTAGTTGACTTGGAGTCATGTTCTATAATATCTGATATTTTTGACTTACTCTTCCCTTTATCTAAACCATACGCTTACCTCAAGCCTAGCTATGACGTCAATCCTTACTCTATGTATAATGTCAGTCCTGATCTTAACTGTAACCCCTATTTCCCTCTAACAGTGCACGAAGTTACATATATTATGCTACCATATACAATTTCCTAAGGTAAGGCCCATAAAATAAGTGATACCTTCTCTCGTTTCTTAAGAGAGTTTGTCTTTCCATACTTCCAAAAGCAATGTTCCAGTCCCACAAAATCCATATTAAAAACTATATACGCGGCTTCATGGGTATGTGATTCTAACAGGCAACCTATCATTGCATACCTAGTGTGAACTATAGTCAACTTCAATTCAGCTCATGTGTGCTGATACAGCGACATCATCTCTAAATACGCCCTATCGAAAAATTTTGATCAGACAATAAGCATAATTTTAACTTCGTCGCAAGTATGACTCCCATTCTAACCTTGATGAGCATTCCACTAGATATCCGTCGTCCTAATGGACATTGCATGACTGGATTCAAATCTATGTTTGACAACGCCTTACGTCTACCAGTTCAATGCAAATCCTCGTGGTGCCAAAGTGTGTCTGACATACATAGGCATCGCTTTCTATTATTTAGGTGTTGACTGTCCCCCAGTGCACTCTAGAACACCATCAGCCGAAAAAGGCTTGACTCACTACACTGTTGTATTAGTTAAGTGTGTTCAAGTTCACAAGTCGCTGAAATCACAAAGCCAAAAATTGCCCCAAGTTCCTACGTGCTATAACGAGACCTATCATATTCTCCGCGGTGCCCAGGAGTACGTGGTTACTGTCGACTGGGACAAATCTTTTGTCTTGAAGATTTTCTGTGGCCGAGCCAATTAAAACTTTGCCAATTGCTAACGCCCTTGCTGCTCCTCCATCTCTTAACCTAGACCTCAACTTATTTCATCCATCACCCTTGTTTTAAACTCTACCGATGTCACTGACATACGACCCACGCGTAGGTTCTTCAAGTTATTTTTCATAAGTGTCTTACCACTCAGGCGTTTGACTTCCTACTTTTCCTTTGATATCCATTTCAAGTCGGCCTTCGGCCCGGGTGAAATTGCTTGGGTACATCATTGTCTATTTTGATATCGTATGCATTTTATAATTATTTTTCCTTTCTTAGCAGTTTTTGAAATTCCTGTTATCATATTGAAGTTTATATTTTTCTCTACTTCGCGCGGTGCATTTTTAAGCCGCTGAGTGTTTCGGTTTTCTTGTGTGAATACTATTCACACCCCACCTTTGTCTTCTTTAGAAGCTGGTCAGACGTTGAAGGTTCTTCCCATGTGGCTGTTTTGATCAGCTCCTCGTGTTTCGTTGTTTACGTGGAATCGGCCTAGCCACCGCTTTGACTCACTTAAACCTTTTTATTATTTACTGCCCTGGCTGCAACAGTCAGCCGAACGTACGGAACATGGTTTGAACTTGCGTAATGACTTGAGACTTTAATACCCTGGACGTATTAGCTAATGTGGCACACTACTGAAGAAACCGTACTGGCAAATAACATTATCATTTAAAAATGAAGAATGCTTTGCAATTAGTTTACATAACACCCCAGTAGTGCTCCACCTGTATTATTTCTACTACTATTGACGCCTACTAACCGAATTCTTGGTTTTTGGTTTCTGCAACATTACTGATAATAGTCGGTTACCCGTTTTTAATAAATTCTAATAAGTCCATTTTTAATTAAACACAAAACATAGAACGTCAGTCTTTAAATAGAAGACAGTGGATATTTTAGGAGCACACAAGGCTGAAAATCTTTGATTCGGCTTCGTTCAAATCTTATCCTTGGTACCATATCTTAACGGTAAGTTCACATTTCAGGTGCTGATTGACCACGCTTGACAGCAACTTATTCATCATAATGTCAGGCCAGGCCAGAAGCAACAATCAGGTATCGGGTCATGAGACCAAACACCCTCTGCCATGCCAGGAAATGGCTGGAATCTTTTACCGCATTCGGTGCAGTTTTGATCAGAGTAAGTACGTCATAGAGACTGGGAGATTACTACTGACATGAATGGCTGAGCATGCAGCGGCGGTGAGGAAGAAAGATGCTTATTCCCAGGTTGCAGCTCACTCGATAGGACTCGGCCATATTTTCAAGTCTAATGAATACGAAATCCTGGCAAGAGGAAGCAACCGCGTGAGCCGCGAGCTGCTCCAGTCCATATTCGGTGCTTAGTATGAATTTGGCCAATTCATTTCATCGCTTGGCCAGCACACGGGCCACCACATCATCTTATGATAACACCAAAAGGCCAGATGATCATTGGTGACACAACGAATCAGCGCACAAGCAAATACATATATCGATTCTTTCTGTGCAGTTAAATTTATTGTCAGAACCCTGTGCACACACAGCTCTTTCTGCTGCTGTTCTGTGATTAATTCGGGGAAGGGGGTGAGATCTGTTACGACTCCCTGGGAAGGATAGGGAAAAGATGAAGATTAAGTGCGCGTGAACATGGTAGACTTAGTGGTCGTTGTTGCGGCCTAGGACTAAAAGGTCAATTCAAATTTCGATGGAATGCGGTTAACTACGAGGTGTGCACAAACGTGGCATGTTTATATTGAGGCTTGAGATCCGTATGAACTCTGTATGCTAATAAGGACTATCACCCTTGACTACTAAAACCATGAATCCTCTTCCAAATACTAATCATTGGGTGATCAAGCAATTGCAACAATAGTCTTATGTGTATTTATAAACAGGTCTGATGATAAGTAATTTAACGCATGCGTTTGTATTACTGGAATTTTTAAAATATTTGTATGATTATAGTCCCTGAAAATCTGTCTAATCGACTAAGTTATCCCATCGGATTGAATCGAAACGTTGCCCATCAGAGAAACCGCTAGAGTTACCTTTGTTATTTAGGGTCGATAGATAACCCAGCCATTTTTATGTCCAGCAGTTGAATAGTAAATGAATGATAGCCTAAAGGACAGTTAAACGAAGTCTGCGAGAGCACGCCGACTTTCGACTATGGCATAGCACAGTTCCTGAAGGAGCGTCGGAAGATAAAGAATACATAAATAAGCATGTTGTTCTTCTTTTGTCATTCCCTCTACAGAAGCCGCCGAAAATCTTGCAAAATGCCGACATATGCTACAAATTGAGACCCTTTCGCTTATCGGAATTGACTTAGGTTGTGATATTGATTATATTGTAGTCTATGCTGAAGTTATTTTGGTCATAATAAAATGCAGGCATTTAGTGAGCTTTTTTCTGACCACTAGCAAAGCGTATCTGTTGTTAAAACTGACTAATTTACTAGTATGCCTTTTGATCATTTATTTTGACTGCATTTATAAATCGGGAATATGATTAATTATCAGGAATATGATGAAGGAATGTAGGTGTTACACCGATCTACTCAAGGAAAAATTAAGTTCCTCTTTGCCAAGAAGCTAGCAACGCAAGCCTTCAAGACCGCCACAGAGTGACTTAGTTAAAACGATGAAATGATAAATCTTATCTGAAAAAGCAAAGAAAGACTGGAATGACCATTTCAAGCTTATTAGCCGTCATCAGCTAACCATCATCCGACCTTGGGGGTTCCAACCCTAGGGATTGGGTAGGACTGGTGGATGATTGCTAATAAAACAGAAATGGTCATTCTGGTTTGTAGAATGCAAATTTCCGTGGTTATTCCGCAGTTGTTGATTGTGTTCGACGAAAATGTTTATCAAAATCTAGGATGTGACCCTTAAAAGTCATGTCCCGCTAACAACTGTCATGTCATGCACCTAATAGTTACCCCGATAATTGTATTGATTATTATCTGGAGGTCATATACTAGAAACTGCATGGAGGACGTTGGGGGACCTACTGAGAAGCAAAAACCCTCGCTGTGGTGTCATGCTGCATCAGAAACAACAGCAAAACACGCGTCGGGGCTTTGAGCTTGTATATATGTGGAAGTACGGAAAAGCATCTTTGTAATATATCTATATATATGTATATATATAGGTGAAAATACGAGGTCCATATGCATTATCTCGATCATCATCCCCCAAAGAAGACGAAGAATAAAACAAGGCGCTGTCGTGCCACAACCAATTTGCGGACAGCCCGAATATCAGAGCTCGTGCGTCAGCCATCGCTACAACACGAGATGGGCGGCGCGGCATTCTGATTCTCGGAAGGCGGAACGCACAACTTATCACTCTGGTGATGAAAAAAGTGCATTTCTTAAACGTCAAAATCATTATAGTGCCTTATTTTTTTTGTTCATCTTGTTTGGGGAATGATGATCGGGTATATATATCTATATATGCAATATATATATTGTATAAATAGTATATATATATAGTATATATATAGTATGAAAAACGTAAAAAACCAACTTAATATTTATCTTACGTGTTTGATAGGAAAAAATGCTTTCTTTAAAGTTTATACTTAAAGAAGGGGTATTTTCTAATTTAAAACAATATATAAATATGAATTTTTTTACAATTATGAAGTGTTTATTCACCATGTATCGTATCTTTCAATTTACTGCCTTTACTGCATAAAACATGCTATTCATTTATTGCAATATGCAATAACAACTACGAGACTTTTTTCCTAAAACTTAAGGTGTTCCCTGAAAGTCAAATATGCAAGTGTATGCCGTGTTTTCAACCGAATCTGTTTATTGCAATGCTCATCTGTATCAATGCTTAAATGTATATTATCACCCTTCTTGGTGTGAAGAAGTAATCACGCACAATTTAATCGGCAAACTTGCATGCGAAATTCATACCTTGAAACTTACGACCTCACGATGCAGTTAGTATTTGCCTCTTAGTGGACTATTTATTCTAAAGTTCTTTCATTTCAGAAAAAAATCAAAACTTAAATTGAATAACAGTTTGACTTATTTCAGTACAAGGTAGGATGAGTAAATAACACAAAAAACCCATTTAAGGTAAACACGCATTTAGTAGGCACAGAAATATGTTATAAGGAAGAAATGGACTACTTAGCGGAATTCCATAAGCGTAAAATGCAATCACTGGATCCACAGTTTAGCTTTCGCTAGGGCCTTTACCCAGTTACCGTTGAAGGTTGCGCAGAATTGAAATGAGTAATATATAATGCATATTTGACCATCGGTTCCAGTCAATGTATATATTTTATTGCAATCAAATGAGGGCACACTACATATCCACGTACAGATCCTGATGTAGACGTTTTCAAATAGAAAAACATAATGCCTTGCGGAAACCACTGTCTTGCAGCATAGCAGGTAGTATGGTCTATTAAAATAATAAATGTGTATGAATGGGCACGATTATTGTTTCATTTGTGAGCTTCAAATTTGGCACGCGTAAAATAAAACGGGTATTCAGTCGTCTGTGTAGCGTATTCTATGTTTTTTTTTTTCAGAGGCGCGGTTGACAGGAGAAAAGCGCCGGAAAGAAAGGGTACTTGGCCGCATTTCTTCTTTCATGTAGAAATGGTTAACAAGAAAATCTGCTATATTACTTGCAGAGTCTCCTGGCTGTAAGGCAGTGGAAACCTCCCAAATAAGTCAAAGTATGTTCACTGGCGTCAAAAACAAGTTTTAACCTGTCATATTTTACAGCCATAGCACGGGAAAGAAGCACGTTATTTGACGCAGGTGGTAGAGTTTAAGCTATAAAAGTGCATGGTGTGTAAACTGAACAATTAAAGAAACTATGGGGCTCAATGATATGTCGGTGGTTTGCCTTCTGTTGCTGTCAAGATCGTTGCATCTGGGTGAGCAATTGATTTTAAATTAGCTAATTGTTTTTTGTACATGAATCAGAAACTGCATTTTCTTCTGCTTAGGTTTTTTAAAGGCGGATCTCGTTGCAGGAGATTTATAAAGTTTGTCTAGCATATGCACTGCTTATATAAATGCATGCATATTACTCTCAGTATGCAGCTTATTACATAGCGTTGAAAAAAATTGGAATGTGGGAGCGCCAATATTAATGACCCCACGCTCACGTAGTGCATTTATTTAATCCCTAACCTACACAAGCTGTTGTCCTTCTAAGACCATTTGTGTAACTTCATCTTATTATACATCTCACCTCATCATAATTTTATTATAAATTTCATAAAGGTAGCCTTATTTGTAAGCTTTGTAGGCATCCATTTATTAAGTAATTGGTGTACACTCGTTGATCTTAAGTCACTTTTACCACAATACTTTTAGTCAAGAATCCTCAGAAATATATGTTCATGCAAAATATGTTCGTCAATGTTGATAAGAACATCCACGCAATTTTCGAATCATTCCTAACTCCCATCAACTAGTTTCATTAAAAAATCACTTTGATAACTGCGTCTTGTCTGAAACACCACCCTATAGAATTTGTTACATAACTGACATAGAGGGAGCATGGCCTGCAATATTTAAACGGATTAAGAAGTCAATTAATCTGTATACGTCCATAACTGTTAGAGCACATATCTGTATCTTAATGTAGGCATTTCGGAGACAATATGTTATGGCCACAAAACGCAGATTTCCGATCTGCTTAAATTTTAATCAAAATTCAGAAGTATCTATGATTCGAAAAAAAATATTTATATGGGTTGTTACATTAAGTAGACTACAGTTTCATCTGCAGACTTTTCGGTTGCACATGGATGTAGACTGTTAAAATAGCTTCCTAGTCAACGCCTGCATAAGGTTTAGTCCGTAAGAACTGGCTGCATCTGAATGATGCACTTTCTTGGTACTTTATATTGCACTTAGGAACTATATAAAACGATCAAAAAGTGACATAAACATATGCCGTTTTTATAAAAGGGCCTGTGTACCACTTCAGATATACAACCAAGCTGCCATATATGGTTGGGCTTCATGATTTTCGCCTGAGCCGTACTGCTTTTTAGTTTTTCCGTTATTTATATCGATCAAAGATTAAATGAATGATACAGTGAACTTGTATAATCTCTCACCACAGCCACAGACAACCCTGCCTCTGCTAAAGTCAGTGACATGAACTCGACGAGTATCGAGTTCCTGTGGACAGAATCACCCTCTCAACGGCTGCAGCACATTCTGCTGAGAGCGACATCCGATACCGGTAGTACAGTGGAGGCCAAAATTGCTCCGAATATTGGGCAGGGCCATTTGGAGGATCTTGAGCCCTACACGTACTACAGCACTTCCGTCACTTACGTCACTGCAGATGATAGTACGGAGAACGTAGTTCACGACACAGGCAACTTGCGCACTTGGCCAGGAGGTGTGTTTATTCCAAACAATTCAACTTTTCTATTTTTATTGGTTTAAAAGTTAGGGAATTAAGCAGGCATAAGTCTGCCAACAACAGTCTGTGTTTCAGTTGTAAACGTGTAGAGAATTCATAGATACCAGTAGATGGCTACTGTGATTCTTAATTACATCAAAATGTTTGAATGTATCGGAGAACCCATTAGTAACAAACAACTGGATTATTTTTGGGAAACCCATGAAGTATAAAAAGTCAGCGTGTGTGGTGGAAGCGCCCATTCAGTAGCCGCAACAAGAATTGTTTTAACTTACCATATTAACAGCCTAGGTACTAGCTAGAATGTTTAGCCAGGTATTTCGTCGATATTCTACCGCTGCTTGACACAGCTGCGTGTGTTTACCTTTTAGCTAGCTGCAACATCAATTTATATAACTTAAGTCTGTCTGTCTGCAGCAAGTGGACATTTGCAGTGGTTTACAGATTTCAACTAAAATATGCACTTTCAATTCCGGTCTACGCCTGTATATCTTAAATATACTGATAAAAACCGCAAAGAGAAATTAATTTCTCATGAAAGTTAAAGGTTAACGTTCAAAACCGGTGTATCAACCTCAGAGCAGAAACGGAAAGCTTGTCGACCTAAAGATGAGCCGGACCCCTCACAGCTGTGTCAAGCAGCAGCATACACACTTGACTGGCTCATTTAGCTAGAACCTAGGCTGTTAGTATGGTAATTTACAACATCAATTTATGCTACCAAAGACTGTCTGTCGGCAGTTCGGATATATTTTGCAGTGGTTGACATGATTCAATCCAAATATACACTCACAGTTTCGGTCTTCGTCTATAGACCTTAAATATACCGATATTTATACTTCGAACAGAAATTAATTTCTCAGAAGATTAAAAAGCTAAACAGGAATTATTATTTTGTGTGATGATAATTGGAACAGGTAGTTACTGACATCAAACTAACATAGATAACATACAGTAGAACTACCACCTTATCTTCATTTTGCAACCCCTACAGTTCCCTCTCCACCGACTATCACGTCTATTGTCAGTACTAGTACCACGTCTATCAGAGTGTCTTGGTCAGCGCCGACAAATCCCAACGGAGTGCTGACTGATTATTGGGTAATCTGCTACCCTCCCGGTGACAATCTTATGGCGACCGGTCAACAGGTTGCTGTCCAGAGCACATCGACTGAGCTCAAAAATCTGTCTCCAGGTCACCCCTATGAATGCAGGGTATCAGCTACTACAAAAGGATTCTTCTGGGGTCAAGGTGGGGGAATGTCGTCCTCCCCAATGTCCTCCATCGTGCGAACTTGGCCGGGCAGTAAGTTCTTCCTCGCCTACTTTCTTAATCTTTCACCGAGTCGTACATGGCGAGATAAAACTTAAAATATTCAAAAATCTTACCGATGCCTCTTCAAATCGAAACAAAGAATTGTAAATTTGTAGGGTTAAAATAAACCACTTATTTTTATGGAGTCACTTTGACTTTCTCCAAACTTTGTTCCTAAAACGTGTGTTATAAACACTGAATCACGTTGTCATGGAGGTTGCACACGAGAAAAAGAAAAGTTACGTCACCAAACGCCATCGAATTGCTTGGTATTACGCCGTCTTTGGTAGGGAATGCGTTACATGCACGGAGACCGGAATGTATTAAGATACCACAAATACGCATTGAAGCATAAAAGAACTGTCTTCTTATGGGTCATATTATCAACAAAGGTTACGTAGCCATTTTCGTTCCCCTGTATGATAAAAAAACAGTCGGTAGGTCTTTCTTGTGAGGCTACCTTAAAAAGTCAATCAGACTTAAGTGAAAATCGTGCAACTGGTAATTTGGTAGTAGTTTTTTTATGGATAGTCGACAGAAGCGGCCTCATAAGAAAGCTCTACCGAAAATACAAATTCAGCAGATAAGCGAGGATATCTGACGACTGTGAGTTCTCGGATTTGAGGTAGGCAGTGCTGTCAAGTGTTAAGCCACAAAGTTGTGCGTTTTGCTCAGCGCATGGTGAACATTCAACAACTGTGCCAATTTATTTGAATATTCCTTATTTTATACGTCCGTCTTATTCATTGCCAAGCTAGTAACCTATTAGCCGCGTAGAAGTAGCTGTGCCCTAAAAATTCATTAGATGAAATGTAGAAAATTACTTGCAAATCCTTAGGGATAGTTTATGTGGATTTCACCTGCACAGTGCACGATGGTAAGAACTCGCGTCGTAGCAGAGTTGGCTTTGTGCTTTATTAAACAGATATGGATGTTGGTGTTGAGGGATGCGTTAGACTAAAATTAAGGTTCCCAATAAGTCAAGGTTTAACTCAAGGTTTAAATTTGTGTGCACAGCTCGGGATAAGACCTGACGGTGCAAGGAGAAAGCTGCCATTTCTGACATTTATCGCAAATTCACCTCTACCTACGGAGTTCAGCCTAAATATTTCAATTTTCGTGACTCACAGTGAAATACTACTCACCCTTCTATTTCAGCCACGGAACAGCCAACTTTTAAATGCGCAATTGCCCTTGGGGAACGCATGATGCTGCTTGAGTGGACGAAACCAAAAAACATAGAGGGAGTCCTCGGGCACTATGCTGTTAATGTGGCACCCTACGATGACCCAGACTCAGCAAAGGACTTCAGAACCAAAGCCGACAGTCTCAAGCTGTTGATTACACACCTGCAAGCGAATACGAAGTACAAGTTCACTATACGGGCCTATGTGTTACCTGATGAACAAGGTCATGGTGGTGGATACAGTATCCCATCTGTGGCAGGATACGTGACAACTTCGGTCAGCGGTATGTGATTACTGATAAGAAGGGAGGGCGGCATTTCGTACTGTTACATTACTCGCTAATAATAACGTCCATCTCTTATTTTATAATGGATACAGAGACAAGCTCTGCAGAAAAGTACAATTGGGAAACGGGCGCAGCAGAATCTGGCCCCACTGTCGGAATGTAAGAGGGTACGTCGCCATATTAAACGTTTACTTTCCTTATCACGAGAATACTTTTTTAACAGATATTCAAGCCGATGCAACCTTCGTAAGGGTTGTTTATGAATAATTCATACAACGCGGCTCATTTTGATTGGGATTCTTTCAATTGTATAGCAAAATCCAACAGCTCAGGTGCGGTGATTAAATTTGGCCTGATTTCCGTTTTAACTTTAAACAGCAGCAGATACAAGGTTCGACAAATTGAAATGTTACGATCCTTTAAAATTCTCTTAACGAGAAGCTCTTTGAAACCCATAAAGCTACCATTTCATCGTTATCTAAAAAGACGTACTATGCTACATAATATTATAGTAAAGCATATTTTGTGCATATCTGGCAAAATAATATGTTCAAATGCATGTTGCTTAAAAGCCATTATTCTGACGGCCAACTGACGGGGAGAAACTCACTGCAGCACGCCAGCCACCAAATGGGGTTAAATGAAGCTCCGCCGCGGATATTTCAGCGATAATTTCTGTCCTTGAGCGTTCACTGAAGGGAATCAAATGCAACTTAAGCGCGCAACGAATGTTTCTTGTCAGCGTCATCGTGGAGCCATCCGTAAATAAAACAAGTCTCAGAAAACATAGTAAGATCCGTCGTGCCTTGTGAATTCAATTTTTCCGCAAGCCCACCTCATAGATTTGTCAGCACGTGATGCAGCCAACAGATACTCTCCATATATAGGAGAAGTCAGCCATTTTCTCTCATTTTCAGTGAACGTGCGGGCTATGCTTGGTCGGTCGGACCAAAAGTCAGAGCTTACAGCCCAGGCTGTAGAGCTGGGACACTTTTCTAACTTTTACACGATTTAAATTCGGAATTCGTCATCAGGCCAGTAGAGTTAGTCAGGAGTAATAAGTGTCCTTTGATTACAACTCACCGTTTTCACACCATCCGCATGGGGATCTCGGCTTAAAGAAGTCCATGCGCTGGAGGGAAAGGGAAGGAAAGTAGAATAGGTTGCAAACGTTGATCATGGATCAAGTGCGTGGAGTGATAATTACTGTCAGTTACAGGAAATGAACGCCAGTCACTAACGGGTGGGGGCGATAACGATCGGCGTCGGCACTGGGATCGCTAGCTATTAAGCTTCTACCGTTGAAATTGTACGCTGAGATGATAAATGCAGATAAAAGATGACTGGATGTCGGCCGGACGCCAAGTAAACCACCGCATCAATTTTTCCCGCCCCCTATATAGTTTTACGAATCTTCATATAAGGAGACTGTCATGGCATGACGAAAATTTGAGGCCGTTAATTATATCTACAAGCAACGAGTGCGGGGCTGAGAGGTGGACAGATGGGACATAAAAAGCGACCAATGGGGCAGCGTTGAACGATCGGAATCGCTGATCATCTCCACGGTCAACGTGTGCGGAACACACAGACAGCAGTAACACGCGAGTGGGCAGTACATTTAGAATTGTCCAGTTGGTATGGCGGTTGAAGCGATAAAGTTGCCGGAAAGATGCAAAGTGAAAGCAGCGTAGCGGCTGGTATTGGCAGGTTTCTCTTACGAAACGGTGGCATATGTGAGCTAGAATGTTTAGTATATGAAAATGGTCGATGGCACAACTACCCAAATAGTCCGACACCTGATCAGCCACGAACAGGGAATCCTCCTTCTTCGTTTGCAATTTTATACTTTCCACTAATATCTCAGGAGATAGCTTATTTTGTGTTTTAGGTTGGTGTACAGAAGAGTTTATATTAACGTGTATTATCGACTACTTATAAGTGCAAATAGTCAACCAAGACACAAAAACGCATTCTGTGTGCATAAATCGTGGCTTCAATTTGAAAAAAAAATCAATCTTTTATGGGCTCGTTCATACATTATTTTAGTTTAATGAGCCGAGGTGTTCATAAAGACGCACTAACTGATATCATATGTATTTTAGAGCCCAAATAATAATGTTTGTTTTTTTACTTTTTTTGCTTTTTTTTTAAGAACTTATTGCCTGCGTTTCTGGTTAGCCTAAGAGCAACAAGTGGCTATTTATTCTACCAAGGTCTACCGTCTTACTGTGCCACTTAATGGCAGTGCACCCACATACCCTTAAGCGAAAGTCTTATATGATATTGAAGATTATATGCCTTCATATCTATCAGTTTTCTTTTTGGATATGATGTTTTGCCTTAAAATCTGCCTCAGTATTGTATTTCGCGGTTGCATGAGTTTTATTTCCTACCTTTTGTAAAAAAGTCTCAGTAAATTTCAATTTTTTACATTCAGGCATGAACAGCCAATATACCAAGGATGAATCGTAGTGCACTTCAATCAAGAGAAACAACCTTTTCCTGACACTTTCAGCTATCACTGCGGCAAGATTTGTCCCAAAATCACGTTATAAAAACAGGTTCAAAAAAATCGACTTCCTCCTTCCTCAATTTCGTCCGCCCCCATGTACTCCGAATGCAAGAACTGTGCTCTGTTTAATAGACCCATAGAACATTTTAAAGCCATACGCACAGGGCAAATTTATGCAATTCAATAACAACTCAAATATTTATTTAAATTAGGTAAGTATCCTGTCATGTTGCAGAATATGCGAAAGCAATGGCTTTAGAAACGTGCAACTGATAAGTACTACATAAAAGACGCAGAATCATCGCTCGCTTGACAGACGACAGTGAATGTTCATCAATTGCTTAATGTGCCGAGAAATGTCTGCATTGCTATAGGATAGTTTGGAATGGTTGAACATGTTTAAGTGGCTATGCTGAGAAAAACCAGGAATGCATCTAAATACTGTAAGCCGTAGCAAAGAAAGCTGGCGTGGTACCCGAGACTTAGATGGTTTTATCCAACTAACAAACTTAATCCTATTACTGATCCACTAGAAATAAGCGTACTAATTTTTCTAAGATGAAGAAACAAAATCTGCGCGCTAAATTGCCGTATTCAATTTGAGCAAAAATCTATTTTATGAGAGGGGCGTTGATTACGTGGATTGATCCACGATACTATGAAGATTATTTCGTTAAATCGATACGCTTCGAAATGTTTTATAGGCAGAAGACGTTGGCTAACACTATCAAACCTATTTGTTACCCGACGTGATGTCATATCAAATTATATAAAGGAAGCTTTAAGTTACTGCTAACCCCAATGGTAGCTATTCTAAACAAGCTATTCCTGCCGTGTATTTATAACTCTGTGAGCTGCTATGCAACCAGGTGTATGCTAAATGCCTCCACTTTACAACTTCCAGCTGTAATGTCGCCTTTTAGTTTATCACTCTAGATAATACCCTGAGGGTATGTATCACTACACACATACTGCATCATTAACGTGAAAAGGACGAAGGGCACAGTTAAAAAGGCTTGAACTGTCATTAACTTGAAAGCCATCCTACAGTTCTGCTGTTGCTTCTGCAAATTTTGCCATCGATGCTTAAATTCCAATTGAGAGTTTCAGAAGATAAAATGGCAAACATACGTTTGTTTTTTAATAAATTTTCGTGAGGCCTTCACACTTTTATTGTTATTAAGAAAATAAACTAAACAGATTTTTATAAAAAAATAGTACGGTTTTCAAGGTATGGGAGCGGGGCATAAGTGTCAGAAATCTGATCAGCGTTACGTAGGACTGGAAGTCAGCCGAGTTGATAAGCAGCTGGTTTTTGAATTTATGGTTTTGATCCATGGTACATGCGGCACCGAAAGGAATTTATTTTGGGCAAACAGGACCGGTCGGCGTAGCCTGCAAGCGGACGCTTGTGCTGTAGCCAAAAGACGTTGTCCAATAAATTTTAAATATTGCTTTCCCAGAAGAAATGTGAACAAGCCGATGTTCACGAGGTGAGCAGGATTTATTGGCGTCATAAAATTTCGTTTAGCTGATAAACATACGCTTTTTGAATTTCATTACCAGGCTAGTACAACTGCAATGAAAAATATACAGGTAGATGGGATTAATAATTGTACTGTTACTACAACTCATCATTTTCACGCCCTCAGTATGGCGAGATCGTCACGTAGAGGTGCTTGCACTGGGGGAGGGAGATATGGAGGAATCTAGAATAGGTTCTGAGAATCGGTCATGAGCTAGGTACGAGAAGTCATTTTTTGCAAGTTATTGTTAACAGTCCTACTTCACTACTGTACGTCAAAGCTCGACCTGATGTCTTAAAAATCAACCCAGATGAGATTTAGGAGGAGCATAAGCTCATATTTCCATTGGTAATGCTTGGTACAATAGCAGGATGCATGTCAGCTAATGACAAAGTTATAGGAATATATAACTCAAATCTACTATACACTGGTCAAAGAAGGTGTGATTACTAGAATAAACACTCTTCGCAGTGGCATATAACCTATAGCAGTGGCATCCTAGCCCAAACTTTGTACAATGCGACGCAGCTTTTGGTGAACAGATTTGAGGGGGTGGAAACAAAGCAAAGCCCTGATGTGCGTTTAGCTTCAAAAATGTAGATTATCGGTAAACATTATACCCAGAATCCTATTCCCTGCTGGGAAGAGGGGATATGATAAGATAGTCTGTTAGGTCCAAGCTACAGCTACATACCGTAGAAAGCCTATGGGTGGTTTATCGATGCAAAAACATAACGACAAAAATGCATGTTTGGTCGTCCTCTTTAATTTACTTACGCTTGAGTTAACCCATTAATTAATAACCACCTCATATAGATTTGAAGCGCACATTGTGTGCCGAATTCTTGAAAAACATACACAGAACGTGTTATATTATATTATTTACTGACCCTAGTAAATATGGTTTAAGAATAAAATAAGTACTCAAGCATAGGTTTCAAAATTTTTTACAGCAGTATCATAGGCTGAATCTGGTAGAAATGGACAGAGTCCAATGGATAGAGATTTGAACGGCTCATAAGCCAGAAATGGCTTATCCGGTCTCTCATAAGTTTCGATAATATAATTCCGCCTTTATCATTAACTGATGAGCTTGAATCAAGTACGACCTACTAACAGTCATGCCTTAGAAGGTTGCCAACTAACAGCATTAGGATGGCCGAGCGGTCCAAAGAGCTGTGTTCAGGTCACAGTCCACTCTCTGGGCCTTGGTTCAAATCCCACTCCTGATACGCCTTTTCACTCCACAACTGGCACCCGCAAGTAAACCTGAAGTGCCGCAAGAATGTGTGCGTTGTCCCAAATCGACTATGTACTTCATCTAATTTTTTTGCAAATCCACTTCCTGCGAGGTTAATAAATCATTTGGCAAGCTCCTAGAATGCTGGTTCACTTTCTTCCAATCAGTCATGAAATCTTAAGAAATTTCGGTTTCGTCAGGATGCCGGCTTTTTAATTAACAGAAGTTTCCTTAGGAGCATCCTTCCGACCACCAGCGAAAAGCATAATTTGTACGAAAATGCTACTTAAGCATAAAAACCACATATATCAAATATATATGAAGTAGATCCGACATTGCTAAGGAAGACCCGAATGGCCATTTATGGCTTTTTATCCGTCATCAGCCAGTCATACCCAATCTAAGGAGTCGGAACCCCTGAGATTCGAACCCGGGACCTTTGGTCCTTGGGTTTTAAAGCCTACCTTGGCACCACGGGCTCGTTGTTTTGTCGGTTGTGATCGGGAATATGATGAATGAATGTAGGTGTTTCACAGATTTAGTCAAAGAACAATTAAATTCCGCTTTGCAAAGGATCTCGAAACGCAAACCCTCAAGACCATCACATAGTAACTAAGTTGATACGATAAGGTAGATCTGACAAAGCAAAAGGAGACCGTAAAGGCCATTTCTGGCTTGTAAGCCGCCATCAGCTTGTCATACCAGTCAACGTGGAACTTAATTGTTTCTTGCCTGGATCGGCGAAACACCTAGATTAATTCATTTATATATGCATATATATTTCAGTATATTTCGGGTAGTAAGCAATGCCTTGGAAGACCCTATGGAAAACAGTATGCATGACATATCCAACATATAATATGTCACTATAAACAGTGAGTAACATAAATGCATGCACAAATTTTAACGTGTGCATGTGAGCAGTCAGAATAGTCTATTTTGTACATAATATATCCAACATAACATATGTTACTGTACAATAGTGTGTAGCATATACAAATGTAAAGTTTTATCTTTAGGTATTTCCGGGGGCGTTAATTATTCCTGCTTCCTTGTACATATGAACGGTAGGTTTGCCAATACAAGCGAAAATCCATGTCCCAGGAAGCAATTGAGCAGAAGAAGAAGACTCGATCGCTGGGACAATGTGTTTATTCGCCTGACTCATGTGTCTGATGACGAATCCGCGACGCATATCGAAACGTCAGGCGAATAAACATATTGTCCCAGCGATCGAGTCTTCTTCTTCTTCTAAACGGTAAGTTTTAAGCAGTTGTTTAATCCAATTTCCGTTTAAACGCATCTGTAGAGTTCGTCATTACGACCTCCTCGGGCAGTCCATTCCAGGCACCGATTACTCGTTGTGAGAACGACTGCTTGCTGCCCTCTAGATGGGATAGGGTTCCTTGCAGTTTGAGGGAATTCCCAAGGAGGTTGGTTGAAATGGCGACGGCGAAGAAGTCATCAAACTTAAGGGCACACTTCTGATTGCTCACAAGGCGGTCCGTCTGTATGAGGTCGCCGCGGATTTGTGTATACTCAAGGGCGAAAACGTTAAGCGCTTCTAGTCTACATTCATAAGATGAAGACTTTAGGCCCTTCACAATTTTCGTTGCCCTCCGCTGAATTTTTTCCAGCATCTGGTTACGTTTGTGCATCCATGGTTGCCACGCCTGAATGCCAGATGTGAGCGAATAAATGTTCCATAGATTTTGCCGAATAATTTGTTGTCTTTATCAACAGAAGTTCGCTTAATAGCAAACAGAACACTATTTGCCCTCTTGGCAGCCCTATCACACTGTAAGAACCGCTTCAGGGATGGCACAATAGCCATACTTAGATCTCTTTATTCATTGACGTTCAACAGGCACCTCCCATCGAGTACGTAGTTGTATGAGTCATCCTTCGTGCTCACTTACTTCGTCTTGAGTCACAATGTGACACACTTCTCAAAGTTAAACCGCATTAACCATTTTGGACCATTTTACCTAGGCGGTCAAGTCCTTCTTCCAGAGTTTGTTCATCATAAGCTTTTCTGATGGGTTACCATATCTTAATATCATCTGCAAACAAGATTCCATTACTGACCAGTCCATGCCTACAGTCGTTGACGTAGATTAGGAACAATAGTGACCCAAGAACGGAGTCCTGAGGCACTCCACTCGCAACTGGCACTGAAGAGGATTTTGCGTTTCCCAAGCACACGGACTGCGATCGGCCTATGAGAAAATCTCCTACCCACTTTAGTAAATTGCCCCTTATCCCGGATTCGTCAACATTGTAGAGTAGCCGTAGGTGGGGGACACTATCGAAGGCTTTTTTAACGTCTATGTAAACAACAACTATGCGGGTGTTTTTGTCTAATGTCTTGGACCGCTGTTCCATAGAATAAAGCATATTGGTCAGGCGGGAGTGGTGTCCTCGAAACGCGTGTTTGGCACCATCAAATAAGTCTTTACCTTCTAGGAACTTAAAAGTGGCCTTTTTGATTATCCTTTCCATAAATTTACAACAGATGCAAGTTAGGCTCACTGGTCGATAGTTGTTTGCGCTGGTTCTGGATCCACCCTTGTGAAAAGAGTATATGTTCGCAACTTTCCAATCGGAGGGGAGGAGGCCTCGATCAAAGGACAACTGAAAAATGAGCATAAGCGGACTGGAAAGTTCCGAAGCCAGCTCTTGCAGTACCTTTGATGGTATTTGTCTGGACCCGGAGACTTAGCTTCATTAAGCGCAAGAAGTGCATTCCTCACATCTTCTTCTGTGAAACGGAGGTCCTCCATGATTCTGCCATTACTCTCTGCATGGAAGTCTGTCGGATTAAAATGCAGTTCCTCAGTCAAAGCAGATGCAACAAACTTGCTAAAGTGTTCGGCTTTTTCGAGATTGTCTATAACTTCCTCATTATTTTTACCTTTTAGTAATGCAACTGTGTCTTTGTTTTTTAGCCTGCTGTTGATGTAACTGTAGAGCACCTTTGGCTTCGTTACGGCCCACTCGATAGTTTGGCTTCGTAGTCTTTCCGCGCTTTTCGAATGTTTGATCTAACGTCGTTCCGCTTTTGGCTGAATTCTTCGTCGTGTGAAGGCAGGCGTGTTAATGCGTACCTACTCCAGAGTTTGTTCTTGCGGTTTATTTGGCTCTTCAGATCTGGCGTTAACCAGGGGGGCCTGCTCGCCTTTTGTACTTTTTTCAGCGGATAGTTTTGATGCATAACTTCGCTTATAAGATCCCTGACAGTGTTCCAAACGGCATCCGGACTACCGGTTAGAAAGTCACACCAATTTTTTGCTGCTAGTTAATTTCTCATTGCGGTGTAATTTTAGCGCCAGTAGTCTAACCGAACCTCCGTATTTCTCGCTTGATTGGTGTTTGAACCATATTCCCACAGGATCATGACATGATCAGTCTTTCCAAGAGGCGCGATTGACCTAATTTCGCTTGTATGAATCGGGTCTTTCGAAAATACGAGGTCCCAACAGTTCGCTGTTTGTGCTTCTTTTATTCTCGTTGGGAATCCATTATTCTGCACGAGAGAGAGAGGTCCCCGTCAGCTTTAAGAATATGGAGCTAAAAAACTCATGCGAACCCTTAACTGATAGCTCATCCCAGTTAATCAGTGGGGCGTTGAAATCTCCAGTATTCAGCGCCTTTTCATTTTGAGCCAGTTCACGCATTAGTCTAAACAAGGTCTCGCCACCCTCTGGAGATTGATTTGGCGGTCTATAGACAGTCATGAAATGTAAAGTGTGTGCACCACGCGTTTACAGTTTAAGCCATAGCGCTTCACAATCATGAGAAGAACTAATGTTGTGTTCTGACGCAATGATGCTTTTCTTGACAAACACTGTTATTCCTCCTCCCCTCCTATGTATCCGGTCCCGACGAAAAACTGGGTACTATCCAGGTACAATTTCGGCATCCATTACGTAGGCCTGTAGCCAGGTCTCTGTAATGGATCTGATATCCGGCTGTAGGTCAGCTTTACAAACTTTGACTCGTCAATCTTCTGAAGCAAACTCTGTGCGATCGTATAAAGAAAGCGCAGCTTCGCTGGCATAGAGTTCTGAGCGATTTTGGGTCGATGGAGCCGAAAGGTCTCTGCCAATTAGATACTTTATTGCCTGAGTTTCGGTCTGCTTCTTGTCAGTAAAACGCAGCGTTATTGGCTGTCTCCAGAGAAATTACCCCTGGGTGGTGATGATTTCGCCGTTCATTATTCGCAGGTTCCGCTCGCCCGAATTGGACCTCCTGTGGAGTTCGGTTTTCAGTGCGCTCCACTTTTCCCTCTCGGCCGGCGAGTACTCCCGCAAACAAAAACCATTGCGCATTTGTTAAGTAATTGCGCTTTCCTGTTCAACTGTAGCTCCGCTTGCTCTTCATGCTTGAATATAAATTTAATTGGTCTGGGTTGACCCGAGTCCGTAAATAAACCCTTTTTAAGGCCCATCCTAAATACTTTTAGGACGAAGACCACCGTTTCTTCATTTTTATGTAAGAAAAGTGTAATTTTTCCGCGGAATAAATCCATATCATGGTCAATTTTATTTTTTGGGGTCTCTGAAGAAGATTCAGGCATCTCTTGTATGACGATGCACTGGCTGCGATTGAATAACGGTCTATGAGGTTTATAAGTGGACTCTACCGACGTGTGCGCATTCTCAACTTGGGCTGTGAGATCCCTAAGCTCCGGCATTTGATAATAAGGAGGACCTGCAAAATCCTCTTTTGTTCCAAGGCCACATTTTTGTGTGGTAGTCTGCGGTATCTTGGGCTTTTTGGGAGACGCAACCAGAATAGTTCTTACTGGTATCTTTGACCCCGCCTGCTTGGCTTTAGGGATAATGTTAAGAACGACACCCTTTGAAACGAAACGGTGATCTCCGCAACAATTGATTTATTGCCCTGACGTTTCAAAAACGTACAGGTTTTCGTCATCAGAGGTGGTAATTATACAGCGGTAATTGAGGCGCTGTACAATAACCACCGCTGATGACGGAAGACTGTACGCTTTCAAAAAACCTCAGGACGATTAAACAATGGTTCGCGAGATTGCCTTATCTGCTCATTTATTTCCGACGATGCGCATTTCCGCTTCGATGAAGTGCTCATGACTCATCTGATAGACTCCAGTGGTGGACCAACTGCGCCGTCTGTGAGTGCGTTTGTTTGTGTTGTCCGACCAGCTGGTTTTCAGGGTTATGCTTGGCTGATGAAGGCAAAAAGCCCGAAACAGTTCTGTATCATGTTACCCCCAGATGCTGTCATACCCCAATTACTGCTATTATGACATGGCCGGCATCGGGTACATATATATATATATATATATATTGCTGATTGAAGCGAAAATGCGTGTCCCCGGACATAAATGAGAAGAAGA
>JAYGXS010000006.1:12026143-12053638 GCA_036362985.1 Ligula intestinalis | reverse complement strand
CCGGACTGATCAACTTACCCCGTCAGTGGGCAGGCCTCCAAGCCACCGCTGTTACCGCACCATGCTAGCTTTAATCGCGTCAGGTCATTTTCAGTGAGAAAAGAGATGCACTGAGGATCGATCTCACTCTCTCCCCCAACCGCCGCATCAAGCCTCCGTCCAGCTGATCGGTCGCGGGATGTGTGATGGACGCAGTGGCTGACGGGGGGCGGCAAAACTGTCTGCGCACGCCACAGCACGACCTGGTCCCATGACTCACGCACCAGAATTCACATAAACAGGGGATTAGAAGGAGCAGCCCTTAATGAAGCGAGGATATCCAAGTCAGCTTATAGACAAGTACAGTGAACCTCTTCGAAATATATTGACTCAGCAGTTAGCACTAAAAAGGCCCTTACCATACTATGCTGCTGTTCTTATAATTTTCAATCCAACGAAGCCTTTGCCAATTCTTCATGCGAAGGATACTTTGCCGTTGCACGCCACTTCAAAATGTATTAATTTATTTACATGCACTTGCAGATGCAAGTACATAGAGTAAACGCAGCGGCAGTTGGCCACCGGAGCTAAGGAACATTTACATAGTTGGTTAATGAAACAAGAAAACAGAATTCCCTGGTCATCAATTACTGAACATTTGTTAGACTCGAACCATGCTGTTGACCCCAAAACGTCTTTCCGAGTACCTGTTCGAACACGAATAACCCGCACCTTGCGCTACCTGGAGGCTGCCTACATACGGCAGTTTAATCTCAACCTATGTTAAGAGTTGGAGCATGTAGTATATCTAACACTGCCTTGGCAACATTGGCTCCCTGTTTACACATTTCATCGCCAAATCGTTACCTCAGACGTCTTTCCTTGTTTTCGCTGACCATGGCTTTTCAACTTCTTATGTTATTCATCAGCATTTTGGCCACTTCTTATGATTCTATGTTATATGGATTTTTTGTACGAATTCACGTTATGCAATGAAAGGCAGTAACTGAAGAGCTCTCTCGAAATGCCATCGATCCACAAAATCTTGCTCTTATTGATATCATTAAACTTGCAGCGGGGAAAATTGCTTTAAATGATACCTTATAGCTTACAAGCACACGCAGATGCCCTGCTATGCCTGCTACTCAGCCACATAATTCTGTTTTGCCATTTGGGCGGAATTGGTTCACACATGAGGCGTACAATTTATTATTTTCTTCTTATAGCACTTCGTTGTTGGTACTTAGATAAAGACACAAAACAAATTTGTATATCCCGATGGTTTATTTTCCGAAAATAGCAGTAGGATTTCACGCAGCATATTTCTTCCGGATTAGTTCTTTAGCAATGACGTTTACAGTGGCATTGGATGGACGCACATTAAAGGCAAGATGAATGTGAACGACCTGTATAGGAAATTCTGAGCGTCCTGTAGAATACGCAGAGTCCATGTTGAATGAAATGTGCCTGTCTGTGAGAATGTACGATTTACTGGAATTGGGAGGACATCACCCGTGCGCATGGCAGAAAGCCACATGATATGGTGATATTGTCCACCTTCGTAAACATAATTCACATTGAGCGTAACCCTCACGGACACATTACGAAAAGTAATTGCATCTGGTCTTTGAAGGCTATCGTTTGTGGCAAGCGGAGTCTGAAATGCAGGATACAGATGTTTATCGTTTGGGAACTATTTCAAAGTAAGTAAATAAATTTAGTTATGCTAGTGTATTAGATGTTAACATGGATAAAGATATGAGGTCCAGACAAATGATTTCACTGGATGACAAACGGTGATGAGAATTTATTAATAGATATATATAGTAAAATTGGTGAGGATAAGATATATAAATGCATATCAGATTTATTAAAATGAATATATATGTGCTTCGCCGATCTAGTAGAGGAACAATTAAAGTCTGTTTTGCCCCGGAGCTCAAAAATGGAATCCACCAGATTGTCAATGGTTGGAACCCCCGAGATTTTAACCCTGACATTAAGTATGACTGGCTGATGACGGCTAACAAGCCAGCAATGTCCATTCCGGTCTCCATTTGCTTTGTCAGAGCCATTTCATCATATCATTATAGTCACACTGTGGTGGTCTGCCGGGTTCACGCTCTGAGCTCTTAGGCGAAGCCTAACTGAATTGTTCCACTACTAGATCAGCGAAGCACATCTATTCATCATATTCCCGATCTCAACCGAATAAAACAAGGAATCCGTGATACCTTGGTAGAGTATTAATCTCAATGACCAAAGGTCGTGTGTTCAAATCTCCAGGGTTCCAAACTTTGAGACTGGGTACAACTGGCTGATAACTGTTGACAAGCCAAAAGTGGCCCTTCCGGTCTCTCTTTGCTTTGACGGATCCATTTCATATATTAATATGCCCAAATATTCGGGGTTCAGATATGGTATCGCATACAACGTCTCCCAAAGAAGAAAGTGGACCAAATTATACTTGAACCGATGTGCCAAAAGCACACTTGTTTCCATCGTCAGAGTATCACCCTTTCTCGTCCGTGGGCGTTGAGTTAAATCTCCATGTCACCAGCCTCATGTTATATCCGTGCTCACTGCACGTTCGGTCGTCTGCATGGTGGCCGTTGGTTGGCTCCGACGCTTTTGCTGCCGGTCAATTGCGAGCCCGCGTTCACTTTCTTACCTACGCCACTATCGTGGTGGCCGCTGCGTTAGTTTGCTCGCCGGCCTCCCCCTCAGCAGACGGAGAGTTGAACGGCCGTTGGTTTTCGCTGTCGGCTTTGCGGTCGCCTCCGTGAGAAAGGTGCCAAGCCGGTCATGTGGCTCCCGACCGCTATTGCCTTCTTCCTCTTTGTGTGTCAGCCGTCGGCCCTGCGTAACTTCTTTCGCCCCATTCTGAGCGACTGTAAGCCTCGTTTGGAGCTCTTGGTAGACGGAATATAAATCTAAGGCTCGGTTTAGTCTGCCTGTCGAAGACCAAATTTTCAGTATTAGTCTGGCCATTTTCTCATCGACCCTGTATGCTGTAGCCCACGGCTGATTGCTTGGTTGCTGGCAGTGGTTCTTTGGGCCTCATTTCCATTATTTGTAGCATTTGCGCAGTGGCCTCTGTAATGTTTTTTAAGTAGGGAATGGCGAGCATGAATTTTGACGCTTCTTCAAACGGGCCGACGAACGCGAGGCCTTTTTGGGCACTTGCGGATGAAGGACATCAGATAATTATTGGCTTTGAAAAGGATATGTAAGAAATCTCTATCCTCCTGATTCTCACTTTTGTCGCTAAAGTGTCTTCGAACACGTCGGATGTGGTTTTTTAAAACAATTGTGTTTTAACATAGTGAAACTGATATATTGACATATTAATATCAACATTTTGGTAAGTAAATAATATTATTAACAATGCAAAAAAACATCCAATCTTTTAGATAAGCAAAGGTTCATATATATATATATAGGCGCATATATAGGCACATTTGAACTGACCAAAATAGTAATAGCCATCAGTATATAGGGGAAGTTTGCGTTGCATTCAAGCAGCATTGGTTCATTATACACCTTTCGTCTGGACACTATGCAGGCACCAGCGGTGGGCTTTGCATAATTATAAAAACGCACCCGTGCACGCACGGTTGAGGTATATGTTCTGGTAACGGGGGGCAGCCAGAGGCTTTCCAGCAAACGCACCACTACCTCACGGAAGTTGATGCCGGGTCCATTCAGCGTACAGGGGTTGGATTCTTTGGAAGAAAATAAAATTAATTATTACCAATTAGAGTGTAAGAATGACTTTTCACAATTTATTTTGTAAATTATCCATGAAATGAAATATTTAAATAGTACTGACACCCAATTCTGCTACTGTTTCCCATTCATGTCTCTGGCGATGAATCCGCGACTGATGTGTAAATGTCAGGCGAATAAACATATTGTCCCAACGATCGAGTCTTCTTCTTCTCAGAGTACTGACAGCCTGACTGAGACATTCCACTCAGAGGCACAATGCCAGTATGTGTCCTTATTTAAACACCCAGTCACCACTATTGCAATCATGCTTGGCTAACTTTGGTCTGTCGAAAAAAATAGAACTGTAGAAGCTGCTTCCAGTGAGTGCATCAATCGCCGGTAATGCTCTAAAGGGAAACGTGGATCGACAACATGTTCATATTCCCCAATTTTTTTTACTGCACTCGTCAAATACGTTAACTTATGTCACATTACCTAACCTCACAGTTTATAATGCTTACCGTGCAACAGCGACTGTGCTGGTCTGCAAACTAGTAGACCAAAACATGCGCAGATGAACGTTTTCATAGTTTCTGTACCTCGACTGACATACTGAGGACACCGGTATATTTTATATGGCTTGCTGCTCCAGTCAAATGATGCCACATTATGTCAGTTGCCATTGGTTGGAACTATTTAATGAACATCAGAATGTCCAAATTCCCAACGCCACCACATTATATTTTCTCGATAAAGCGTTGAATGTGAATGATCACAAAACATACTTTTTACGATGCATGGGTTCCGAAAATTTTACCACTTTAATTGAAACATTGTTTTCCTGGAAGAAATTTGAAAATTAGCTAATATCGTGATTTTTGCCTTCGCTGTTAAGTTATATTTCATGTTCCACACAGCCGTTGGCATCATTGCACAGACTCATGGAAGATCTGTATTATTCTTCCAGTCTTCAAGTCAGGATCTCGTTCGGTGGTAAATAACTACCGAGGTGCCCATTAAACCCCGGCCTAAGCCAACCTTTTGTAAAAGATCATTTTAATCAAATTCTCGATTTTTGTGTAGAAAATAAACTATTTAACGCCTCACAGCATGTATCTCAACCTGGAAGGTCATGCGGAACCTGCCACTTGGCATTACTTAACCTGGATACTTCACTTCGCAATGAACAGCAATCAGTCATCGTAATTTACTTGGACCTTATTTAAGCTTTTGACAAGGTGCCGCATAGGCGCCTTTTAGTGAAACTGGAAGCCCTAGGCATCAGGCCTCCCCTCCTTGATTTCATTGCCTCCTACCTGTCTAACCGCAGACAGAAAGTTTTAGGGGGCAATAGCTACTCGATGCCTCAGCCGATAACTAGTGGCGTTTTACAAGGCACGGTTTTAGGTCCCCTCCTTTTAATTCTTTACATTGATGAAATTGCAACAGTGCTAAATAATTCGGAAAATTTCATTTATGCTGATGACCTTAAGTGTATTTACTCATTTTTTAAGGACATGGCCAGTACTTGTGTTGATAAAGTTAACGCAGACTTGCGTACCCTCTCAAGTTGGAGCGCTACATGGCAGATGGTGTTTTGCCATCCAAATTTATTTACATGTGTTTTGGTCCCGCAATGTTTTCTGGACCCATTATCTTCCAAAAAAGCCTACTGTTAGAAAGATCTATGATAAAGGATTTGGGTATTACTTACACGAATAAGCTTGCGTTATCACCTCATTCAGATCGAATTTCTACCAAGGCCGCACAGATATGTGGGTTTATATCGCATATTTTTTTCATTCCAGAAAGGAAGTCAAAACTATACCGCAGGTTTGTTCTTCTTTTACTTGAATACTGCTGTCCGCTTTTTGCTTTCATGTCACAGAATGACTGTAGTAAGTAGAATATTTTCAGCAAGTTTTCACTTGTAAAATACTTATCTGTTACTGGGTCTGGTATGTGTTATACAGATAGATGTCAGTTTGCAAACATTACATTTCTTTGATAAAGAAGACTCGAAGCTCGTACATCCTTTCTGTTTCGCGTTAAAAATAGCCATAATCTCCCACAAATTAACGCTTAACTTCCGGTTGACCGACCTTACGCCACTCGTAACTCTTCCATGATAATTTTACCACCCTATAGCTCCACTTGTAACCGTTTTCGCTTTTTTACCTCCAAATATGCTTTTATTTGAAACAACCTTCCACTCAATATTAGGCTGTCTTCTTCACTATCGATTTTTCAAGGCAAATTACATAAGCACTAAAATTTGGAGAAAATAAAGTAGTAATTGTCTAATTCCTTTCCAAACACGCATGTTGTAGATTTCGAAAAGGGTCCTCTTTGCATTTGAAGCAGAGTCAAGCCTCACTTCCAAGGGCTGAGAACTCTTCTCCGTGTTTGCAACGTTCACTGTGGTTTTTGAGGTCAATATTCCTCGTTACCGCCAACTTACCGAAGAGCTCTGGATTCAGAGTCAACATCCTTTCCAAGGGTTGTGAGCTATTCTCAGTTTTTGCAACCTTCGCTGTTGTTTTCGAGGTTGCTATTCATGGTTATTGCAAACTTTTCGATGGGCTCTGGAGTCAGGTGGGTCGCATCTCGGTAATGTTGCCTTGCCTTCTACTGTCTTCTCCTGTTGTCTCGGATGACCCCTTCTTAACTCATCGATATATTATTTTTCCCATGATCATAAACGTCCCGGATAAGACTCGCCTGTAACGAAATGTTAAATCTTGTATGGGATTTTTACGGTTAATTAGGTAGGGATTTGCCCGATCTTATTGTAGAAAGCCTCAGTAAACTTTTCGAAAATTTCCCATTTCGAGATTATACACGCATAAAATCCGTATTTTTAAACCGTATTTTTCTGGAGATTAGTAGACAGGGTGGGAATAAAAGTTAGACTCTTGGCATATTGTGTTTGCCTTCAAAAATCATTTGGTTAACTTCTTTCACCGTCTGGGTCCCAACGAAGGCACAAAAGGTCGTGCTGTCAGTCCTCGAAGAAATAAGGCAAACCACACACCTGCTTTTGGGACTCTCCTAGCTTTTGCCCTAGTCCTCTACAGTAGAGACCGGTGGAAAAATATTCTCACAGAAGTCTTGGAGAGAAAAATGAAACCTACTGTATAACGATAAAAGGGCTTTGGAACCAGTGAATGTTCTGATCAGGGTTTTGAATATGCAATAGGATGGCTGCAGATTGGGTTTGAAAGTGCTAAAAGCTGAGTACATAAACAAATTTACTTTTATCTAAAGAAACTTGTCAATTAAGCTGCTTAATGCCCACGTTCCCAAATTTAAATACCGGCAAAGGTGGCCTATGTAAGCCCACTCATATAGCCCAAATCTCAGCATTTTGTCTACAAACACGATGCTTATGGAGTTTTTGGGGTTAAGAACTAAAAAGGGCAGGGAAGGAAATAAGTACATGTGTAATGACCCAGAAATATTCGTATCTCAGAGTACACACGCTTGCCAGCAATACATTGGTTACATAAACAGAAGAAAATTCTTAGAAGTAAGTGTTAAGTGAAAAAATGAAGACTAAGTTGCTTCATGCGGCCACTCGTAGCATGCCTTTGGGCATGTAAGTTTAAATTGTGCACGATGCATTGCACCACGGACTATACCAACCTAATTCCAGAACGATAAGTTTGACAACATCAACCTATGTATCTATGTATCTTTCTATCTTAATCTATTGCGATCAACCTTTCTATAGATAAAAACCGACAAAAAGAAAAAAGATAAAAAGATAGAAAGAACGAAAGAGAGATAGATTTATAGATGCATAGATAGATGGATAGACTGATAGAAAGAAAGATAGAAAGTTAAATACATTGATTCATAGATGGAACGGTAGATCGATTGATGGATTGATGATAATATACATAAAAGTTACACACATAGATAGATAGATAGATAGATAGATAGATAGATAGATAGAGAAACAGACAGATAAAGAGATAGATAGATAGATAGATAATATCAAGAAAGAAAAAAAGAAAGAGAAAAAGAATGAATGAATGAAGGAATGAAACATAGATACATAAATAAAAAGAAAGATAAATAGATCGATTGATTGATAGATCGATAGATTGAGAGACAGACAGATATATATATAGATTGACAGATAGATAGATAGTTTGATTAATTCACTTGTTGATAGATAGGTAGATAGATGGATAGAAACGTCGATTGATAGACCGGTAAATCGATAGATAGATGCAAAGACAGATAGATAGATAGATCGATAGATAGATAGATAGATAGATAGATAGATAGATAGATAGATAGATAGAAAGATAGATAGATAGAAATAAAGATAGATAGATATGTAGGTAGGTAGATAGGCAGGCGGATAGATAGATATAAAGAAAGGTTTATTTCCGAAACGTCAGCAAAATTACAGTGTGGTTAACGACAGCGCCTTTTTTTCTTCTTTGCCTTTTTTGGGGGATGATGATCGGGATATATATATAGATAGATAGATAGATCGATAGATAGATAGATAGAAAAAAAGATAGATAAAGAGATTGAAAGATAGATAGAAAGGTCAATAGAAAGACGGATTGATGGATAGATAGTTGGATGGAAGGAAACAACGACAGATGCATGCATAGATAGATTGATAGATAGATCGATAGATTGATTGATTGCTTGATTGATAGGCAGACCAACAGATAGTCAGAAAGATAAATAGAAATATAGGTGAATAGATAGATGAATAGATAGGTAAAAACAGGCAGAATGAAAAAAGGTAAGAAGATAGAAAGAAAAAAGAGAGATTGGTATACAGATGTATAGACAGGTAAAAAGATAGATAGAAAGAAAGATAGACAGATATATAGATTGATAGAATGAACGTTAGATCGATAGATGGATTGATGTATAGATTCATAAATAGTTACATAGATAGATAGATAGATCGATCGATAGATTAATAGATAGATAGATAGATTGATAGATAGATAGATAAATAGAGGTAGTCAGATAAAGGTATAGGTAGATAGACAGAAAGATATATGGGTAGATGGATCTAAGGATAGTAAGAAAGAAAAAATGAAAAAAAGCAAGATAGATCAATAGATAGACAGATAGATATATAGATTGACTTGTCGATAGATAGATTGACTAATTCATTGAGAGATATATAGATAAATAGAGAAAATATATAGAGAGAACAGAAGATCGATAGATAGATGGATAGATGGATAGCTACATAGATAGACAGATATAAAAATAGAAAGAACGAAAGAACTGAAGTTATCGAGAGAAAGATGCAAAGATTGATGTATAAATATACAAATAGATAGATAGATGACAAGATAGATATATAGATAGATGGAAAGATTGCTTGATAGAAAGATTAATTGAAACATAGATAGATATTGAAAATAGAAAGAAAGAACTATGGATATATATATAGATAGATAGATGGATAGATAGATAGATAGATAGATAGATAGATATATTGATAGTTAGATAGAAAGACACGTAGGTAGATGTAAAATATAGGCGCGCACCTTTAATTTGCATGCGGAACAACATACTCAGAGTGGCCGCGGGAAGCAACTTTCCAGCATTTTTTTTCACTTGAAACTTCTAAAAATTTTTCTTCTGTTTAAGTATACAATTTATTGCTGGCAACCCTTTGTACTCAGAGATATGTATATTTCTGGGTCATTACACATGTACTTATTTCCTTCCCTGCCTTTTTTATTTCTTCATCCCCCAAAAACTCTATAAGCATAGTTTTTGTAGACAAAATGCTGAGATTTGGGCTATATGCGTGGGCCTACATAAGCCACCTTTGCCGGTTTTTTACTTTTGGAACGTGGGCATTAAGCAGCTTAACTGACACATTTCCTTAGATGAAATTAAATTTGTTTATGTTCTCGGCGTTAAGCACTTTCATACCCAATCTGCAGCCATCCTTTAGTCGTGCTTCCTATTGTATATTCTAAACCCTGATAAGAACATTCGCTAGTTCCAAAGCCCTTGTATCGTTATACGGTAGGTTACGTTTTTCTTTCTAAGACTTCTATGTGAATATTTTCCCACTGGTCTGTATTGTAGAGGACTAGGGCAAAAGCTAGGAGAGTCCCAAAAGCAGGTGTGTGGTTTGCCTTATTTCTTCTAGGACTGACAGCATGACCTTTTGTGTCTTCGTTGAGACCACGACGGTGAAAGAAGTTGACCAAATGATTTTTGAAGGCAAACACAATATGCCAAGAGTCTAACTTTCTTTCCCACCCTGTCTATTAATCTCGCGAATAAAGACCAACCTTTGCTGACGGACGCAGAAAGTACACCAACAGTTTTCTGCACGTCTGCCTTACGCTGCCAAAAGAGCCGCTTGAAGCTTTGTTGGCATTATTGAAAGTTATAGTGGTGTTCATCGATGGGGTGTGGAATTCACTCACCCAGTTGTGCCTCCGTCTTGAGTCCTACCCGCAATCTCAAAATGGTGAGATGTATCGACAAAATAACTGGGTTGTTTTAAATCGTTTTCTACTTTCAGTTTTTAGTCATTTGCCTCAATGTTAGGTTCAGCACTTTGACCGAAAGGAAGCCAGAAAACATGGCTTAAAAATACGGATTTTATGCGTTGATAATCGCGAAATGGGAAATTTTCGAAGTTACTGCTGCCGAAAGGTTTACTGACGCTATCTACAATAAGACCGGGCAACTTACTATCCAATCTACTGTTAAAATCCCATACAACATTGAGCATTTCGTTACAGGCTAGTCTTATCCCTTTTAATTGTGTTTTCCTTGGTTTCTGAAATTCGACAAAATTAGTTTAAGTAGTATACCCCATAAATCCCTTATCCCAGCATTTTATCCTACGGAAACGGTGGTAAGAGAATGTATGGGGGTGATGAAATGGGAGAGACAGCGAACAAAAATTTTAAGAAGTAAGTGTTAATTGAAAAAATATGCTACCATTTGTTTTGCACGGCCGCTGAGAGGAAGTTGTTAAGTTAAAGTTAACAAGCAGTGGTACTCGACCGTCTCGAAACTCTCGGAAGAAAATGAGATAGATAGATGGATAGAAAGACAGACAGAAATATAAATAGATAGATAAATAGAAAGCTAGACAAATAGGTAAATAGATAAATAAATAAATAGAAAGATAGATGATAGATGGATAAATAGACAGACAGACAGACAGATAGGTAGTTAGATTAATAGAATGATAGATGGATAGATAGATAGATAGATAGATAGATAGATAGACAGATAGATAGATAGATAGATAAACAGATAGATAGATAGATAGATAGATAGATAAATAAATAAATAGATAGATAGAATGATAGACAAAAGATAGATAAATATACAGGCACACAGACAGTTAGATAGATAGATAGATAGATTTAAAGATTGATAAATGGATAGATATACTTCTGCTCGTTAAGTAGGAGGTCATTTTCTGACGACCATGTTGGGACGTTGTCCAGTCCATCCGTCAGTACTTGGAGATGTGTGTGTCTTTTTAAATAATGGACGAAAACCATATCATCAGCATACTTAGCAAACTAACATTCATTTGGCGATCGTTGGTCGTCCGTTTTGAGGGAGAAGAGATGAAAAGATACTATAGACCTCTGTGGAACTCTTCAATTTTTGGGAAGGACCGCGGATTTTCTCTTTACGCAATGAACTTATTGAGTTTGGGAAATTAAAAATTCTCCAAGCCAAGAGACAGCTCAGCCGGGAGAGCCGCATGCAGAAGTTTTATTAAGAAGAAGAAGAAGAAGAAGAAGAAGAAGAAGAAGATGGAGCAGGATCATATTTAAAGCCTAGGAGTAGTCGAGAAAGGCGCATGCTTATGCACGGCAGCCCTTATTTTAGTCTCTAAGAGCAAAATTATTTACCAGTGCAACAATTTCTAGTGTACTACATGTAGCCATGTATGAAAACTGCAAGGGGTCGGACAAATCGGAGGAAAACGGTGATATTATGTCCAAGGT
Organism: Ligula intestinalis; assembly: GCA_036362985.1. Classification (NCBI taxonomy): domain Eukaryota; kingdom Metazoa; phylum Platyhelminthes; class Cestoda; order Diphyllobothriidea; family Diphyllobothriidae; genus Ligula; species Ligula intestinalis. The sequence continues at coordinate 12,041,957 of JAYGXS010000006.1, read as the reverse complement.
AACTTGTTCTACAAGTTCCAGTAGTGCAAAAGAGCAGGCAATTAAACGAAAGGATTTGGAACCAGAAAAAAAAGAGTTTTTTCGGGATGGGAATGATTCTCACTAATCGCCCATAATCGGAAATCTTAGACTTAATGAAGGGCAAGTTGATGAGTGCTTCAATGCAGGACCTAACTTTAAAGGGCAGTATTTCAGGAGGAACTGTGAGATCCCATCTGACCCGGCAGCTCTTCATCCTCGAACCTTTTTAAGATGTTTCATTACTGTTACCACAGACACAGGAGCAAAGACACAAAGTCTATTTGTCTCCTGAATTAAGACCAATCTTTGCTGCTTCAACGCAGAATGTAGAGTTACAGCTTTTGCAAGTCTGTACGAAGAAGTAAAAAAATCCACTTGAGTTTTCGTAAGCGTAATGGAAAGTTATATTGGTGTTCGCCGACCGGGTACAGAACGCGCTTGTCCCTTTGTGCCTAGAAACTCCGTCTTGACCACCACCCGCAAGCTCACAAACCCTTCTCCTATTAACAAATGAACTTGTTTTATTCCGGTCTGGTTATTTCCGTTTTTAGAACTTTGCCTCAATAGTAGGTTAAGTACTTTGTCCGAAAGGAAGACGGAACAACACGGTTTAAAAAAACGGATTTAATGCGTACAAAATCTAGTTATGTGAATTCCGAATTTACTTCTCCCGAAAGGTGTACTGACGCTTTCTACCATGAGACCGGGCAACTCCCTATTCACTCTACTGTACAGATCTAATGCAAGCTTGATCATTATGTAACAGGCCAGTCGTCTCTTCCTCAGGTGTGTTTTGCTTGTTTTGCGAAATTCTATAAAAGCTTGACATGTATACAATATGACACAGTTCACGAGATGAGTAAATTAATGTGATTCCGATTATAGTTTATATGTTAGTTTCCTTAATCGACAGTGCCCCATCTCACTAATTTTCCCGCCATATGCGTAGTGTATTGGCAAATATTTAAAACCGGACATTCCGGTTCGTTTACCCATTTTACTTTCTCAAACCACCGCAGACGCGCCAGTGCGGAGGCCTCGGTGATACAATTAAAGGAAATGCTAAGTTTCCATATTTAGTTGATTCTGAAGCAGGTAGCTCTCCGTTGTCGTAAATTCCAGTATAAAGGTCGATACTTTGCTTAGTTGAAAAATGAAACTGGAAACAGCAAAATCCATTACGTTGAGGCACAGAGGCATAGTAGAACTTTAGCTTTAATTAGAAAACGCATCGTTAAGCCATACGTAATCATTGACCCATTATATATTTTAAGAATGCATTCTATGCGCCGATTTCCTGCATCCACGTACCAGTCGTATTCTGGTATGTTATAAACTAGTCTTAGTAACTATGGTCACTAGCATAATTACAGTGGTCGCTTGTTATTAAGCCTACGGCTTATAAGCGTAGCCGTGTATTCAGCCCAAGTCAGCTTGGGACGGAGTTATACATCGCAAAATCTGCCGGCTAATAAGCCCACTCGCCGGCTACAGTGTCCAGTTTGCCAACAGGATAGAGTGAAATTCTCATCTCTCTGCGTGCGCAACTGGTTACGTGTCGCAAATAATTTTTTTTATTTTTGCTAATACGTAAAATACAGACTAACAGCTTTCTTTTCTTGTGCATAACCTAGCTCTTCACATAATACAGAACGTATGTAATGTATAGTGCCCATCTTGCGTTTGCTAATCAAAAAACTAAGACTCTCTGCTTAATGCGTCCGACGCTCATTAAGCCCAATTTGTTCTGGGCCCGAGGTGGGCTTAATAGCCGGCGACTACTCTATTACAAACGTTGACATATTAATTCGTGCAGTTCTATGCTAGTGCTAGTAGTGCAAAATTAGTAGCAGCTGACACAGTTTTGAGGTAATAGATTTGTTAAGACCGAAAGAAGACGAGCCCTGATGTGCTCTGGGCCTCAAACATATATTTACTTGGATGAGCATAGACACAGATTTGCACTCCTTGTTGAGATTAGGGAGGTATAAGCCCCGGGGCCTATTCTACTGAGCATCACTTTTGATTAATATAAGTGCCAGAAATAGTACCCATACTACTACCACTCAGTGTTATCGCGGGTCAGTAGTAGTGTAACCCGAAACAGCAACATCAGTGTCGGTCTGGGTTTCCGTCCCGGACACCTACTGGAAGTCATTGGTTGCAGATAGTGTTGTAGTATCCACGCAAAGTCTACTGTCACTTAAAACTACGGTAGACGGTGTTTTGGTCTGCATTGGAGAAACAGGCCAAAGCCTTATTCCCTTTGATCTCCGTGATTCCGGGTCAATGTGGAGAGTATGGTTGGCGCTTGGTTCTGCTACCTGCACTTAAATGTACATCCTTGCCACCGTCCCTGAACCAATCTGTTTGGTGTATATGCTGGACTTTATCAACATCGATAGTCGAAAACATGCACACCTTGTATGCGTGAGGCACACCGTTGATGGAAGCCTTCGGACCACGTAAGCGACTTCCTCCCATACCCTCACCTGTTGGATGGCGAGTTAAGTAGGCTTATTGGTGGATGAGTGGAGGAAGATGAAGTTAGTTCAACCCTGGGCAACACATTTTCGTAAAACTTCAGCACTCGCTCTATTATTATAAATAAGACTGGGCTGAAAATATCAATCCTGACTAGTAAAATTGGCTTGAAGGATAATTCAGTCCATCTGGGGCAAAGTTTAATGTCCGCTGCCGACTGTAGTCATAAAAGGCACTCTCAGGCATGCGAGATATGAGCTGAGTATATTAACTAGGCAGTGGGGGACATGTGTAGGCGGGCTGCGTAGCATTCGCCTGCGAATGTGCGAATGTGCGGCAAACATAACTCCTTCTCACTGACAACTTTATCAGGCGGGAGTGACCGTCACGCGTCAATGTCTTGCGACCCAAAATATTTCACGACCCTTATGAATTGCAGAATCAAAGAACATGCGGCAACTTAAGCGAAACAGAGTTTTTTAAGGAAGTATTTCGGGAGAGCGCTGAAGTGATTATCCACCAATTATTTCAATCTCCACGCTTCATGGACATATTCTTTCCGATAATATCCAGAGGGGTCAAGACCTTATTTAGTCGGTCGGATCCGGGTGGACGCTTATTTTCAACATGATGACAGTTCCCCCTCCGATTGTGACAATGGGCACCGTGCGATCGGACGAACCGCAGCAAACGCTGAAGCAAGCCGAAGCACACACTGAGGCAAGCTGGGCATACAACACGAAGGCTACAGCAGGCAGAAGTAATGCAGCGAACTACCGCTAACGAAAGCAGGATTTTGAGCAGAATTGTAGAGAATCTGCCCACTCACTCGACACTCCCACTTCTTCCACAAAGACAAAGTCAATAAGACCGCGGATGAGGAAGGGTCTTGGTGGCTGGCACGATAGACATTCAGCACGTGCACACTTGACTCAGCCAATTCGCTAGTTAGGCTCCCCTGTGCGCAGGGAGCACCATAAAGGCCACATTAACAAGAAGCCATTGTAGCCTGAATCTCAGTCCTTCATCTCCTCACATGCACACACACGAACACACGCATACTAAAGGAGCAGCAACGTAGGGGGCCCAAGTTTTCCCGTCAGTTGGCAAACCCTGTAAGCCATGGCTTTTAGCGCACCATGATAGATTCATGCGCATTCATATTAATTATAGTGAGAAGAGCAGCGCGCCGAGGGTCGAGTTCACTCTCTCTCTCTTTCTCTTTCACCCACTTATCTTCAACACCCAGACACCCGGTAGGTTGATCGTCGATTTTGACGATAGTCCCTACGTGTTAAAATCAGGTAAAACATGCGGTGACTGTGACGGACGTGCAATGGAGGCAAACGCGCCGCATCTACACCACTGCCCGGCCACCCCGCACCGGGAACCGGTGTCAAGACAAAGTCCGAGAGACCGGAAATGCGGGATAGCACAGACGGCTTCCGCGACAAGCACTCAACACGCGTACCAAATAGCACGTCTCGCTCGGTAGGCTCACGCCAGGGAGTGCCATACAGGCCACATCTGCCTATCAGCCCGCAGACACCCACTATACACAACAAGACAAACTGGACTGACTGCGTTCTCCAAGTGCTGACCTCACTCTCTCCCTCACCGCCAACTACAGGCCACCGCCTAGCTGTCGGCCGCCTGCGGTGGGATAGGTGCGACGCTGCTCACGCAGTCCTGGAAGGATATGGAGCGGTAAACTGACGGCTGCAGTCCCTTGTGTGTGTACGTATGTAGATTGGGGCTGTTGCTGTTGCCAGTCTCACCAGTATATGTGTGCACTCATGCGCGCGAGTTTCATCACTGCTGTGTGCGTGCCCGTTTTAACAAACACACACACACGCACACACGTGATTGGCTACCTCTCCTATGCGCGCCACATCAACATCTTGCTAGGTTCCCACCTACATGGAAGTGTCATAAAGGGTACATTAAGAAGAAGCCATTGCAGCCTGGCTCCCAGTCCGCCAGTTAGGCACTCCACTCAACAAGACACACACCGGACTGATCGACTTACCCCGTCAGTGGGCAGGCCTCCAAGCCACCGTTTTTACCGCACCATGCTAGATTTAATCGCGTCAGGTCATTTGCAGTGAGAAAAGAGATGCATTGAGGATCGATCTCACGCTCTCCCCTAACCGCCGCATCAAGCCTCCGTCCAGCTGATCGGTCGCGGGATGTGGGATGGACGTAACGGATGATAGGGGGCGGCAAACCTGTCTGCGCACGCCAAAGCACAAACCTGGTCCCATGACACACGCACCAGAATTTACATAACCAGGGGATTAGAAGGAGCAGCCCTTAATGAAGCGAGGATATCCAAGTCAGCTTATAGACAAGTACAGTGAACCTCTTCGAAATATATTGACTCAGCAGTTAGCACTAAAAAGGCCCTTACCATACTATGCTGCTGTTCTTATAATTTTCAATCCAACGAAGCCTTTGCCAATTCTTCATGCGAAGGATGCCTTGCCGTTGCACGCCACTTCAAAATGTATTAATTTATTTACATGCACTTGCAGATGCAAGTACATAGAGTAAACGCAACGGCAGTTGGCCACCGGAGCTAAGGAACATTTACATAGTTGGTTAATGAAACAAGAAAACAGAATTCCCTGGTCATCAATTACTGAACATTTGTTAGACTCGAACCATTCTGTTTACCCCAAAACGTCTTTTCGAGTACCTGTTCGAGCACGATTAACCCGCACCTTGCGCTACCTGGAGGCGCCTACATACGGCAGTTTAATCTCAACCTATGTTAAGCGTTGGAGCATGTAGTGAATCTAACACTGCCTTGGCAACATTGGCTCCCTGTTTACACATTTCATCGCCAAATTGTTACCTTAGACGTCTTTCCTTGTTTTCGCTGACCATGGCTTTTCAACTTCTTATGTTATTCATCAGCATTTTGGCCTTTTCTTATGATTTTATGTTATATGGATTTTTTTGTATGAATTCACGTTATGCAATGAAAGGCAGTAACGGAAGAGCTCTCTCGAAATGCCATGGATCCATCTAACCTTGCTGTTATTGATATCTTTAAGCTTGCACTGGGGAAACTTTGCTTTAAAATGAGACCCTTTAGCTAACAAGTACGCGCAGATGCCCTGCTATGCTTGCTACTCAGCCACAGAATTCAGTATTTCCATTTGGGGCGGAATCGGGTCACACATGAGGCGTAAAACTTATTTTTTTCTTCTTATAGCTCTTTGTAGTTGGTTACTTAGATAAAGATGCAAAACTAATATGTGTATCCTGATGGTTTATTTTCCAAAAATAACAGTAGGATTTCACGCAGCATATTTCTTCTGGATTGGTTCTTTAGCAATGACGTTTATAGTGGCAATGGATGGACGCACATTAAAGGCAAGATGAATGTGAACGATTTGTATAGGAAATTCTGGGCGTCCTGCAGAATGCGCAGAGTCCATGTTAAATGAAATGTGCCTGTCTGTGAGAATGTACGATATACTGGAATTGGGAGGACATCACCCGCGCGCATGGCAGAAAGCCACATGATATGGTGATATTTTCCACCTTCGTAAACATAATTCACATTGAGGGTAACCCTCACGGACACATTACGAAAAGTTATTGCATCCGGTCTTTGAAGGCTATCGTTTGTGGCTAGCGGAGTCTAAAATGCAGGATACAGTTGTTTATCGTTTGGGAACTATTTCAAAGTAAGTAAATAAATTTAGTTATACTAATGTATAAGATGTTGACATGGGTGAAGACATGAGGTCCAGACAAATGATTTCACTGGATGACAAACGGTGATGAAAATGTTATTAATATATAAATATATACACATATATAGTATAATGGGTGAAGGTAGGATATATAAATGCATATCAGATTTATGAAAATGAATATATATATATGTGCTTCGCCGATCTATTTGAGGAACAATTAAGTTCTGTTTTGCTCCGGAGCTCACAAGTGGAATCCGCCAGATCGTCAAGAGTCGGAACCCCCGAGTTTTGAACCCTGACATTAATTATGACTGGCTGATGACGACTAACAATCCAGCAATGTCCATTCCGGTCTCCCTTTGCTTTTTAGGAACCATTTCATCATATCATTATAGTCACACTGTGACTGTCTGGCGGGTTCATGCTGTGAGCTCCTGCGCAAAGCCTAACTTAATTGTTTCTCTACTAGATCAGCGATGCATATCTTTCCATCATATTCCCGATCACAACCGAAAAAACAAGGAATCCGTGATACCTTGGTAGAGTATTAATCTCAAGGACCAAAGGTCGCGGGTTCAAATCTGCAGGGTTCCAAACCTTGAGACTGGGTACAACTGGCTGATGAGTGCTGACAAGCCAGAAGTGGCCATTCCGGTCTCTTTTTGCTTTGTCGGATCCATTTCATATATTAATATGCCTAAATATTCGGGGTCCAGTTATGGTATCGCATACAACGTCTCCCAAAGAAGAAAGTCGACCAAATTGTACTTGAACTGATGTGCCAACAGCACACTTGTTTCCATCGTCAGAGTACCGCGCTTTCTCGTCCGTGGGCCTTGAGTGAAACATTCCTGTCGCCAGCCTCGTGTTATATCCGTGCTTACTGCACGTTCGGTCGTCTGCATGGTGGCCGTTGGTTGGCTCCGACGCTTTTGCTGCCGGTCAATTGCGAGCCCGCGTTCACTTTCTTACCTACGCCACTGCGTTAGTTTGCTCGCCGGCCTCCCCCTGTCGGCTTTGCGGTCGCCTCCGTGAGAAAGGTGCCAAGCCGGTCATGTGGCTCCCGACCGCTATTGCCTTCTTCCTCTCTCTGTGTGTCAGCCGTCGGCCCTGCGTAACTTCTTTCGCCCTATTCTGAGCGACTGTAAGCCTCGTACGGAGCTCTTGGTAGACGGAATTTAAATCCATGGCTCGGTTTAGTGTGCCCGTCGAAGACCGAATTTTCAGTATTAGTCTGGCCATTTTCTCATCGAACCTGTATGCTGTAGCCCACGACTGATTGCTCTGTTGCTGGCAGTGGGTCTTTGGGCCTCATTGTCATTATTTTTAGTATTTGCGCAGTGGCCTCTGAAAGGTTTTTCAATTAGGGAATGGCGAGCCTGAATTTTGACGTTTCTTCGATCGGCCGATGAATGCAATGCCTTTTTAGGCACTTGCGGATGAAGGATATCAGATAATTATTGGCTTTGAAAAGGATATGTAAGTAATCGCTATCCTCCTGATTCTCACTTTCGTCGCTAAAGTGTATTTGAACACGTCGGATGTGGTTTCTGACACAATTGTGTTTTGAAACGATGAACCTGATATATTAACCTATTGATATCAACATTATGGTAAGTAAATAATAACATTAATTATTCAAAAAAATTCCAATCTTTCAGATTAACAAAGGCGCATATATGTGGGCACATTTGAACTGACCAAAATAGTAATAGCCATCAGTATATAGGGGAAGTTTGCGTTGCATTCAAGCAGCATTGGTTCATTATACACCTTTCGTCTGGACACTATGCACGCACCAGCGGTAGGCCTTGCGTGAACAATAAAACGCACCCGTGCACGCACGGTTGAGGTATATGTTCTGGTAACAGGGGGCAGCCAGAGGTTTTCCAGCAAACGCATCACGACCTCACAGAAGTTGATGCCGGTTCCATTCGGCATACAGGGGTTGGATTCTTTGGAAGAAAATAACATCCGTTATTACCAATTAGAGTGTTAGAATGACTTGTCACAATTTAATTTGTACAATTAGCCATGAAATGAAATATTTAACGAGTACTGAGACCCCATTCTGCTACTGCTTCCTATTCATGTCTCTGGCGATGAATCCGTGACTGATATCGAAACGTCAGGCGAATAAACATATTATTCCAACAATCGAGTCTTCTTCTTCTCAGAGTACTGACAGCCTGACTGACGTACTCCACTCAGAGGCACAATGCCAGTATGTGTCCTTATTTAAACACCCAGTCACCACTATTGCAATCATGCTTGGCTAACTTTGGTCTTTCGAAAAAAATAGAACTGTAGAAGCTGCTTCCAGCGAGTGCATCAATCGTCGATAATGCTCTAAAGGGAAACGTGGAACAACAACATGTTCATATTCCCCAATGTTTTTTTACTGCACTCGTCAAATACGTTGAAAACTTATGTCACATTACCTAACCTCACAGTTAATAATGCTTACCGTGCAACAGCGACTGTGCTGGTCTGCAAACCAGTAGACCAAAACATGCGCAGATGAACGTTTTCATAGTTTCTGTACCTCGACTGACATACTGAGGCCACCGGTATATTTTATTTGGCTTGCTGCTCCAGTCAAATGATGCCACATTATGTCAGTTGCCATTGGTTGGAACTATTTAATGAACATCAGAATGTCCAAATTCCCAACGCCACCACATCATATTTTCTCGATAAAGCGTTGAATGTGAATGATCACAAAACATAATTTTTAAGATGCATGGGTCCCGAAAATCTTACCACTTTAATTGAAACATTGTTTTCCTGGAAGAAATTTGAAAATTAGCTAATATCGTGATTTTTGCCTTCGCTGTTAATTTATATTTCATGTTTCACACAGCCGTTGGCAACATTGCAGTGAAGGTTCATTTTTTGGTTAGCCACAGGTTTGTAGAAAAGATAACTATTTTTAAGTTATTAAACACTCTGAATATGAACGTGATGAAACACTCAGTGCACATTTTTTGACTGAACGTAAACTTGCTTGCATTATCCGGAAGTTTACAATTCTTTTACCAGGGTTTAGTTAGCTTAAGTGACTGTTTAACTGTCCTCCACGACATCAAATACATCAGTTACTTCAGGAGCAAGCACATAGTTCACTCATTTCCCTATGGACACCAAATAGTCACTTGCTTACTTAAAACGGTCGTGTGTGCGAAAATGTTTTTTTTTGAATTCCAGCTTCCGGTGGGACATCTTGGATCCATTTTTTTTAGTGTTCGCTCTAATAAATCCTTTACGTTGCCGTAATAGATTCGAATCCCACTGAGGCCACCCTACTTTTCAAACTTGGGTCAAATTATGATTATCGCAATAAACATTATGCTTTTCTTCTAACAATTTGTTTAAAAAGAGCATTAGATATTAAAATGACTGCAGTTTACTATGTTCAGTTGCACCGAGTCTGCTTTTCCTACATTGATGCTATAGAGTTAACTAAAAGAATAAATGCAGTAAATTGTTAAAAGCAATTTTTTATGTACGGAGCACTTCACCGTTTCCTATCTATTATCTTGAGCGAAGCTATCCGCAGTCTTTTGATTTTTTCGGAAATTAATTGAGAAAAGTATCACCAGGTACCATCGAGTGAGCTGTAACCTGGAAATTAGTGTTTTTCCTCCTCACCGCCGCTGCGTGCTCGCGTCCGGCGTAATATCCCGGTTTCACCGACGTAGTTGCTTTGTCTACAGCTGCTCCACATCTGGAAACTGACTCCATCCCAATCTGTCCATGTCCTTCACACTATTCTCCCGTCACCTATGATAAGGGATTTTCGACAGAATCCGAAACATCTCGTAATTAAAATTCTTGTTCCAGCGATCACATCTTTTACTTCTGACGTGCTTCCTGGAACTCACGTATTTGCCTCTTTTATACGGTCTGCCTGCATGGCGCGCCCTCATGCCGTCACATTGAACTGCCCTAGTTTTATATCTCCAAATCAAACTTGAAAAAAAAACTGTACAAGACACCAAGTAGTAATGGTTTCTGCCTATTTCACCCGCGCAACTTCAAACCTTACGTCTTTGTGATGATCAGCACAAATTATGGTGACATACCAGTTGAGAGCCCGCCTTTTGCACGTTTTACGTCCTTCCTGCTGTTATCATTTCAACAGTGCTGCCTTTTCCTGGGTTTCGCTTGTGCGTGGCTTATATTGAAAAAATCGAACATCCAAAGAACTAATCGAGAGCGCTGTGGCTTAGTCGTACAGTTATTACCACCAAAACCTGTGCATGACGAAATTGTATACCATTATATAAAAAATATAAATGTATATACTTCAAAATTATCTTCACCGTACAAAGCCCATATCCGCACTTCTATCCTCACTATGCGAACTGTGCTGATCGAGTCTGCAGTCGCGTCTACCGCACTTATGTTTGTAGGCTACTTGGCCTTTTCACGCTCTCTCGCGTTTCGACCTAAAAAACGACTGCTGATGAGGTGGCGGGTTCCTCTGCTCTTGTCACAGGAAGGGCGTATCATGGTCACATCTCCGGTTCTTGGGAATGTTCTCGGGACTCTGAGGTCTCCTCCTCGTGTTGCCCTTCGGCTGTAGATACTACTCGTCATGGATCCATGGCTGCCGCCAACACCCATAGCAGCACGATGGTCCTATCTTTCACATACTTTCTTCCACGAGCGACATCTTTTCTCCTAAAAACTACAAATGACATTCCATTTTGGCATTATGAGCCATGCTTTAGGAGTTTTTTTTCCCTGTCTGCCCTTCTTCCTCAGTTACACTGCTGGCTCGTGTAAACTGAGTGTGAGTGTATTACTTGAAACAAGCGAGTAGTCGTCTATAACAAAAAGAGTTATTTTTCCTACTCAATGCCTATCGCAGGATTAAAAATACTCAGTGGTGCAAAATACCGTGACCCAATATATGCTAAACTACCAAGTCAAATTTTGTCCACACGACTTCCTTGCCGTACTGTATTTATGCTGTGTGAAGGCCAAAAGCATTGATTTATCAGAATTTCTCTCTTCACAAGCAAACAACAGGCAGAATTTATGCAGAAACTGGGTCTACATTTATGTGGCTCATCTAATATTTATGCGGAGCTGTTCCTGTTTTTTTTCAGATTCCCATACTTCAGACACAGCTGGTTATATGACCTTGCCGCGAGCGTTGAGACCATGAGTGCGCCTCGAGGGTTATGATCTCCAGTTGCGCCTCTGATCGAGAGGAGAAAACGGAAGTCGGTGGAGACTTTTATTCTGTACCAAAGGAATAGAGCGGTATGCTCAGCTGGGGAGCGCAGGAGGACAATGAAATGGTTGTGAGCCCGTCCAAACTTATGCTTATGCCCTAGCTGCCGAAATTGGTCATCTTTGCAGACACTTTCGCACGTTCGCTGGTAATTTAGCATCATCTACTGTAGCAGTATTTCCTGGTTATGTTTAGGTTGTCGCCAGTTGGTGCGCAGCGTAGAGTGTGACCTGGAGGTCCAGGCTTTGTGGGCTGGAATCCGTAGCGTCACGATGGATATTAGGTTTGCCTCCCAGAAACTGTTCTAATTATCTAATGTTTGCCAACAAAAAACGCACCATAAAGAAAAGGAGAAATGCAACCACCCAAACTTGTATCTATGACTTCACGTGCGCTTTTGGATGCAAGCATATTGAGCGTACGCAAGTGCAACTGGGATCCAGGGCCTCGTTGCCTAGTTGGTTTTCCAAGCAAGAAGACAGAGTACCACGGTCTTTGATTCATAAACACCTTCTGGACTAGGGGGACACTGTTGACCTCAAAGCAGTTTTCCGAGCATTTATATCTCACCTTACGCTACTTGCACATGGCCTACATATGGCGGGAGCAATCACTACGAGGTCAATCTCCAATTACCTTGATTACTGGGCAGCTAGTTTAATCACGACTTGGTTTGCATCATTTTCCGTTTTCCAATGTCATGCCCTTCACTTGATCAGTATTTAAACTGAACTATAACCATCGCTCTTTTGCATTGACATTCTGTTAAATACAATCTTCTGTATGCTTCTTTCCGTTATCTGACTCATGCAAGAACGGGATGCAGCTGAAAAGCCATTACGAAATTTACTGAATTCAATAAATCCTGCAGTCGACGCTTGGTTGAATTTTACTCAGAGTGATTATAATAAATTTATTAATATTTTATACTACTGACTTTCTGTGGATACATACTGATATCACGTGGGTATCACGCTGAAACTAGGGGATCTTAACTCAACTATTTAGATCGATTTTCCGAATGTACATGAAGGGACCTGTGCTGACGAAGTTATTCAGGGTTCGTCCAACGATTCCAGAGGATATTAGAAGCTGACTCCTTTTTATAATCCAAAAAGTTTAAATCAATTACCTGTGTCAAGTAATTCATCAATAGCTTCATTTTTCTCTACCCTGAGCCCCATCGATAAAAACTGCTCTACCTATTCGAAAATTGGAAGTTTAAAAATTATACATGGTTCAAATTCATATTCAACCAAGAAGCTCTATAGTGGCTTCATTGTGCGAACAAGATTAAAGGGGAAGGGAAGCAAAGATTAACAAGGTAGTTGCCTGGCAACTTTAGACAACTTTACTTGAATACCTACTAAATAAATTTTAGTAGGCGTAATTTTGCTCAGTACCGCATCGCAAACAGGGCAATATCAGCTTCCTGTGGTTACGTTCAGTTTTAGTAGTTTATTTTTTAATTAAGTTTATTAGTTAACTTTTAGTTTCAGTTCAAGCTGGTCTAATTTTTAGTTTAGTTTAATTTTTTAAGCAATATGCAGTTCCTCTTCGTTTTATCGTACTACAATATCTGTCCAAATGCATTTGAGGGTACTGTGAGTTTTTTAATGGGGGAAAAGTCTGTTTTTCGTGGATTTATGGAGTCTAACCCGCGGGTACTTTTGTGCAGTTCTTGTTTGTTATTGGTTGTGTTTCTCATTTTAGAAGTCAGTTTTTGGCAAGCAACTGTTTTCAGCAACTCTTCATCAGACCAAACATTCGCAAGGGAAATTAACTCTCTACATAACACTAAAAGTTTGAAAAGGTAGAAAAATCAATAATTATCTAACACGGGTGCTGATTGGCCAACGCGGACTACGTCAGTTTGCGCATGTAGGCCATGTCAGCGTGTTGGTTGACGGATTGTCGCTTGTTGGTAGGGGCGAAATCCTATCGCCACCTGGTGTCGGTTTAGGCCATGGAAGTAATAGAGCTTGTGTCAGAGTCTTCTGACAACACAGCACTGGATTTGCTAGCCTTATAGCTACTGCTTTGGCTGTTGCAAGCATCCGTTGGCGTAGGCCTTTGGAAAAATTAGCTGGTGTCCTGTAGACCACCTGAAAGGCTTCGTTATTATCGACTCGATGGTTCGTCTCGACTAGATGTGCGAGAATAGCACTCGAGATTGATCTTGTTTCACCTTTACTTAGCCAGGTCGGTATGTGCTCACGTACCCTCTTTTCGAGACGCCTCGTTGTACGGCCGATGTATCCCGCTCCACAGGAGCAGGTGAAAGAGTAAATGCACAATGATGTGGCCTTCAAAGGGAGTCTGTCTTTACTTCCCAATCGTAGGAGGGGAGAGTTCGTGAAGAGCACCCGTAAGTTCGCCGCTGGGAAAGCGTTTGTGACTGCAGTCCTCAAGCGTCGTCTGACCAGCTCGCTGGTTGCATCGCGCGCCAAACATTGTGTTATTGAAATAATTATTCCGACTATTTTCTTCCTTTTCCTGATGTGACGCACTAATAAAAGTCCTATTACCACCACTCCGGTAATAAAGAATCCTGGGTCTAGGGCTATATAAGGTTGCTGGCCAACTTTATTGTTGCCCAGTAGAGAACCCAGGGAGACTGTTTTAGGGTATGATAGCACAATTCCTTTCCTCACAGCTGGCGATGTGTAGCCATCACTCATGAACTTCACAAGGAATAGAGTCAATTGCAAATGCTGTATGTAGGTGGTCGAATATGAACTCCCCTCAAACTTTTCAGAATATACGTAACGAGCAGAGTAAACTTGTAAATTCCTTCACAGCCCCTGCAATGTTGACTTACTAGGCTAGGAAATCAGATCACATTGTGCAAGTCTCTATGTATGATATTTAAGCATCCACGGGAGCTCTGTAGACTATCTACAGTTAAAACAGGGAAAGTAATGCTACCCCTAAGTTGCACGCAACATAGGGGTGGTCTTATTTTGGCAACCACATCTATAACTTAAGCTGCGGCAATGACCACGAGACATTTTTACCGTAAGTATTATCATTTATATGTCATGTGGAATCATAAAAAGGAGAGTGACGGGCAAACTACTGCTCCAATTCCTTCGCTTAGCGCAGTGTTTTAAATTAGGAGATTGTCTACACGACCGTATTCAAGTCCGAAGCAGCCAATGGCCCGTGCACTTGGCATCGTCTATGGATCGGTATACTATACTTATATAATTCTACTACTTGTGACGAGTAAGTAGTCATGTATGTTTGCTATAACCAACGAAAGGGCGCCTGCTCTCTTTTCGCCTGCAATCATGTGAACGGCCAGTGGTTGAATTTTTCTACTGTAATGCATTTTTCAGTCATTATGACACCAATAAGAAGCTCAAGGGCATTTAATTATCTGTTTCTCAATAAAACTGAAATTAACTGAGCTGACTATCCACAGGTGACATATCGACAATTAGCGATATAGTAGTCTAACACAGCTGAGCAAATGGCACTCATCACGGACGCGTGCTCAAGCCAACTTCTGCAAATATTTTGTGCAATTTTTTTCATTTTTTCTTACATTGTGCTTATGGTATTCATTGGTTTTAAATCTTATATTTTAGGCTTATCAAGGACCACTTGTAACGTTAAAATGCATTATCAAAACTAGTAGTCTGTTATGGAAAGCTGGCTGCCGACAAGTTGCCTGGATGTTCGTGTGAGTGTTTTTCGGGATAAGCTGCGTTCTGCTTTCGTATTGGCGGTTACGAGCAACTAAACCGTCTGTGTGAGTCACCACGACCACTGTCTAGTTTATCTTCCTTTGGGAACGAGATGAAAAAAGAAACAACGCTGAAGGTTCCTCGTATGGCCGCCTCCAGGGGATTTCAATAATTAAAACCTCCTTCCACCTTTCAGTAGATTACATTTTCGCCTTTACAAACACTTGCTTGCTCATATTCACAAATAGTAGTGGTTCATATACTTTTCTTGTTCTGTATTCTGTTATGCCTCCAATGAGCGGACGACCACCATGCCCTACACTGTAGACACCTTTATAGCCAGAACTACCATTGAGAAGCACCTGGTGCATCTCGCCAAAGTGCATGACAGCTTTCGGGAGACTGAATTTATTCAAAAACTCTCTACTTGTATCTTCGGTGCTCACTTCCTCGGACCTTTTGGACGGCTGAACCACTCTACCGCTAACAACACCCCCCGTCCTTACAAGGTATTGGCCAACTTTGCGTTCCTACCCCCACCTTACGGTTATTTTTATAGTGGTTTCTGAGCTTGGGGAACTTTCTCTGCCAAGCACGATTTTTTATGCTATCAAACATGTTTGACCTCCCAATTCACGCCACTTTTGCCCTTAAAAGGATGA
>JAYGXS010000006.1:12004031-12017716 GCA_036362985.1 Ligula intestinalis | reverse complement strand
TTTCATTTCACTGGCTGGAAATATCGTAAACGAATTTGCTTCGTCAAGTAGGCTCTGGTCTTTCGTTTGGTAATCAGATGTGCTGAGCACCACAGTGGAACGACCTTCGTCAGCCGGCAAAAATGATGATGTCTTCATCGGCTTTTAGACTTTAGAGTGTTTTCTGTTCCTCTCTCAGGACGAGTTACCTATATTAATGCTTTCACTACGCATATATTCCTGGAAATCAAGGTTATTTTGGTGTGATGAAACAGCGCCCACCTGAAAGTATGCATGAAAACATACATGCCAACATTAGGAATGCCAGCAGAATTGTGTTTGCAAAGAAGTGCCTGACGCAACAATCCCATCTATTTCTGCTGAACTGTGTTCTAGGACATGCAATTCAGCTGGGATGTAATTTATCTATCTCTGTTAGCAAAGTGGGCTGTACTGGTCAGTCAGAATGTATCTTTGCGACATACCAGCGTGGTTAACAGTAGAAGCAAAACAAATTTAGAGTCATCCCAAGTTCTTTCTCGATTTCATTGGTTTAGGAATGTTTTTTGCCCCTTCTATGCAACACACGATTAAATAGTATGGAGGATGAAGGCCTGTAAACCTCCACAACCTCGTGTATCGTTCCGAGCAGAGTTTCCATGCAACACTTCCATCTACAGAAGGTCCTACTAAAAAGGATTTGTGTATTTAATAGGTATCATGCTAGCAGTTCAGCCTATCTATTCCCGGTCACTGCTAATCAGAAACCCGCAAAAGGAATCAGCTTGTTCTGCCAGTTGGCAGAGGTTACAGGCTTTTGGTATAGGCGTGCCTAATCGCAAAAGGTTTGCAGGTAATTGAGCACGTGAGCCACGTGATGCTGGGGTTCTCAAGTCCACGTGTGACGTGAATGCCACGTGAGTGACAATTACATTTTGACACTTCGCAGACAGCCATGTTGTGCAGTGTAAGGCACATGTAACTTCAGTCGACAATTCCACCCACACTGACTAACCCAATTCCCGAAGAAGCACTTCGTACACTCGTACCCCGCAATCATGCGCCTTTATAAGAGGGAGACCATCGTCGCAGGTGTAACTTCCAACCATCCACTCGTTGATGTTATTCCAAGGTAGGAATGTGTTTTAAAAATTACCATATCAAAAACCCATATTGCTTACTTTCGTGAATTTCATGTCTTACTCCTCCCGAATTCGCTTTGAGCGCTTGCTTTGAAGTTTCACATTTTCAAGATAAAAATGCATAGACCTGTTGCGCGGAATATCTTATTAATTTACAGTGTATCCCAAATGGCCATGCTAACACTCTACGTAAATTCACCTACGTCGTCTTAATGTAGAGGAGTACCCTCAACGATGGACAGACATATTGAGGCAGCATAAGTAGGAACATTAATGCATCTTGCTTACTTCCGCCTCAATTCGTCTGAAACGCTCACTTTGAAGTTTCACATTTCCAGAATAAAAAGGTTCATTCTGTTGCAAAAATGAATTCCATACGTTGCGCAGTATGACCTGAATGACTATGCTCACCTCTCTTTGTCATTGTTTATAAATCTTTCGAATGTAAAGCCGCATGAGGGATAGAATGATCCAGGCAGCAGAAGTATGAACAGTAATAAATCTTAGTTCATTATTTTGACTCAATAAACAGGTAGTTAGTCGGACAATAGTACTTTACTGAACCTGTATCGGCTTATAATGAGAAAGGCTAGTTTATGTTGTTTGTTAAGGCATCCATGATAGTGAAATTGGTAAGAATATAAAAGGCAACTGGGACCTTAACTAATTAATATTATTGAAAACTTTGGCTTCGGAAAATATCATTTTATGCTGCAATATTACTGCGTGCTGGAAGGGTAGTGCATGTCGCGAATGCAGCTAATATTTGGAATCCTTCATCGCATCAGTCGAGTCGCATTTTGGCAAGGTGACGTAAATACTTCTTACGCGTCTGACTCCAGCAGCTGCTGGGCTGAACATCAGGGATTTTTTATGTGAGTGAGGAAAGATTTCAATAACCTGAAAGGTATGCTTAGGGTAATATTAGAAAATTCTGTCATTCAAAATGGGGTTCAACACTTTCCGTCAATCTAAGATCAATAAATATGTTATTGTATAAGTCGGGATTAGTTCTTCGTTAAGCCACTCTGTCTTTCATGTGTTACAAAGGATAGGTGTTTCTAGATTTTCAGAAAGGGCAGTCCAGAATATGTGCTAGGTTTATTTTAAGTAAAATGTTCCCCTGCAGTTGACTGAGCATCTGTGTCGAATCACTAGCTCCTATTGAGTCGTTTTAGACGTACCATTAGCAACTTTATGATACCGTTTTAAAAACAACTACATTCCAAAACGGATAATTATGCCAGCTGGGTGGTATTTGCGTAACTACATACAGCTCTCATTCTACACTGCAAAGTTCCCACATACGAGTTTCTAAGTCGCCCATTTTCTTTTCCTGTGTTTTTAGAAGCCAAGAACAATGATCATACCAACTGTCCTCGGCTGTGTGGCCGAGGCCTTTACCTGGATGCTGCAATATCAGAATGGTGGCGTGCTCAATGTGTTCATGAAGCCCATATTGTCGACCAGCAATCCAAATGGCATCTCATTTAAAGTCCAAACAGACTTCTCCGGACTTAGTACTCAGATTATGAACATAGTGTGGTGGAGGCTGACGAAGGCCGACCTGACCGTTTTGGCAGCGTTGCCCGAGAACGTGGGAGGAGGCTAGAAAGCGGTGGCAAAATCCATTGCGCATCCGAACAATGAGGGCAAACTCATCGTTGCCTTCATCGTGTGCTTGGTCCTCGCTTCCCTGGGCCTTCTGGCCATCTTTTTTGTCCCCTTCGTCTGTCGCTGTTGTTGTTCTTTTTGTGGCCGCGACGATGACGAGGTACGTTAATTGATTGTCATAAAATGCCATCGTCTCCGTGGGCAACTGTACAATGCAATTTCCGTTAGTCACACTCGTACAAGGACTCTGATGACGACAGTTTGCATTTTTTCGCTGCGGATAATGCGGCTAGCGTTTGCAATATTTTAAATGACTTGCAAGCTATCATGTGTTATCTTATGTCGTTAGTCTCAAAAGTATCTTGCTGGCATGATAAATTATATGAAAAATTGTCAAGCCAGTGGGTATGTAGATTTTATAGAATATTTGTGAACATTTTTACATCAAGTATTTTTTGAAAACATTTTGGTTTGGAGTAAGTCAGCTTTTTGAGTTTGACAAGTCTACAAGTAAAATAAGTATAACTAGGTGTCAGAACTAGTGCTGGCATCCTTACAAGCGGTGCTAACGCATGAAGTCGGCGCGACGTGGCTTTACGCCTCAATCCCTGTCCCATCAGTAGGCGGCCTTTTAAATCATGTCTTTTGGCATACTGTCGTGGGACATAAGCACGTCAGAAAAATTTAAGCGAAGAACTAAGGCAACTGGCCGTAAGGATGGACTCTTTTGTGTCGACCAGAGTCTCTTTTCCCTATTTCCTTCCCTAATTTGAATGGGGCGCGGGTGCCTGATGTAGTTTGGGACTGCGCATAGGCGTCACCCAACATTTGTGATATTTGTCGTCGCTGCGCAACCCGATTAAAATGAGTATCTGTGAATCCCGCATTTTTGGCACTTTCTTGGAAAATGAGCATTTATATCGCTGAAACCGCTATGCGATCCCTTTTTTCAGTCATCAACAAACGACCAAAATTTTATCTGCTGTGGCCTGCATATTCTCGCATTCGTTATGACCGCTCTTCTACTGGTTGGCTTGGCGGTCTGCATCGGTTACTACTGTAGAGTGGCTAGTGTTGTGGGTGAAACTTTGGCCAATTCACAGGCAACTGATGACGAGGTGATTGTGTGGCTGTGGGGCAACGTATCCAGCTTCTCCATCGGTCGAATAATGGAATTTGCAGTTTCAAATGTTAAAGCGTTTCTAACAACATTAATCGAATCAGCCAAAACTGATGTGAATGAAACAATTAATACCGTAACGAAAAATCTTTTGGAGGTAGGTCGAAAAAAACTCTTTTCTGTTTTCTTCCCTGTAAAAATTTCATTAACAGTAATTTAGCAGGCGTTCATATTTAATGCCATCTAGAGTTTTGTGAAATTGAGAAAAATCTCGAAATGAACTAGCTTGCTCATTTTTAACGGCTTGCAAACAAAGCACTAGCTGCCATAAATTAGCTTTGATAAGTCCCAACAATTTTTATACATTTTTCGTCTATATTTTTGTAAAGTGGGGATTTTAATTTTTGCAGTCTAACTGCAGATGCAAATATAGGAAAATTAACATATAATGGTTCATTAAGGCAATAATTCGTCTTTTGTCCTGAATGCTGTTGTCTTAGATAACAAACAAAATGTTCCTATCTTAATAAACATAATCGACAGTTTAAGCCCCATCTTTATTAAAGCAAAAAACGTTATTTGTAATTTCGCGCAATCCACTAACCAAGGCATATGAACTTCGTAAAATTGAAGTTGTCAAAGTTAAATTTAACCTAAATGACTGAGGTCTTTAATGTGCTTATTAGTCTGTTTGAATAAAACCGTCATTTTTAGCGCATTATATCATAAATATCAACTTATATTCCCTCGTAAATCTGAATATTTTCTTCATTTTAAATGGCGGCGCACACTATGCTGTTATGTACAAATATAACGCATATTAAACATCCAATCCGAATTATTTATAGTTCTGCGAGTCCATAAAAATATGTGTTCTTAAGTAACACAAGATTCCGGGCCTGATTATAGAGCTTTGTAGTTTTAAAGAATTAAAATCCAGTGACTGGAAGCCTAAATCAGCAGCTCGACCGTATCTTTTATCAGGCTGTAATGTTAGTTCCTGGCGCAATCTTGATATCACTCACTTCAGCTGACTTTTTAAGGTTTAAAGTAATAAACCATATGAGCCAGGTTCGCTTTCAAAGTTGAAGTGTTCGATGTTCAATCTCTTTATTTCGAGCGCAGCCATTGTATACATATTTGCATGTACTTTAATGTGGAAGAATGTTTTAAACACGTTATGTCGTGCTGACAAAAAACAGAATTTTAAACCAATCATCCGGCTAAATTATTTCTTTACTTTAAGAACCAGCAAACTTTCGACTTTTATGCATATAAAGTATTTCTATACTTACCTCCGCTCTGAATTAATTTCTATTCTATGAAAACTAAAAAACATTTATTTTTCTTAAAAACAAGATTTATCATTAGATTATACATCATTGCATTTCTGGTCAGTTGACATGCGGACTCTAAAAATTTAAATTAAACGCTTATAATGACCTCTAGCGTATAGATGACAACGCCATGATGCAGGTCCTTGAGAGGCTTTGCTTCCACTGGAACGCTTTGTCGGCTCCTGCGTGGTTAAATATGTCTCACCGCGTGGAACGTCACTTTTCGCTATACCTATTGAATTAAGCCCGATTTAAATCACTTATCAAAATCAGACAAATCGAATGTAAATTTGATTTTAAAATTAATTATGACCACTTATTTGTAACGGGAATGGGGTGTACAGCTAGTTTACAATCTCTAAGTATCATCAGACGGAGGCAAAAAAGTATACAGTGTTATGTAATTTAGATCAGATTTTAGTTATTTGGAGTGCAGGAACGCATTAAGAACCTTGAGTGTTCTTTCAAAATATGTTTTGCTCTGGCTCAGGAAATGTGTAACTTCCGTGCTTTTAGCATTTAAGTATATTTTTTGTATTTCAAATTCTTCTTTTTTCACATTGTAGGTGACATTACCGAATGAGATTATCAGCCTACTGACAGCACTCATGACCAACTTCAAAGTGATGGAAATATTGGAGGCAGTGGATGACTTGGTGGATGCAATCCTTAACGTGACTGAATACTCGAAATTATGTGTGGGAGAAATAAAATTTGACCGTACCTACCATCGTCAACAAATCCCTCGAACTGAACTTCCTCCTCAACTCTATTATAACTAATTGCTCAGCAAATCCTTCAGAAGTACATTTTTCGTTTGATAAACCTTTTCCTTGGCAGTTAGATTGTTGACGGCAAACTGTTGTTCGATAAGTTAAAGTAGGCGATATTCCTTAGAAAACAGTGGATAAATGGCTCGTAGCAGCCAGCGTGATTCGCTTAATAGGCACGTTAGGATAAAGTCTAAGTCAATTTCTACAAAATGTTGCCCCTTGGTTGTATATTTGTAACCTCTTCTTTATACGAAGCCGAGAATTTAACCGTTTAATTTGAATTAATTTCTTTGAGAACAAATAATTGCGTACGTGCAATATATAACTCAAAAATTGGGTGACCGTTCTGCTGCAATTGTCTTCTTTAAACAAGATCTTAGTATGTTTTTAAATACATTCAATTTTCTCTTTACTGCTTAGATGTCTTACAGACTTATAGCAGAGAGTGCAAAAAGGATAATCATTATCTATAGGCAAATGGGATAGCAGTTCTGCCTAACGTCGTAAGGTAATTTCATTTATGCTCAACTTACCTTACAGTACTCGTGAAGAGCCATCGTAGTGGACAGGATAATGATATAATTCAAGCCCTTCTAGCTCCCTGGGCGATGCGGGGATGTAAAACTTGAAGTAACAACCTATCCATGATGGTCTATTTTTGGCATCATAGGACTCCTGCACGTTGCAGTTGGTACACAGGCTACCTCGTAAACAGATATTTATACCTGCAATTGCTGAAGTAATTGAGCGAGACAGTAAATGTTTGGGATCTGGGACTCAGTTGCTTCACCATGACAACGTTCTTTCCCATGGCATTAACATTCACTGAAGTTTGGCGAAACACGATAGGACGACGAGTTCTCACCCCTCTTACACAACACATTTTCAGAATAAAGTAACACAGAAAGGGCAAAGGCTTTCATTTATAAGAGGAACTAGACTTAAAATTACTGGAAGCACATACTGCCATCAGTTTAGGGCAAAAAGAAAGGATTTTATGCGGTTAAAAGCCATTTGGGACTGCATGTTGAAATGGATTAATGTTTTATGATGCTATCGTAAATAAAAAAAATTCACCAAATAATTCAGTTTTTGGATTCCCCATATACGTAGTAATGCAATGCATAACTTAGAAATGTTAAAAATAAAATATAAAATATATGGATTAAGGTGGCATTAGGTCAATGCATTTTGGTTTCATTTTTTATAAAAGAATTCCATTCCAATTGTCGGGCAGCTGATGAAACCTTGCCATCCTAAATGACGTTTAAGATGATAAATTGCATCAATGTTGCTCGGATTTGCTTACAATATATGGAAACAGTAGTTTATGTAGGCACACTCATTAATCACTACTCTCTGCACGTTCTCCTACGTGCACGGTGGTTATAGGGTTTTATGGGTGGAGAATTAGGACACGCACTGAATTACACTTTAGTAAATGCAAAATGCATTTTTATTTTACTCTATTTAGAAGTGTTTTTGATTTATATCTGTAGAATTTCCTAATTTGTATTATGGTTTTTCTTATTGCGGATGAACCCGAGTATCAAATTGTAGGTTTCTTTAATTTCCCGAAAAATTTATATGATGTTCAGGAGGTCATCCACTTCAAATTACCTAAGCTTCAACTTACCGTTGTGAAGTTAGATTAGTATTGTCCGCAGCGCAAAGCGCTGCGCACACCCTGAAATTGCATGCGAAACAACATACTCCCAGTGACCGCGGGAAGCAACTTCGAATACATTTTTTTCACTTTAATCTTGCTTTTAAAAATTTCCTTCTCTGCCTCGTCTATTTTCCCACTCCTCAACACTCTATAACCACCGTTTTTGCAGGACAAAATTCTGGAACTAGGGGTATGTGAGTGGGCCTGCGTAAGTTACTTTTTGCTCAATATATCAATAAAATACTTGTATAAATACTGATGCGTCATCTTTTAGACTCTTCGAAACAAGTTTAAGCCAGCAAAGGTCGTGTCAATGCTATCCGAAGTGACGCTCGTCTTTAATAAAACACACAGCCAGCTACAAGAACTTAAATTGAATTTGGATAACATCACACAACATCATAAAATTGTGCAGAAGGAGGTGATGAAGAAACTGGAAAGTAAACTGAACATGCAACAAATTCTCGGTGGTATGTACGATCTCATGCGAAACCAAGAAGAGCAGTTTAACCAAATCATTGTACAGATAAACAGTATGACCGGCAAGGTTTCCGGATATCTGGGAGAATATTCTGGCACCGCTAAGGCTGTTATCTACGCTCTGTGCTTACCTTGCCTCCTGGCTGGTATTCTCTGCCTCAACCTTCTCGCTCTCTATCCGTTTAAGGCAATTCGGCAAGTCAGCATCAGAGGGTAAGTTTGACTTAATTATCTCGAAAACCATAATAAGTCATTATGCATGCGAGTTTCTTTTTTATACGCTCACCGATCTAGTGATATTTCGTAAAATGCGTTCGTCATAATTCTCATTATCTCATGCTTGGAAAATTAGCAACAACATATTAGTCATTAGCACGTCCACAGTAAAAAATGGACGTTTTCTTCCTCAAAACAAAATATTTTTGCAAAGCAGGGCGACTTTTTGTTGACTGTTATCGATGGCGAATACTACCCTAATTTTTTACGGTCTAATACTTGTAGAAAACAGGCAATTTCACTCAATCTTCCTTTAGCACCGACCATATCTGACTCGTCCAGATTAACCAAGGCTATAAGTGTTATAAAATGTCGTCGTGAATGTTGTAACGGTGACATCTGACGTGTGTCATCGTCGAATAAAGCCTTGTTGAAATCTCCAAGGAAGAAGACAAAAAGAGGGGCATAATTCTGGAATTCACCCGGAGTAGGGTTAATTGTGTACAAAACCCGGATTTGCTGTCTCGGGTGGCTGTTGTTGCTTGTTGATCTCCAGCGCGTTCTTTGTCCCGCCTCTGCGGTAATCTCCGGCATTGAGAGCGGACTAGCGTGTCCTCGCTATCCAGTATGTGATGCAACTCTACAGTCCGCTAGGGACAGTGGCTTATAAGGGATTGTCAAGGGCGCGTTCGCCTGTAGCCTGATTGGCGCATTGGGACAACTGCGACCAGTGGCGCGTGCATCTGTGTCCCCTCCAGAGGTTAAGGTCACCTTGCGTGGACAATTATCGCCTGTATGCTATCAAAGCTAACAAACAACGACATTTGGCCAGGCTCGACGCCTTAGCAAAGTCTCCAAATGTTGCTAGCACTTGATCAGGCTAATATTCTAACAGTAAGGACACAAGTTATTTTGCTCACAACAGCTGACTTTGCATGTTGCTTTGGTTCTCTTATTTTAGCGAGTGTAACCACAATTTCACAGTCACGCGTCGGTGGGGGAGGACTGTTCTGTATTTGTTCTGCCCTGCTCCTTATGCCGATCATCTTCGTTGGCCTTGTAGCCGTTGTGTCTGTCACAGTTAGTGGTTTCTTGCACGATGAACTCTGCCCATATATAGCCAATGACAGTGGAATCCGCATGACCGACTACGGGGGGAATTCAAAAATAGACGGCGTGTGGAACGAACTCATTGTGTCGCAATTATCTGAGGGTGGGGCCGCTGAAAACAACTTTGCCGACATCCTCAACTTGAAGGCGACCCAAAACCTACTGCATGCTCTCGAAGTCTGCTGTAATCCCCAAAACGTGGGACCGATATCAAGGTCAGGGCTTCTGTCAAAAATGGGAATTGACAATTTGGTCAATAGCAGTGCACTCCTAGAGAGCCGTGCTTTGACTGAGGGCATTGAAAATGCCGAGCAGTAAGTCCATAGTTTATCCGCATTGCATTTACACGAAATATGAGGTTTTGTTTTGTTTATGTACCATCCGCGTTACCTGCCAGGCTTTTGCCCATGTCCAGATGACATTTATGCAAAATCATTAGATGATGCCAACGAAAGTAAAGTATTATTAACTAATTCTAGGTCAGTAGCAATTGCGAATTTATCTCCATTACAGGACAAAGTTTGACGGGGGGACTCGTAAACTTCGCAGTTCACTGCAGTTTCCTAACTATGTCAATCACATTTTTGTTAGCGAAATAGTGGTTGTTTATTGTGCCCACCGCGTTGGAGGCTTGTTGGGAAAGTCGGCTCTCAGTTTCACAGATATCATGGAAATTAGCATTATTTTTGAGTTTTACAAATACTAGACGGCAATTTATATGACTTAGGTGTTCAATTTTGAGTGGACTGGTGATGCTCAAATGAACGTTATATTGCATTGCTTCTTACCCGCTCTTGTTTAAAGAAAAGCTTTGTAGCACCTAAGACTTTGAATTCTATTGCATATCTGAAGCAGTAGAATGCTATATTGAGGATTAAACAAACCTGAATGTTTGGCAAAAATGGCTCCATTCATGGAGAGCAAATGCTAAGGTAAATTAAGGGTCCTTTTAAAAGGGCAAAGGTAAAAGGTCATGAAATACTCACAAGTCAAGTTTTTCACGACTCACATCAACTATGGAGGCAGATTGGCTTTAAATTTTTCCATTTCCGCTTCTTCACGCGCTTTTTTCTTCGCGTTGTCATCCCACCGAGAATTTTCGATGTTGGTGTTGTTGATGAATTGCATATGCGACAGATTGGCAGCATTTGACAAATATTGGGATGGTGATATGTTGTAGATGAAAAAACTTGTTTTCATGCATTTAAAAAGGTAGCAGTGTACCGTAGATATGACCTCATGATCACAAATTCAGACAAACAAAGCAGAGGATTAGAAAGGATGGTATAGGATAATAAATCCCCACGTGAATGGAAAGCAAAAAAAATGGGTGGCTCAACTTCGAAAGCATATAAAATTTTCGCACCGTCAGATTGCTATTCAGATACATTCAGCGTTGAGATTTTTGAAACATCGGACTTCTCACAACGCTCACGTTTGTGTACATGTTCATTGCAAAAATCATTTCCCTGCAGGGGTCTCGTTGACGGTATCATGAATGCAAAACTTGTTGACAAAATCCCAGGTGCAGTACTGGTCGACGTTCAAAACTTTACTTATATTTTCCAAAAAACGATTGCCTTTCTTAATATATCGGTAAGTGTGGCTCACTGACGGCCAGGAGAAGACCTTTATGCTTTTTCAGTTACTATATTACTTAGATATTTCAACCAAAAAGGAGCGGCTTTATTGCTGGGATTTTGCCCAACATGCATTGTTATTATTTCGTTAGTCGAAAGAACGCATTATTTGTACTGTATTCTTACGATCAAAAGACGCTCTCCTCGATGATTTTGCTACTTCTTTCGTCCTTAGTGCGCGAAAGAAAGAAGCACGACTACGCTTACTAAATTACATAAAGTAAGTTTACAGGTATACATATTGAATGACATCGGCATATGAGAAGTTCACTAAATGACGTGCTTCTCGATTTTTATCCATTTCTTTTTGCGTAGCTATTCACCGCATGGATGAACCAAAGTACTAAAATACGTGATCTTGTTATGCTCGACAGGCTTAAGTTCTTATTGTCATATGTTAAATCAATGCCATAAATTTGGTACTGCAAATTCTACTCCTGCTACCTTATCAAGAATTCGACTACAGCTAAAAGTGCTTGGTTTAGAGGTTATATGCTATGGAAGTGATCAAGTGTAAATGTCGTCGGGCAGCTGCTTCTAAAATTTCTATTTTAAAATAGGTAGAGGCTACTTAAAAATCGAAAATATTATCTTATCAGCAGATGCTCTTCGATGAAATTCATTCGTATGTCTGTATTTGTGCATTCACGAAGGTCAGCTTTCAAAAATAAAATAATATGTATGAAATACTCATAAAAATAATATTTTATTACCTTGCAAAAGTAATATGAAAATTTTAAATAAAAATGGAGACTTTTGTCATCATTTGGTATCTA
Organism: Ligula intestinalis; assembly: GCA_036362985.1. Classification (NCBI taxonomy): domain Eukaryota; kingdom Metazoa; phylum Platyhelminthes; class Cestoda; order Diphyllobothriidea; family Diphyllobothriidae; genus Ligula; species Ligula intestinalis. The sequence goes on along the minus strand of JAYGXS010000006.1, from coordinate 12,005,860 downwards.
CATGCAAACTCTTAAACGATGTACGGTCCCATTGCCTTTTGGATGTGTTGTTATTTTTCTCAATAATAAGCCAATATTAGTGGAATGGTTAGGTTATCAAAATGTGGATTTGAGCAAAATGAGAAAACTTATCATAGAAGAATACTCTCGAACCTTTAAATTTAAAAATGTTCTAATTTATAGTGCTACAACCAATCAGGCTTGTTAAACCTCAATGGGTTTAACGGGACGATGCAAAAATCCAAATAACTGCTTTCCGCAATCCATATTTAGTTGACGGTTACCAATGATTAAGCCGCTAATGTTTGTAATATTCATTTCAACAAATTCATGATCACCCTCCTTGATTCCTTCAATGAAACCGAAAACGAAAATATCCTTCGTGTACTCATTTGGTAGAAAGGTACTTTACCTACAACTTTTACGCTTAAAGAAAATGCACCTTTCGTTGATAAAAGGCTTTTTTCAATCGTCAACGGTAATTGCGCATAGGTTTAACACTAGGTATGTTTTATATATTTCTTCTAAGTAAAACCAGATATACATCTATGTTATGAGGAAGGAGTCAGGTAGTACTCATAACATTTTCAAATTGAAGCGATTCATGGTTTACAAATTAAATGTGACATTACTAAACGAATAGATGCAGCATCAGTGAATATTTAAGAATTCTAAAAAGCTCATTTGTAGAAATAGTCTTCAAGAAACAAATTAAATATAACTGGCTGATAACGGGTAATGAGCCAAAAATGGCCATTCCGGTCTCCGTTTGCTTTGTCGGATCCCCTTCTCCACAAATGACACCCTTTCTTTAAGCATAACATTCGTACTTAACTATCAAAGAAGTACAAAAATAACTTCTTATCTGCATGATATCTGTAAAATATGCTTGAATTTATTAAGGTATCTAAATTCAACGAATCACATTACAGAGCGTGTTCGCAGCCGGCCACAAAGGAACCTACATGCTTACGCAAATAAAATATCTTGCTATCAAACTACATAACAAATAGTATGACTACGGTACATTTTGGTCCGCTCAAGTCGAACACGATTGGGATTACAGATAATTATCTTATCAGCCAGCGTTTTATATCTAACACGCGTAAATCCTTACATGGACAATATAGCCACTCACTTACTTATCTGATTGTTGACGATGCATTAATTTTCCAACATTAGAAGTAACTACACAAAACAGGTATCTTATAGAAGACGATATCCCGTCTGGTTTTGAAAGCTGAATGACATGCTCTGAATAACTGTGTTCTCCCTGCTAATTTCTAGTTGACAATTAACGCATGTGCGGTTTCTAAAGCCCTTGAATATCCTCTTGATAATTTCACGACTGCCCTTTTCGGCTCCATCCATAAAACTGGAACTGAGGCTTTCACCAATTTGACGTAAAGTCTCCTACCCTGCGACAGTCTGCACTACGCTGTCCAGTCAGTGGTATTCATGAGTTGCGGAGCCTCGGGCCTGGCTCCCCGCATCTTTGCCTGGGGCCTCTTCCTCTTCCTCTGCCTCTTCTTCACCTTCTTCAGCCTCCTCAGTCTGTGTCTTCTGTGGCGCGTGCAAAACCACCAGGTGAAGCGATTCGGTGTCTCTGACTACGCAGATGACGAGTTAGACGATGAGTGAGATTAGTAGCAGTGACAATGTCCTGATTTGAACTGACACTTCTTCTATAAACAATCATGTCCATAACGCCCATACATGCCAATATATGTAACATATGCACCGATGATGAACAGCTACCACTTTGTAAATCATTTGCCAGTGAATTTTTGTCTACATTCTCTTTTAGTGAACACATGAAGGTATCATTT
>JAYGXS010000006.1:11930188-11988193 GCA_036362985.1 Ligula intestinalis | reverse complement strand
TATTTTAATAAACTATGCCTTGACAACAAGAAATTGCACTATAAATATAAAGATAAATTCAACCAATGGAAAACAAGCATTCCATAAAATGTGCAACGACGCACATAACCCGAACTGCCTCAATTTGCGGAACAAGCCAAAAAGCCGCAAGTTTTTGAGATTTAAGAAAAGTAAAAAAAATATAAATCTCCGTAAATCAAAAACCAAAACTAACTGAAGAACCCTTAATTAAAATGACCTAAACTTACTTAAATAAAAACAAACCTAAAACTAAAGTAAAACTATGTATTTATAATGACAAACTATGCAGTGAGCTAAAACACATCCAAAAACTGAATGGAAACATAATAAGGTAAAAAATCGAATTCAATAAACTAAGACCAACTAAACTATTTAAGATTTAAATGCGAAATGTAAACGCATGTCGCTAATAAAACCAAAACTTAATTTAAAAAATCGACTTTAAATAAAATAATGAAGTAAATTAACTAAATAAAAAGAAATCTTATACGGAAAAAAACGAAACAGAAAAAATACAATAAACTATAAGTAATTTAATTGATCTAAATTACTTTGCCACTAAATTGCCATCAGTGCATAAATCCTTATTGAATATCGTGGAATAAAATTTTTCAGCATTTTGCTCGTTTTCAGCGTCTTCATCGATAAGTTGATAAATTGCACTTCTGTTCGACGTTTATATCACAACCTTTAAAATAAGATAAACATAAAGAATATTTACCGAAAAAAATGAGTTTTTAGAAAGTTGTGCTTATGAAGATGGCCATATGGGTCGTATTTAGAAATGTCCCGACATGGCAAACTTCTGCAACATAACGCTGATATTGTTATTTTTAGGATCAATAAATAAACTTGCCATAATAGGATACGTCTTTAAAAGTGCTTTAATTAGATATTCAGCCGACGAATTGCTGTACATATTAACTTTTTCAAAGATAATGTCACAATGAAATCTGAGATTTTTGAAAATGTTTTTAAAGTACCTGGAGGTGAACGATTCAATTGGACTGAAAATGAAAGAACTTACTTTTCTCTTTATAATAGACTATTTTTCGCATATGCGGATTTATTCTACGATGTGTTATATGCTTGCAAATGCAAAAAGTACTGGGCATATATGACAATTTTTTGAAATCTTCTGTCTGTTCCGTTCTGAATAACACAAAATCGGAACGTATAGTTTACAAAAAAATATATTTTTGCATGACATACATTCAAATAGGCGTGCTTTGCAATATCTTAGCATTAACAAATGTAGACACTTTACCAATGTTAGTAGTGTGGTTTGAGCAAAACGCGATGAAACATCTTGTCACTGCATTTTATGTGAAAAAATTAACTATTTAGCTAAACATACTTTTTAAAGTATTTGATTGTACACCGATCTGTCTTTCAGAATGTACCCATCATGGATTGACGCTTGCGATTTGGGGCCAACCGATTTTGTGTTTTCGCAAGGCTACTAATTGATATCTTGCTAGATCAGTATCTGTAACATATATTTTTTATGTGTGCATTTTCGACTCTGTTTCCCCTTGAGAGTTATGCAAATCGTGTTGAGTTGGCTGTTTTTTGCGTTACTCTCATCATTTTATGTGTGGCAGAAATTTCAGTGGCTACACAAGAATTGGCCTACTCGTAGCTAATGACAGCCAAAACGTTTTCTAGGATTGCCTTCACCCTTCGCCGGAATACTACTAGTATAAGTTATTGAGCTTAAATGGTTCCTTGTTTCTGGAAGTAAATTCGATTCCTTAAGCTTGGCTTCACTTCCATTTTTGCAGCTTCAGACAATTGTTTTCAGTTCCTGAAGGGATAATTTCTCCGCTTTTTTACTTATTCCGGAACTCTTCCATAGCGCACTGCATATTAATAAAACGTGGCGTTCTTTCGTACCTCATAGAATAGAAAATTTACTCGATATAAACTTAATCATGATTTAGCCAAAAGTAAAGCCTATTTTGCTCCATAACTTTAACTAACAGTGCAGTTTTCCAAACTAAAGCCTTTCTTATTATTAAATCCACTCAGTTGATCAAAATTAGCTGTCCAAATACATTCTTTATTATCCAGTTGAATTTCCTCATTAAAGTTGCACGCAGGACTTGCAAAACTGTTAATGTCGATGGGCTCCATCGGCTGGAAAACATCCAATATTAAAGTAATAAAACAATGCATGTCTATTCGTATGAAATACTTAGATGTTTAGGTGAAGTGAACCTCCTGCTCAGTAAGCGCGACTGTTACGCGCTAAATATATTTATTTGTAGCGTAGGTACTTTCGAAATACAGCCTGGACTGGGCAAAATATCAATTTTTACAGTTTTGTTCCTCTAGGCATAAGGATGCAACGGATCTGCTCTCCTAAAACTGTCAAAGCAAACCTCCAACAGCTGCAGAAAAGACTTCTCTAAAACGGGTACCCAAAATTTTTATCCTCAGGAATATTGGCGAACGCACCGAAAAGCCTGCTACTTTAAGTATAGAAAAGAATGATGTTTTTATAGGACGGTCTTTCTTAGACCGTGTAACAATCGACCTAATGAGACGAGGTTAGAAGATAGCGATCAGAGGCGCTTTCCTCGCAGCAGGCCTACGCATATTTTCTCACGAACTCTTTCGTCCCATGTTTGGGAGGTAACGTCCGACTCCCGTTGAAGGCCACATCCATGTGCATTTATTCGTCCACTTACTCCTGTAGAGCAGGATGCACTTGTCGAACAAGGAAGCACCCGGCAAAGCGGGCATCTGAAGGGGCCTGCCTAAGTTAGGGTGAAGCAAGATTTAAATCGAGACCTATTCTCGCACATCTTGTTGGCAACCAAAGCGGTAAATATAAATTGCAGGATTTGTGTCGACAAAATGTCATTAAATTCTCCATATTTGGGGTAACTTCTACAGAAGAAAAGAGCACAGTAAAAATAAATGTATTTGTCTTCAAAAGGCTTGATTGAATTGTAGTATTGACTGGCAAAGGGGCATGCCGCCACCTTTTTGTTGCTTTTTCATAGACCAAAAACCCTTATCCAGCAGTTGAGGTGGTGTATTCGCTGTTTTTGTAAACAAGCATTGGTACACAAGCTATAAGTCCCTGTTTACTTACTAGAATGACGAAATATATGCCATTCTGTCGTCCATTTTAAAGGCATCATTTGTGTTAGCATCTACATTCCCCCTCGACATGCAAAGATTCTTTATTTCGCTTTTTCGACTTGCTTTCCTAAGAACTTGCCATACTGTCTTGCAAGCATCTTATTATCTTCTGTGGTGATCTAACCGTGCGAACCCACATCCCTGTTACACTGTTAGAAGTTGACGACCCTCATGACCACATCCTGATTAACTATCCCAGGCTTTCTCCTGTCAAACAAAGAGCTCCGTTTTCAGGCTATGGACATCCTGTGTTATTGGTCCTGCCAAACATCTACGTTAAGCTTGAGCAAACTATTGGCTAGTCAGCGTTTTCTTCTATATTTTCGCGTCCCCTTTCGGCAGCTGAACATTGAAAGTGTCCTAAGCGTTTCACTAGTCCATTTCTATGCTGATTTAAGCTGTTTAAATGCAAATTTCGCCAACATTCCCACCGACTCCTATCCTCCGTCAAGAGATATTTCCTTATTGTTAAATATCTTTTCTCCTACGTGATTGGCCTTTAATATGAAGCACTCCCATCACGAAAAAGACTTCAAATCTTAAATCTTTTCATTAAATTGCTTCCTCTTCCGCATTGGGAGAACCTGCAGAAAGAATTGCGTCAGACATAATCACGCCATTCTCCTCCAATTTTCCGATCCCATGCAATTTGCATATGAGGTCAGACATAGTACGCTTGATGCTGTTGTTGCAGTGGTTCGTTCTGCTCTAAGGGATTTGGATAAGGGTTTTCAGGCATCACTTAACTACTCCACAGCCTTTAATATTATCCTACGCCATCTCTTCTTTACTAAAAATGTTCAATGCGACTCTTCCAGCTGGGCTGTCTCTCGTCTTGGGGATCATTACACTTGCCACCACCAATTCGTCCAAGGCAGCAGCTTCGTGCTTCCCAAAACTGCAGAATTCTTCAAGGGCCTATCTTGTTCCCTTTGCCTACACGCTGACGGTCTACGATCGTTAAACGAATATATGTACTATATGCTGCTGATATAGTCGTCAGCCATCCTCTTAAAAGTCAGCCACATCCCCAGCTTTTGAAAGATGACCTGAACGCCGTCTCCTCATTGTCATTTGCCAATGGTAAATAATCGGAAGACAAACCAGCGCGTTTTCCGACTGACACCCTCTGCCAGTCCTGAATGCTTAGACATTCTTTCGGGTACCTTGGTGTCACTCCGACGTCTAACCTTTCACTTACACTTCATAGTGAAACCCTCACCATTCAGCTTTTCAATCTCCTGAGAAATTAATTTATGTTCGTGGTATATATATCAATATATTTAAGGTCTATACGGGTAAACCGAAATTGTTAGTGTATATTGGGGTTGATACCCGTCAACCACTGCGAAATATCCACTTGCTGCCGACAGACAGGCTTGAGTAGCAGCAAATTATACTGATTGGGTCTGTCTGTCGATAGAAAGTGGATATTTTGCAGTGACTGACGGGTTTCAGCCCCAATATACACTTACAATTTCGGTCTTTGCCTAAAGACCTTACATATACTGAAATATATGACGAACCGTAAGTAATTTATTAGGAGATTAAAAAGTTGCACATTCGAAACCGGCATATTAACCAGAAATCAGACAGGAAAGTCGGGGTCCTACTGATGAGTCGGACCCCTCGCAGCTGTGTCAAACAGCGTCAGAATACTGGCAAAAAATGTTTCGAGTCCTTTTAGCTAGGACCTAGGCTGTTTGGATGGTAAGTCAAAACCTTCATTATTACAATTCGTATGGTCATGTTTTATAGTCCTCGTCATATCACACACCTAAAGCCCCAATCCGGCGATATATAGATGCCTACATTTTCTGTCTTGTTCCTTATCGCTTAAAGGTAATTTTCGTGTGCTTCTTGAAAAGAGACTTGTTGACCATTAAACATATTCTCCGAATGCTGCCTTCAGCTGCCGGTGATTTTTATGCTTTTTAGTTGAGATTATTAAACAGGGACAATTTAAAAGGGTAAAGCGATTTCTTGATCGTATTCCTGAAGCGGTTGCTCATCCACTCCCCTCTGAATTAATGGCCGCCAACTCTTCCTGTACTGCGAGTCGAAATTGCCGACATATGCCCTGCCATATGAGAAATATGCACTTCCTTTCCTAGCACACTTACTTACGTGTTAACAAACGGAAATCCAGAAGTTTAAATCACACCTGTCCTCCTAATGAATTTGAATTTTGCGTAAACCTCGAATTTGTTTTAGTATTCTGTTAATTTATCCCTTGCCAACTACTAAAACTTTTGGATTCTCCCTTCAAAGTAAAGCGTATTTCTCTATCTTTCTCACACACAAAACACTGAATCGATCCTGCAGAAGTCTTTCAGCTTGTTTACCAGACACCACCTAACATATTTTAAGGCCTACGTCAAGGAGTCCTTGCAACCGCAGAGACAGTGCTTATGCAGTTAGTTAATCCAATACCATACTCCCAGAAGACGCTAACATAGGTGCTTCCTTTTCCGTGGTTGACGCTGACGCCGAGTGGCGATCGCATGTCACCCTCACCCCCAAATTACTGTTTTTCCCTCCGTGCACGTGAGAATGACTTTCACTCCGCGAAATCGACCCATGAACAAAACCTACAACCTACCATATTCTCCTGCCCTCCCCGCAGTTCAATGACCTGTGCCTAAATCACTACAATAATCAGGTCGAATTCCAGATTTGAGGTAAAAGGCAGAAGTCACCTCAATGAAGGGTTTAACGTGTACAGAATACTGAGTTGCTGTCCCAGGTGGCAGTGGCCTCTGCCAAAACCAGGGCTGGTCGTGACTGCGTCCAGCCAGGTCTGGGAGTGTCGACTGTCTGTGAAAAGTGGAGTGATGACAGTTGCATTTACATGAGTGTGAAGCGAGTTCAAGTTTCCTTTAATTGTTGTGTTGCAATTGCCCGAGGGGCTGTCACCTGTAAAAGCCTTTTTTTGAATCGGCCAAGGGGTGGTGTCTTAGTCAAGTGGCCCTTAGGCAGGCGCGCTTAGTTGGACGCGCGTGTATGCGTGGGTGTGTGCGTACGTGAGTGTGTGACTGAATAAGCTGATGTGAACTGTCGGGTCTGCCGGCATGCCAAAGAACAGGGAGCATTGACGTAGCTCTTATCAGTTAGCCAGAAGCAGCTGCGAGGTCAAGCCTCGGGGGGCGGGAGCGCCAGTAAACGAAGGTATTGTGAAAGTTGTTTGTGAAGACACGACTTTTGGGCAGCGCGCCTTGGACAACGAACGGGGATAGGCATTGTAATTGTCAGCCACAGACTCCTACACGTGGATTTAACCATGCCGACGATGTGATTTACTCCTAGGACACTCTGTAACCATAAAGTATACGTCTCTCCCTAGCATAATTGTACAGGCCTGACGATGAGTCGCCGAAAACATCTGTTTTCCAAGTATGTTTTTCAGGGTAAGCACACACAGAAACACAAACATGTCCTACGCTTTTCCATCGTACAACACCCGCTAGGGTAAGCCCACCCGCTGGAATGTCCGTTCCACCTCAGAGAGCCCTACGACCTGCCGGGGGACGGGGATAATACCTGCGGAATTTATGCGCTCCAATGTAGACGTTGCCGCCCTCACCGAAACCCGTTTCTCCAAGTAACGCCAACTGGAGAAAGGGAGGCAAGACAGTGGTTGTCCAGGACTGATTTTAACACAAGGGTCGCAGCATGTCAAGTCAAGTCAATTCAAATTTATTACAGGAAATATAGGCAAACGCCTTTGAACTCCCTCTTGGTAAATAGGATTGAAGAAATGCATCGGCAAAGCCGAACATTCCAAAGAAGTCGTTGACACAATTTCAAACGAATACTCGCTTGTTTCAAGTAATAAACTCACACTCAGTTCACACGAGCCAGCAAAGTAACTGAGGAAGAAGAGCAGACAGTGAAAAAACTCCTAAGGCTGGCTCATAATTCAAAATGGAATGTAATTTTTGGTTTTTAGGAGAAAAACTGTCGCTCGTGGGGAAGTATGTGAATGATAGGGGCATGATGCTTCTGTGAATGTTGACGGTAGCCATGGTGTCCATGACGAGTAATATCTACATCCGAAGGACCATACGAGGAGGAAACCTTGGAGTCACGAGAACATCCCACAGACCGGAGATGCGACCATGATACGCCTTTGCTGTGCCAAGAGCCGAGGAATTCGCCACGTCGTCAGCAGTCGGTTGATGCGAGAAAGGGTGACAGGGCCGCGTAGCCTAGGACCATAGGTGCGGTGGATGCGTCCTCAGACACGATCGGCGCAGATTGCATAGTGAGCAGAGACATCATGGCTAAATAATGTCTGAAACTCATTTGGTTAAGTACCAATAATAATACTACTTACAAATTACTATTAGCATATATTTATAGCATTTCTAGCATTTCTGGGTTTGAATGTAGAGCGCTTCAATTTTTGGATTCGGAATACTTCAGTGATTGAATTTGGAGGACTTAATCGTGACGATAATCAATTAATCGGTCTAGGTTTGCCTTAAAATCATCCACGGAAGGGGACATGACAATATCCGCAGGACGGGCATTCCATGTCTGGATTACCCTCTTAGAGAAAAAGAATTTTCTTGGGTCAAGTCTTGCCCCAGTCACACGTAATTTGAGGGGGTGTCCTCGCAGCCTAGAGGTGGTGGCCCACTCAAAGAAGTCATTTGTTTGGAGCCAGCAATCCTGACCACGCAACATGCGAAATGCCTGGATTAGGTCCCCACGTAGCTGCCTGTAATCCAGAGGAAACAGGTCAAGATTTACCAATCGGGTCTCATTAGGGAGGTTCCGTTGGCCTCGTACTAATTTTGTTGCGCGTCTTTGTACCCTTTCGAGGTTTTTTGTCTTTGGCTGTCCAAGGTCTCCAGGATTGGATGGCAAATTCCAGTTGAGGTCGCATGAACGTGCCGAATACCTTGCCAAATACCACTTTGTCAAACTTAGCAAAGGCGCGCTTGATTAGATACAAGCTCGACATTGCGGATTTAGCCACTTTCAGGACGTGGAGTGATGGCTTCAGTGAAGACGTGAACCACACCCCCCAGGTATTTCTGAGCCTCTACCTCTGGCAGCGGCGTGTGATTCAGGTAATACACCCTCCGAGGCGTAGTGTTGGTTCTACAAAAGCGCATTAGGTTGCATTTGGCCATATTGAATGGCATAAGCCAAAGGGTTGACCATTGCTCCAGTCTATGCAAATTTGCCTAGAGGTGTAATTCATCGGCTTGGTTGCGTATGACCTTCCAAAGTTTTATGTCATCAGCAAACATTGCGATTTCGCAGTTTAGTCCGCTTATGCAGTCATCAATATATATATAAGGAAGAGAATAGGTCTACGAACAGATCCCTGTGGAACCCCGCTCTCAACCCCTACCTCCGCCGACCGCTGTTCACCAATACAAACGGTCTGGGTACGACCAGTCAAGAAGTTTGCTATCCACTGCAAAAGGTTTCCTCTTACCCCTATGCGGCTGAGCTTGTATAAGAGACGTTGACGTGGCACCGTGTCAGACGCCTTCTTGAAGTCTTCGAAGACTGTATGCACCGTATTCCCTTCATCGATCGGTCGGGTCTATTGTTCTAGACAATAGAGCAATTTGGTAAAGCAGGACCTTCCCCCGCGGAATCCGTGCTGCTTATCAGAAAGAAGTTGATGTTGCTCCAAAAAGTGCATCAGCTCGCGTTTGACTATGCGTTCCATTAGCTTGCAGGATATTGAGGTGAGGCTGACCGGTCTATAGTTATTTGCGGTCGCCCGACTCCCTTTTTTGTGGATAGGTGAGATCCACGCTGCCTTCCAATCGGGTGGCACTTGTCCAGTATTAAGAGAAGCTCGGAAGATTAGGAACAGAGGTACCGCCAACTCTATGTCTAGCTCTTTTAATAGCTTTGCAGTTATCTCATCCGGACCTGACGACTTCGTTTCTTTAAGCTGTAGAAGTTCTCGCAGAACGGTAGCTTCCGTGAGTGATACCGAGTCTATGGTCTGGATTACACCCACACTGCAGTAAATAGCGGTGAACTCAGCCTCTCTCGTAAAGACCGACTGGAAGAAGCAGGAAAGATGTTCCTTCTTTTCGTAAATCTCGCAAATTTCTACACCGTCATCTGTTTTTAGCAGAGGAATAGGGTCTCTATTTCGAGAACATTGCCTAACGTAGCTGTAGAAAAGCTTTGGGTTTCCTACTGCACGATTCATTAGATTACTCTCGAAGTTTTGTCGGCTAATTCGTATCAGGCTCTTAACCTTGTTTCTCTGTGCTTTATACCTATTGTACGATTCGGGGGTCCTCTCTCTGCGATAGATTTTGAACAGCCTTCCTTTGCGCATCATCATCATTATCAGTCTCGCGTGGGTGATGGCTAGCGCGGGGTAAATGCACAGCAGGTCACCTCTCCTGCACCACCCTGCTCTGTAGAATGCCGGCAGTGGACTTGGCTAAGTCGACGGTCAGACTGTGTATACGGTGGGGTGCCTGATCTATGGCTCCTTCTCTGGCTGTTCTTTCGGAGGCTCAATCGTGTAGGCGGTCAGGTCACGCAAACACAGACAGCTTTTCTAACTCTGTCAGTTCATGTGTGCCCCATCTGAGCACCAGCTGGTAGACCCAAATCAAATAACCAATACAAGCGTGCTATGTTGTTGCGAAAATATTATATTATTTAAACAATTTCCTGGACCTAAACTACGACTCCCTCAAGTTGACTTCGCTTAAAATTGAACAATTTTGGACAAAGTTTTCCAGTTCTGAAAGGGGTATCGTCTCTACCAATTTTAGTTATTTTGGAGTTACTCCATATTATAATAAACACTTATAAACAGTTAGGTTCTGCCATGCATAATAGCACAGAAAATGGATGCCCATTTCTCTTAATAAACCTAACTTGAGTGGTGATTTTCCGAACTAAAAAGGATTTGCAGAAGTAAATCCACACACTGAATCAAAATAATAGGACGGAATGTACGCTTAAGTATTAGGTCCAATTTCATCATGAAGGTTGCACGGTCTTTAGTAAGTACTGTATTTTAACGGTCGTACTCATTAATACATTAAGGGATAGTCCGAAATGGTAGTAACTTAAGTCAACATCAGCCATTCACACTTAAAACACTGTTTTCTTAACGAAGTTAACCTTGGTTTCATAAAAATACTCACCGATAAACGGCTAGTGTGCAGTGTTATATGACATAACGCTTAGGGAGTTTAATTTTTGTCAGCAAAGTGTGGAAGATTTTAGTTAAGTTGTTATTTTCTGCCTATTTGATTCTTTCAATGCACGTCTGCTGAATTTTTTTTGATTTGTAAATGTGGGCTGTCTTTCTGCCCCATAATAGCTGCGACCTAGAATTAATAAGCTTGGTTTAGTGGCAGTATCGCTCCTCACAGGACATGTATGTTGTCACCCAACTTAGTGTCGGACTCCTGGCAATAACCGTACTGGGTACCGTGTTCTTTACTGAGGTACTCTCCCTCTTCCCGTACTCAACTGTGCCGCCAACTTAGCACTGGCATACTCGCGTTAAGTGCAGCCGCTTGCTATCATCAAATCCCAGGCGAATAAGCACGCTGTCGGACGCCCCCAGCAGCTCGCCTCTCATATGACGGCATAGGAAATCAGATAATCGATTTTAATGAAGTTACATCGATAGCTCGCGCCAGGGGTTTATGAGATAGGGGGGGGGGAGGGCGGCTAAACATAGTGTCTCATGGCACCCTCGTTCAGGGGGTGACTGTGCTCACGCTCCCACTGGGTTTCAGGCCCCACTGCGGGTGCCCGAAAAGCTAGGTGGTCACTATGCGGTGGGGGAGAGAGTGAGGTCGACCTCGGCGTGATTCTTCCCTCACTATAATAAATCTGAATGCGTCTGAATCTATCACGGTGCGCTAAAAGCCGTGGCTTGAAGGGTCTGCCAACTGACGGGAAAACTCGGCCCCCCACGTAGCTGCTCCTTCCGTACGCGTGTGTCTGTGTGTGCGTATGGGAGGAGAGGGAGGACTGAGAGTCAGACTGCAATGGCTCCCTCTTAATGTGGCCTTTATGGCGCTCCCGGGCAGTCGGGAGCATACTTAGCGAGATGGCTGATGCAAGTTTGCGCGTGCTGAGTGTTTATCGCGCCAGCCGTCTACACCCTCCCTCATCCCCGGTCTTATTGACTTTGTCTTTACACCGGAAACGGAGGTGGGAGTGGCGAGCGAGTGGGTAGATTCTGCGCAAGTCTGCCTAAACTCCTGTTTTTCCTCGCGCCAGTTCTCTGCGTTGCTCCTGCTTGCTGTCGCTTGCGTATTGCTTGCCCAGCTCGCCTCTGTGTCAGTTGCGGCTTGCTTCAGCGTTCGCTGCGGCTTGTTGGAGCGCGTGGTGCCCATCATCGAAATCGACGGGGGAACTGTCGTGTGTGTGTGTGTGTGTGTGGTATGGGGTGTCCAGCTGGGGGTTAAACGTGAAAGTCGTGGCAGATCACATCATCTTCCTCGCGTAGGTGGTGGCTACGCCTAGCGTCTCTGGCTGGCATCCAGCTCTCACTTGTGGCTCCCCGGAGCTAGGCTTTGCCTGGCGGCCACCCCCCGGCTCCCCGCCTCGATCAGCGGGCCAAACAACGTGAGGGTCTCCGGTGTGTGTGTCCCCACGCCCGGTATGCCCCCGGGTTGCAGCGGTTAGTACCTTAGCAGACGCAGCTGGTGGAAGGAAGTTTTTACCTTTATACCGTTCCCTTGCCCATCCATCTGTATTTTACTGTTTATTTTCCATTACCCTTTATTACCCACTTGCAATCACTAGTTGCTTTATCGCTACTACCATTATTGCAACCATTCGCGATCAGTGCTTACATCACTAGCTTAAGCATTTCAGTACTCTCGTAACGTTCCTGTATCTGTGTAATCTACTCGATATCCGGTAGTCTTAACATTGCATCTCTTGCTCTTTATGCTTATGTATGCCTGATTTCACATCTATTTTACCTAACTACTTTCTGCTCAATTGATATTTGCTATCTGTTGCTCAAATGACTATCGCTCTCATGTTGTCTCTGCTGTCATACCTACACTATTCCGTTTCATTACTCTTAGTCACCTTCATTGTAACGATGTTTACCCATATAGTCGTTCCCCCGTCATGATAAGCATTCTTAGTCCTAGCAGAGCTTGCGTCCTTAGTAAAATCTGTGACGATAATACCCGAAGCAGTTACTTTAACAGCAATCAGATGTCTCAGCACTAGAATGCGTAGCTGCATAAATAGAGAGACTGTCGCGTTCACCGCTACTGCTACTAAGGCAGGTACTGCTGCTCCCTCCCCCTACTCCCCAAATACCTTCCCCCCACGGTCAAAAAGTCCTATGGCGGCGCGACAGCAAACTTGTAGGCGGCTCGTAACCAAGTGGTCGTTCAACATCAAATCAATCGTGGCCCATGGTGTTGTTCGGCAGCAGTTACTTGTGACAGGCAGTCCTATTTAGGAGTAGCGCTGCTGCCCCTCGCGAGAGGGTTGATGGACCTAGAAAAAGTGGACTCCAAACACGCTGGGTTGCGACATCTGCCAGTTGACCGTGTCTGACAGAATGCAAACACGTGGTCGAAACACTACAAACGCAAATCAAAACTTCTCTCTTCCCCACCCTCCCTCTAACCCGTTTCCTTCCCGCAGGACAGCTCCCAGAGCTCACAGAACGACAGCTCAGGGAGCTCAGGTAAGTCCTATCACCTTCGGCGCTTGGAATGTTAGTTCCCTTTTAGATAACCCGAGGAGCGTCCGACCGGAACGGAGAACAGCGCTCATCGCCCTGGAACTGACACGCTTCAAGGTGGAGATCGCCGCACTCAGTGAAACCCGCTTCTCCGGTGAAGGTTCCATAGAAGAGGTGGGTGCCGGTTACACCTTCTTCTATGTGGGCCGTCCGACGGCAGAGGGACGCGAGGCCGGCGTCGCCTTTGCCATCCGGAAGGACATCGTGGGACGACTACCCTATACACCGCAGGGTATCAAAGAACGCCTGATGAGTCTCCACCTGCCTCTCTGGGGTGGAAAATTCGCCACCATCGTTAGTGTCTACGCTCCTCCGATGACCAGCTCTGACGAGACAAAGAACAAGTTCTACGAGGATCTGCACGCCTTCCTGGCCTCTGTGCCGAAGGCGGACAAGTTGATAGTCCTTGGTGACATCAATGCCCGCGTCGGCACAGACCACGCCGCCTGGAGAGGAGTGCTCGGACCCCACGGCCTCCGAGGACTCAACGACAATGGCCTACTCCTCCTTTGCACCTGCGCGGAGCACCGTCTCATACTGACAAACACCTACTTCAGCCAACCGCTGCAGCACAAGGCGACCTGGATGCACCCTAGGTCTCGTCAATGGCACCTTCTGGATTATGTCCTCGTGCGGCGACGCGACCAGCAGGACGTGTTGGTGACAAAGGCAATGCCGGGTGCCGATGGTGATACCGATCATCGTCTCATCATCTCCAAGATGCGGATCCGTCTTCAACCACACAGGAGACCTCAAGGTAAGCAACCCCCAGGTAATTTGAATGCTGATCTGTAAAACTTGCCTGCCAACCGCTTCCGTTTCAGCAACGAGCTGACTCACCAGCTCGATAACCTCCCAATCGCAGAAGAGAACACCTCCGTGGAGACCCAATGGTGTCAACTACGGGACGCTGTTCAATCCACTGCAAAACGCATCCTTGGGCCCGCGCCCCGCCCACGCCAAGACTGGTTCGACGAAAATGATGCAGCCATCAGTACTTTGATCTCTGAGAAGAATCGCCTCCGCAACGAATATGTCGCTGACCCTACCGATGCCACGAAAGCAGCCTACTACCAAAGTCGCCATCTTGTACAGCAGCGGCTGCGGGAAATGCAGGACGCTTGGATGGTTCGTAAGGGTCAGGAAATGCAAGGCTACGCGGATCGCAATGAATGGAAGAATTTCTTCGCAGCGCTCAAAGCGGTCTACGGCCCCGTAGTGAGGGGCACAGGCCCGCTTCTCAGCGCAGATGGTACCACCCTCCTCACTGAGAAGACGCAACTTCTGAGCCGCTGGGCTGAGCACTTCCAAAGTGTACTCAACCGGCCCTCTACCACCTCTGAAGCTGCCCTTGATCGGTTGCCGCAAGTCGAAATTAATCCTGATCTCGACCTCCCACCAACCCCTGAGGAGACCATGAAGGCTGTGCAGCAGCTTTCCAGCGGGAAGGCACCCGGGTCCGACGGGATCCCGGCGGAGATTTACAAATATGGTGGTCACCAACTCATAACTCACCTCACCACCCTGTTCCAAGAGATGTGGCGACAGGGCCAAGTTCCCCAGGATTTCAAGGACGCCACCATCGTCCACCTCTACAAACGTAAGGGGAATCGCCAGGTGTGTGACAACCACCGCGGCATTGCACTGCTGAATCTTGCCGGAAAAATCTTCACACGCATTCTCCTCAATCGTCTGAATAGCCACCTGGAACAAGAGCTTCTGCCTGAAAGTCAGTGTGGTTTTCGACGTCAACGCGGCACCACTGACATTATATTTGCCGCGCGTCAGCTGCAGGAGAAATGTCAAGAGATGCGGACCCACCTCTACACTACGTTCGTAGATCTGACAAAAACCTTCGACACGGTGAACCGGCCCGGACTTTGGAAGGTTATGCAGAAGTTTGGCTGTCCGGAACACTTCACCCACATGGTTCGACAACTTCATAATGGGATGATGGCGCGCATCACGGACTACGGAACGCTGTCTGAAGCCTTCGCAGTGACCAATGGAGGGAAGCAGGTCTGTGTCTTCGCACCCACCCTCTTCAGTCTCATGTTCTCTGCCATGCTGATGGACGCCTACCGTGACGAGCGTCCCGGAATCCTTCTCAACTACAGAACGGACGGAAACCTCCTCAAAATTCATCGGATGCCAGCCCCCACGTGCGTCTCCCAAACCACAGTTCATGATCTGCTGTTTGCAGATGACTGCGCTCTCAAGACCACTACCGAAGCAGACATGCAAAGGCGCATGGACCTCTTTGCAGCAGGTTGTGCCAACTTTGGCCTCATCATCAACACGGACAAGACGGTGGTTTTGCATCAACCGCCGCCAGGTGCTGACCTCAACCTCGCACGCATCAACGTCAACGGAGCCGTACTGCAGAACGTGGACAATTTCACCTACCTCGGCAGTACGCTCTCCCGCAACACAAAAATTGACGCCGAGATTGCCAACAGAATCTCCAAAGCCAGTCAAAACTTCGTTTGGCTGCAAGCCTCCGAATGGAATCGTCATGGTTTTCAACTGTCAACGAAATTGAAGATGTAGAAAGCTGTTGTGCTGTCAACACTTTTGTACGGAGCGGAGACTTAGACTGTCTATGCTAGCCAAGCGCAGAAACTGAACCACTTTCACATCAGCTGCCTACGCCGCATATTGAAGGTGAAATGGCAGGAGACGATTCCGGACACGGAAATCCTGGAGAGAACGGGAGTTCTCAACATCCAGGCCATGCTCAGGCAGATAGAACTGCGCTGGAGCGGACACGTGGTACGCATGAATGATGAACGGCTACCGAAGCGATTGTTCTATGGCGATGTCGCCGTAGGCACTCGCCGCAAAGGAGGGCAGAAGAGACGCTACAAGTATACCCTTAAGAATTTCCTAAAGCGTCTCCAAATCAACGCGATGAACTGGGAGGAGCTCGCCCTGGACCGAACCGCGTGGCGAAGAGCGGTCCAAATGGGTGCCACAATCTACGAAGCTAGTCGGATCGCCGCCGCCAAGGCAAAATGGACGGCACGCAAGTCTCACAATCCACGGCCGCACGCTGCCACCACCCAAGCCCTTCCAACGTGTCCGCGTTGTCAACGCACCTTCCGTGCACGCATTGGCCTGGTCGGTCACCTCCGGAAGCCCTGCAATCCTCCTCCGACAGCATCCACCTCGACTGCATCAAACACTCTGCCAGACCCTACTCCACCCTCCACCTCCACGGCAATCACCGACACGAGAGATGCCTCGTTGCCCTCGTCCACCGACTCCAACTCACCCACAACTTCTTCCATTACCTCCGACACATTACCACCCGCAACAACCTCCACACCTGAACCTCCCACCAGCTCTGAGGGCCTGATATGCCCTCACTGCAATCGCACATTCACCTCACAGTTCGGTCTAGTCGGTCACTTGCGAATCCATCGCACAGAGACTGGTGAACTTGTGCCTGGAGCACCAACACACAGACGAGACCACCGTCTTCACTGCCCACACTGCCCCCGATCATTCGCTCATCGCATGGGCCTACTAGGTTACATGCGCATTCACGACAGCGGCACTGACCGTGATGTCAGCACACCCAGCACCTCATACATCCCCACCACCAGCCTCAGCCCCACTCAGTAGTCGCCTCGCGTCACGATTGCGTAGTCAAGTTTGTCGGGAACACAGGTGAGTGCCTCCTCCCTCAGGTAAGTGGAGACCATTCTTGCTGAATTTGTCGAACACTATCTTGCCTTACTGCCCCATAATATCTCCATTGCCGCAATCATACTCATAATAGCGGCGCCTGCAGTTCAGTTCTGTCTTTAGCACAAACGACAGCCTCAGTAGCTACTGAAGATTCTCTGCTGCAAGGTAAGTTGAGATTTGCTCTCATTGTTCTTTTCTATACTTCATCTCCTCCCCTCTCTCTCGGCCTGCCTGCGTTCTCCCCTCGCCTCCTCTCCCTATCTTCCTGTTTCCATTTTTCTATTTTTCCCCTTC
The DNA here is from genome assembly GCA_036362985.1 of Ligula intestinalis. NCBI lineage: Eukaryota > Metazoa > Platyhelminthes > Cestoda > Diphyllobothriidea > Diphyllobothriidae > Ligula > Ligula intestinalis. The sequence goes on along the minus strand of JAYGXS010000006.1, from coordinate 11,971,296 downwards.
ATCCTTTTCCACTCCTCCTTCTTCCTCTTTTTCTTCTACTCCACCTTCCTTCTACTCCTCCTCTTATTCTGCTTCTACTTCGTCTTCCTCTTCTTCTTTTTCTGCACGCCCACAATCGCAAAGTTCACCAATTGCCTCTTGCTCTCCTTTCAGCCTTGCCCACGGACGCCAACCGACGACGGAGCATGGGTAGTGCCTTTCAGTCGTTGACTGACTGGTTACCCCTCTCAGGAGGGTGTTGGTCCAGGCTTCATGCAGGGCTGCTCTCACCCTTCTGAGATCCAATGGTCTGTATGCACATGCAATGCCAGTCTTCAGCCAACCACGGTCCCTGCGGCCTGGAAAGCACTGGCACTCTCTCTCACTTCTGATTCCCTGTTGTTGACTGCGCTCGCGCTCCCACCGGGTTTCAGGCCCCACTGCGGGTGCCCGAAAAGCTAGGCGGTCACTATGCGGTGGGGGAGAGAGTGAGGTCGATCTCGGCACGATTCTTCCCTCACTATAATAAATCTGAATGCGTCTGAATCTATCACGGTGCACTAAAATCCATGGCTTGGAGGGTCTGCCAACTGACGGGAAAACTCGGCCCCCCACGTAGCTGCTCCTTCCGTACGCGTGTGTCTGTGTGTGCGTACGGGAGGAGATGGAGGACTGAGAGTCAGGCTGCAATGGCTCCCTCTTAATGTGGCCTTTATGGCGCTCCCGCGCAGTCGGGAGCATACCTAGCGAGATGGCTGATGCAAGTGTGCGCGTGCTGAGTGTTTATCGCGCCAGCCATCTACACCCTCCCTCATCCCCGGTCTTATTGACTTTGTCTTTACACCGGAAACGGAGGTGGGAGTGGCGAGCGAGTGGGTAGATTCTGTGCGAGTCTGCCTAAACTCCTGTTATCTCTCGCACGAGGTCTCTGCGTTTCTTCTGCCTGCTGTAGCTTTCGCGTTGCTTGCCCAGCTCGCCTCTGTGTCAGTTGTGGCTTGCTTCAGCGTTCGCTGCGGCTTTTTGGAGCGCGTGGTGCCCATCGTCGAAATCGACGGGGCAACTCTCGTGTCGTGTGTGTAAGTGTGTGTGTGTGTGTGTTTGTATGTGTCTTTTGCGCCTGCGGCTTTCTCGTGTTAGGGATTTGTTCCAATCATCCCTCATGTCTGCTGCTGTCCGAAAAAGGTGTCACCAAATTTAACTTGAAAAATGAAAACAAATCATATCCGGCAAATTGGGCTTTGTAGCCGGCGACTGGGCTTCTTAGCCGGCGGATTTTGCTACGCAAAATTCCGTCCCAAGCTGATGTAGGCTTAATACGCGGCTGAGCTTATAAGCCGTGGGCTTAATGGCCGGCGACTACTGTACCACGAACAGAAATCAATTTCTCAGGAGATTAAAAAGCTGAAGTACTCTTAAGTCAATTCTGAAAGCAGAAGCCAGAAGAGGTGAAGATAGCCGTGTGTGAATGAAGAATCAATCTGCGGCGTCAGATAGCATGCTGTGATCACCGCAATAAGTTAATTTGTTTGTTGACGTTTCGGACAGCTGTTCTTTGTCAATGCGAACAAATAAAGTCATTCCGCTGCGCACAACATGATAGTTGACGCTCCAGATTAATTCTTTATTCAAACACCTCTTATAGCTTCTGCTTTGCGAATTGATTTAAAGGTATTTGTTTTTTTTAGGATTAATGAATGGCTTTTACGGACACGAAGAGCCATTTTGCTCTTCTTAAATAGAGAAACTATTACTTTCCATCCCCAGCTCTCAGGGGCTTCCTGCGGGCTAACTTTCTTCAATGACTGAGGCCCTGGTAGAGAAATAGGAAACTTCGCTGAAGATGAGTGAGGAAGAAAGGAATGGAAGGCTATTCACCCAATCTGAGATGTCATGCACAGTGGTCAAACTAGGTTTTGGTCTATATGGGGCTGATGACAAAGAACTTACAGTTCATACAATGCAGAAGGGTCAAAGACTAGGAAAATTGGGAAGGGCTGTCTTCTGGGTCCATCTACTTGAAAAAGGCTTCCAATAGACCGCCTAATGGTCAAAAGGGTTGCCCTAATAGTTTTTTGGTCTAGATGTTTCTTTGTTAATTAGCAGCGTTGTTCTAATAGTCTTTGGTCTGCAAGCTTCCTCTTCACATACGATTTTTTAATCTAAAAATTTCAAGTGGCTTTAAGTCCGTCTATTACTTGTGGAAGACACTTGGGTGGGCGGAAATTATTTTCAGGCGGCCTCACAAGAACACTTTATCAAAAAGTCTTCACAACTCACCGAATGTATTGGTCAGGGCTAGGTAATTCATTCTATTGGTCATCTTAAGATTACCAAGTCGTTATTTTGAGAAGTTGGGGAAAAGAAGAATTACCGAGCGAAAGAGCTGAAATATCCTATTCTAAATTTGGGTGTTAATTCGGGGGAAGTTTCCTTTGTACTTTTTCATACATAATAAATGATAATTTATATTGAAGAAACAACTTATTTACTTGCACATCGAAATTGGCGGATAATAACCAAATTCTGCCAACGGAAGTTGAAATTTCTAGTGAGAAACCATAACTTTCTGGGTGATAAATTTTAAAAAGGCCAAGCGTCATGCGGAAATTTATCGGATTAAACACAGAATATAGTTGCATGGTTTTAACGCTGATCTATTCATCGCGGCGTCGCTCGTGAATCCTTTGATCTGTCTCGCGGATTGAGGACCGTAGCTGCGCCAAGTCATTTCGGCTTTTTTCTTTGGAGTTGGTCAGCAGGATTAGATCCGGTTTCAATCTTCATAAACTAGGCCATGTTCAGACACATAACTCGACAAAATCAAGATATTGAGGGCAAGGGGGGTTGTAAGGGGATGACGGATTTCACGTTCAGGCTTCGCCCGTTTGGACACAGCGCACGCAACACCTAAAACATTTGTACCATGCAACTCATCAGGCTTTTTCGCGGTTCTTTTGTGGCTGACAAACGAGAATGCCCTTCTCCTCTGCTTCAGAGCAGCGAAAGTTGTGTCCTTTTAGTTGTGCTTGCGCTAACTAATTGTGGATTTATTGCCGCGTCAGGGTCGATTGTTCTGCGGGTACAGTATTCCGTTCTCTTGCCAGTCAAACCTTACCGCAGCATTGTTTCTACCACTATCAAACACCAGCAGTGTATTTGCGTAGGCCATAAGACTCGAAGGCTTTAGTGTGACAATTTCAGTTTACTTCTCTCGCTCATTTCTCCGAACAATGTACGATGATCTCCACATATTCATCATATTTCCGATCTCAACCAACAAAGCAAGGAGTCCATGGCGCAATGGCAGAGTGGGAAACTCAATGACCACATTTTCCTGGTTAGAATCCCGGATGATCTAGACCTGGGAATGAGATATGGATTGACTGATGGGGGCCACTAAGCAAGTAATAGCCATTTCTATGTCCCTTCGCTTTGTCGAATCAATTCCATGCATGCATATCAATTGCAGTTGACCCAGTTGTGATAAGCTCGCAGCACCGATTGGAGTCGAGCTCACACAACAGGAAAGGTTTTTGCGCAGTCTGCGCTCTACCATTGAGCAACGGGGCTCACCATGAGCCTTGCATTTACTCACACTTGGATCGATTTCACCCGCCCAACTTACCGCTCATATGGAATTCACCATTACGGATACAGTAAACTGACTGTCAGGTAGGACCTCCTGAGTAATCATCTGGGATCCATCGGATGAACTACTAGGCTTACCATGATTATGAGGGGTTTGGAAAATTTCAATAAATTTTAGCTGACTCAATTACGAAAAACTCGCAGCATGGCAGTTCAAGTGCAGGGAGACTTGAATGACCACTTCTGTCCTATTAGACGTCATCAGGCAGCCCTACCATAGTGCACACCACGAGGCTCGAAGAGGTGACCCGTTGGTTATAGGTTCAACCACCTAACCAACTTTGCCACAAACGTGATGTCTTTTATGTTAAGGCCCAGCGTACCTCAAAGTGCACGCCACCCTAACGAGGCGTTCCCACGCGAGACCACCGGTCCATCCACGTAGAGTGCATGTGACGATTGTAAAGCGCGGCCGGCAAAGGACACTAACGCAAGCCAGACAACCTGCCCGCTCTCACACACAAAGTGCATGGTCTGACGCTGCGCCCAGCTCCTACCAAGCAATAGACAAACAGACCAACACTAATGACTCATCCAGCCAATGAATTCATGCCTTACTTGTGACAACCGTCTAATTGGTCCAACCTTGCAGATACGCGTTCCCTTGCTTGAAATTATGCTATACTAGGTTTCTCGAAGACTTCTGCTTTCTGCGAATTTCTTGTTGTGTTCTTATTTTGGGGACTCAGAGGAGGCGTAGTTACACGGCGAATATCGCAGCTGTGGCTACCGTAGCGGCATTATGCATACCAATCAGGCGTAGGGAAGACAGGCAAAACGAGTAGATTGACAAAGTATGCTTCGGGCTTATTCTGCTTTCATTCAGTTACTCACAACCCTGACTACATGCTGAGATCTGAATCACAAACCTTCGATCGTACACGATGCGGATGGAACTTAGGCAGAGTGTAACAGGCTGGCATAAATAATTGATCAAAACCAACTTCATCAGCGCCTCGTCCCTGTCATGACCTGCCGCTGCAGATCAAATAGACATGGTTCCAAACAATCTCCATATGTGTGCGAAAGGTAACCAGATACCACTAGAAGTATACACATGCTGTTTTACATAATTATTTACACTAAATTCCATGCATTAGATAGGATATGTGATGTAAGGCTTATGCTTTTGGGCATTATCTTCACAAACGGAAAGCATTAGTGCCTACAAATAAGTGTAGCTAGCGTAAAGTTTAAACCTCCCCTGAGGGAAATTAGAAGACCAGAGAATTACGACTATGTGAATCCGAGAGGTCAGGCAGACAAACTTCTTGTCCCAGTGATCGCAGCTATTTCCTCTGAAACAGTATAACTGTTGTGTATGAAAGTCATTGCTTACTTCTTATAGTACTCCACCCAAACAAACCTTCCTGTTCGACCTGCAGAGTTCTTTGTTGAAGTTCCACTTTGGACTTTAGGTTGAAGAAGAAGTGCATCTTTCATCCTATGACATTCGGTACCTAAGACCGAAGACCACTGAATTGTTTGAAAAGGAGTACCCTTGTTTTAATACATTAGTTAATGACACATTTTCCTAATTGTGTTGACTATCCTAAAGTGTTCCGGATCTCCCCATAAGCCCTCTGCGTTTTCGCTCCAAGCAAGCAGCAGCGTGTTATATTTTTTGTGTGTTACTTAGAGACATGAGCAGTATTGGTGGCTTCAAACATTTCTCAGGACGATAAGGTTTGAGGACAAGTTCAGGGTTAGATTGGTCAAGCAGTACCTTCTTGGAATTAAATATATGGCCACTTGTTCCATGTGGGTTGTCGCCTGTCGTCTCTCTTAGAATATTCTAGCACTAGAGTCTAGACTGCAGCACTGGATGTCCTTCGGTATCATTTGTCTCTTTCACAATCTACTTTACAATATTCACCTCCAGCTTGTTTCCTTTTTAGCACTGCCAACTGACGCAATTGTGGGACGCACCATCAACCCAGCGTGTGTTGCGGATGAGTGGACCGGGAGTCAGAAGGCGACGACTCTGTATAATCCCCTGGTCTTGTAAATCTTGGTATGTGTATGTGTCAAGAGGGCTAGGTCGCGCTGTGGAACGTGCAGACTAATTTGTCATCCTGTCAGCCACTGCGCCTATCCCACCTCAGGTGATCGATCAGCTAGGCGGCGGCTTGATGCTGACGGGGAAAGCTAGATAGAGAGTGAGTTCAACCCCCCGCGCACTTCTTTCCTCACCATAAACAAGCTGATGCGCCTGAAACTAGCATGGTGCCCTAAAAGTCGTGGCTGGCAGGACGCAGTCAGCCCAGTTGTTGTGTGGAAGGGCTGTCTGGCGAACTGCAAGTCAGGCTGAAATGGGTACTTTTTATTGTGACCTTTACGGCACTCCAGCGTGCGCGGCAGCCTACCTAGCAAGGTGGGCGTTGTTGTGGCGCGCATTGGAGTAGCGGCTGCACCAGCCACGTGCACCCTCCGTAATCTCCGATATTCTTGAATTTTGTTTTGACACCATGTACAGGTGTGGGAGGGAAGAGAGAATTGGGAAGAGTCTGTGCGAGTCTATTTTCACTAGCAGAACCGGTTCCGTTTCTGTTATTGCTTTCTGCTGATGTCTCTAATGAAGTATCCGCGACGGGTACTGAAACGTCAGGCAAATAAAAGTATTGTCTCAGTGATCGACTCACCTCCCTCTCAATCTACTTGCACTATCATCCAATGCCAGTCACCGCGTTCACCTTCAGCTTGTCGAAGTTCATGGTGGGCCTTTTCGGAATCGAGGATGGAACTACTGACAAGATGCAGTACACTATCTGCTATATTTAACAGTTACTCAATATTTTCTACGGAATAAATGCAAAGTTTCGCGTTCCAGACGATTTCGTGTGTAAAGGAGACGCCTTGTCGCAGACCGGAACACTTTGTTTATTCGTCTGGGCTTTCAAACTTGTACAGGAATTCATCATCAGAGTTAACAGTAGCAATAAAATGGAGGATAATTATAGGAGTTTAAACCAATCACCATCTAGTGCCGCAATTCTGGCGATGACTACACAAAGCTATGTATACCAGCGCAAAATCGATACACTGATTGATTGAGTTCACATCTGTGGCCCAGGCTTCCATCTATTCTGGCTCATCTTGTTTCCAACGTGGGCGAGTCTCACGACAACTGTGAAGTTGAACTCATAACCCGGTTCGTGGATGTGAGCAGCAACTTGTGAGAACTCGTCGCCACGTCGTACAGTCAGTAATTACACAGGTCAACCTAAAATCATGCTCAGATCACGAATACATTAACATAATGTGGCTGCGCGACTTGGCGACGAATTATTGTAAAATGCTGCTCAGACCTACGAAACGGACCATAAGTTCAACTCCGCAGCAACCAAGGTATTCATCGGTGACGGAGACAAGATGGACCGAAAATTGATTGAAGCCTGGTCGACAGATAAGGACTCAATCGCTGTGACGCATATTTACAGAACCTTGCATTGTCAAGTCCAGAAGTGCGTCACTGATTCTTGTTCGGCCTACATCCCCTATAATTCTAGCATATTTCGTTGCTGTTGTTACCTCTTGTAAAAGGTTGAAAATTCAGAATAATAAACAAATTGTTACGGTTTTAAATCAGCCTCCTCCTTTACTCAGTATTTCCCCATGCTGTTCATAATACAAATAAATTACTTGCTTATAGTGTTTGTTTTATTTTTCGATCGAAATATATTTCTTTAATGCTTGACGATCACAGTGTTTGAAAAAGCACAGCAGACAACAGTTATTAGTGGGGATAATAGGACTACGTGACGGCTTCTCCAGACAGTCATACCTAAACTGCATACTGCAAAAGTCCAGAACTTAAACCTGGTGGAATTCGTCAGCATGATTCCGTTGTAGCAAAAGCCTTACGCTCTGTTGACAGCTCTCCACCCTGTGGAACGTCACACGGATTTGCACTCTTGAGACTGACCTGAATTCTGGACAGAACGTGCCGTTCATGGTTGCGTGTACAAAGCCAAGCGGAAAACCTGCACATCGTGATTCATTAGAGACTAAAAAGCGAACGGCATTAAAGCGCGAATGAAATTGTCTTAACTTCACCTAGCAGGAGCAGAGTTTATGGAGTGGAGCCGACAACCATTTCTGTTCTATTAGCCGTCGTCATCCCGTCATATCCAATTCCAGGTGAGCACCCTACTATCGATATGTCTCAATTTGGTGGAAACGATGAATGCACAGCTTCACAAAGCTACATTTTCTACCGTGCCTACAAAAGTTTAAGCTAATATTCTCAGTAAAATATTGTTAAACAGGAACCAGGTGCCCATACAGTTGTAAGTCATGTGAGGAGATGAGTCTTGCAATAGGATGTGATGTGCGATTACATACTTTTCAAAACAAACGTTGTTTACTCAGGTTAGAGAAAATCCGAGTGCACAGAGTGTTTAGGAGAGTTAACGTGCGATACGTTTTCTTTCTTTCATTGGTTCTAATCATCAATTGTTTAACTGCGAAATCGGTAAAATTCGTAGGTAGGGGCCATTTTGGCTGTTGCTTATTCAGTATCGATTGTTGCGAAGCTTTAAAATTAAATTCCGTCAGTCTGGACGTCCAGCCTTGGTATAAAGGGCACTAGTGAACATGCGAAATTCTGAAAAAAATTTGGACGGTTAAGAGAAAATAGCTTAACACTCATGCATTTGCCACTTTTATTTCTGATCTACGTTGATGCAATAGCTACCCTTCATCATAATGACAATATGCGCACAATCAGAGAGAGCAATGACGTTATGGCGTCGAACATTTGAATGCAAACTTTTAGGCGGTCTCTTCATTTTACCAGCGACAGCTTCAGACGCTCAACCTAATTACAAAACACAATCTACTTTTACGATTTCAGTAGGCTTATTATGTAATGTCTAACAACATTGACAATTTCTGCTATTGTAAAGGGTCTCATAATGTACAGAGTATTTTGTGGAGACAAAGGCCCCTGGGGATTTTTGACAGCTTTAACAATCTTGCTGGCTGGTACGTACTTTCTTCTCCCTGAAAACGTGGAGAGTGAGCACTATTTATTATTTTAAAAAAAACAGCATATCGCGAAGTAATCTGCTGTCTTCTACTAAGTCATCGTGGTTTCTGACTTCAATGCGTAGGAATCTGCTTTGTTTATGAGTACCTCTGAAATCTGCGTAGAACCAGGTGCGGCTACATATTTATCTCAACTCATAAGCTGACCAGGTTGAACTTGATCCAATAATCAAATAATTACATATCCACTCCCATTTCGAGTATGACTGGTTTCCGTAAGAATTAAAGCCCGCAATATTCACTCCACACTCCCTCATGTTTTCATGGTGCTTTGTAAGTCTTCTCTTGGTTAATAAGTTCTTTGGACGATTTTCATGAGGTTTCCCCTGTCTATGAAAAAATGATGCCAATATTAAATAAGTACGCCTTGCATTTGCGGAGTGAAAAAAATACTCCAAATTTAACCAATTATCTGTAATAGAGCACTTTGGCACCGTGAAATCTCCTTTCACATATGTTTATATTTGTGCACTTATTAATGGCCCGCATGAAGTATTCAATGTACCTCATAGCCATTTCAACATTATAAGAGCCTTGCAAGGTACCTGCTGAATGGTATAGATGTTAATATAATATCTTTAGGTCGAATATAAGCAGCTGATTAAATTTTAAACCAAAGAAAAGTTGAAAATTTGTGCCCAAAATTAGTCACAAATAAAAAACGTTTTAAATCAATAAAATGTGGTCTATTTTAATGTGTGCATTAAAGTAGTCGACCACCACCAAAGAATAGTTTTGTGCTCAAATTCTAGAAAATATATTTAAATTTATCAGGTAACAACATTCAATTTACAACACCTACGACGTAAGCAGTTGATTTTTACCAATTGTAGTTCTAGCAGTCGGCCAAAAGCGCGTCCTTTTAAAAGCCTGCAACTTGATGCAACTGGCGTACCATGTGACTTTACCATAGGACAATCAGTATAACAGCCACATTTCTGCAATCCTTTCCAATTAAAACAAATTTTATCGTTTTGATTGGTCCCTGATCGGCAAAGAAAAATGAAGGAAAACTTAATTAATACGCTTTTATGAAAGGCGCAGAGAATATAACCGTTGCCAGTTAGAGATGTCCATAAGGTAGTGAATGACGAATAATTAGGAATTTTCGTTCGGTTAGCACTTTACTTACACGACCGGGTACTATAATACTTACTTGCTTTTAGTTAAATGAAAATTTTAAGAGAGATGGAAATGCTTTCCGCTTGCTGCAAAATACCCTTGGGTGCATTTTCTCAGTCCAGTGGTTCAGAAAGAAGGCACTTCACCTCTATTGGTTCCCATCATATACATAATAACAAGTCAGTGTTCATTGACTGACTAGATCTGGCAGAAATTTCGATCGATGTGAGAAAGAGATAACTTACTGTGAGCTATACCTCGAAACATTGAAGTCCTCCTTGCCTGACATCAAATATAGATCATAGGAGCATTTAAAAAACCCTATGTTATCGGATAAAATGCGGAGACTCTATTTTCAGTCTTTTTCTTTAGCTTGCAGTTTTTCATCATATGCTGCTAACAGGTCACTAACCGGCCTGTTCAAGTTGATAGTTTAAACACATTTTCCAGATTTCTGAAGTTCGTGTTTTATTTGATCTCGATCAAAAATATAAACTCGCCTTTTAAAGAAATACATTGCTTTCACTGGCACGTGACCTGCACTTTAGAGGTTTTGGTTGAATAAAAAAACCAGGGTAACAATTATGATAGCTGAGAAAATAGAAGAATCAGTTAATTTTTTGTACTGTATTAGTATTACTCACATTAGACGGCGGCACTTCATTATAATCTTTCGGGAAATAGATGAGTAAACATCCATGAGGATGACTGCGCTGAAGGATGCGACAAAAAATTGACGAAGACATTTTTTTGGCATGTTATGATGACATAACGGGCGATGGCCGGTGTGACTGGAGTGGGCATTTGTGGTTTATTTGCTGTCATCAGCCAGTCATAGCCAGGCCTAGGTGTTGTGACGCCCGAGGCTTGAGCCCCATGAACTATTGGCTAGAAGCCCAACCCTCTTATTAATGCTCAATGGCTTCGATGCTTTACCAGTTTTGATCGGGAATATAAAAAATGGTAGGTAGATGCTCACTGATCGGTTACTAAAATCGCCCCTTGGGACTCTCTCTCGAGTCCCGCTTGTGGTCGCGCAACGGTTAATGATATAAAGAGAATGATCTTAACCACAAAGCCAATGGAGACTCAGATGGCTTGTGACGACTTATAAGCCAGAATGGTCTATTCCAGTTTCCAATGTTTTTGGTAGTAATTTGCTTGTGCCTATATAATTTGCCGTTGTGCAGCAGCTTACGGGGCTGCGAGTGAGCCCCAAGGCTCGACGAAACTAGTGAGTCCTATGATCGATCGGAAACAATTATGTACTATAGGTTAATATAAATGTTTGTGTTGACCCAATTATGAAAAAAACTCGAGGCGTTTTGCGGGATTTGAACCCGCAGATTAGAGAAGGCCTTTACCAGAAGCCAACTCAAATCAAGCAAATCTACCAAACCACCTGATAATTAAGTCAGCATAGTAGTCATTCTGAGGGATTCTAGATGATTGTTTTTGGACAACCCTGTTTGGGCAGTCAGCCTGCTATTCCATATAAGTGGATTTAAAATGAGCGGTAAAGTTAGGCAGGTTCAATCAACGCAATTGTGATTTAATTCATGGCATGATAGGGCGTTCGTAGCTCAAGTTTTTAGAGCGTTGGCTTCCGGTAAACACCTCTACTATGTAAGTTCAAATTCCGCCGAACGCCTTGAGTTTTTTACTATTGGGTCAACTCAAATAAAACAAATTTGCCCAATCTCACAAAAAATATAAATGGTATGGCTTATTGAAAAAAACATTTGTCATCAATATGTGCATAATTTTAACTCATCTTGTCGTATAAAATGAATTAATAATTGTTAATTGCAGAAGACAACGCAAGCAATTTACCTAAGTAAGCGTGAATCAGCCAATGATGACTTGGATTCAAAAACATAATTTTGGTAGAAGAAGTTGCTTATTGTGATTTTAAAACCGAATATCATGCAGCAAAACCTACCATTTAGGCAGAATCAGTGCTGAGGGCCAAATGCAGGCCTTCTTGACTGTTCATACTAAATAATAATTGCTACCAATGACGGATTAAGTAGCATGTTTTTTATTCTTCGATGTGTTCATAAATAGTGTCCCAAAAAAGTATACTCATTGTGAACAATTGTAACTTTGAGGTTTATTATAATTTACTTTTTTCAAAAATGCAAAATTTTTGAGCAGCATCATTTTATTGTTTTCCACTGCATTTCCACTTTATTTTAAATACTTGAGAAAGAGAGAAGCCACTAAACATGAATGCGCCCAAATAAGAATGGAATTCTTTTGTGGTGTGTGCGATTCCATTGCTTTGCATCGTCAGCTGTGTCTGGATTAAATGGACGTCACTTTGATAACATGCAATGAAAAAAACAATAAATGATACTTGCAAATAGTTTTACATTTTTGAAATGATAAAATTACAATCAATACCAAGTTTACAAATCGATGAAATGTGTATGCATTTTTTGGGACACCTTTTATACATTTATTTTTCAGAATACTTGCACAAAACATATTTCTTAGGTCCGTATGATGGTACATTGCGCAAGCTTTACATTTTCCATCCGACGATTGTATTCTTTCCAGGTTTAAAAAGCCCTTTAATTCTGAACTTCTTTTAAGCCCGACTTGTCGTTGTATTGTTGTTTAGGTGTTTCCTAAAAACAAGATGCAGGCTTGCCAGTCAAGGAAATTCCTGAATTTTTAGATATAATTAAAACCGTGCCACATAGTACTCATATTATTTTGTAGAAGTTTTGGATTACATTGCATACGTCAAAGGGGACATTTAAAAACCTTTATACATTCTTCAGTCTCAAATGGTCACCTTTTTGTTAATTTTTGGAGGCTTAATATATATATATAAGTTTTTATTTCACAAAGAATGCCATTTACCGCAAAATAAATATAAAAAAGAAACATTATTTCCATAAAATATTATTTAATTCTATATTGGCATTGAAAATCTCTGAAGGATATACATTGCTTTAATAGTACAATTCTGCTAACGTTTCCAGGCCGCCAACGATGCGCGCATTCACACGGCGTGACAAAAATCCCTTGAGATGATACTGCCCGATAATCGGTATTTAAATTCCATCTTAGTATTTTTCCCTACAACGAAAGTGCATTTAGAATGCTCAGTAGCGTGACTGAGGTGCCAAGTGACCAACATCTGTTCCCGATCAGTAAGGGGTTGCGCACTCGGTAAGTTTGCTCTCGTCATCGTAGACCACAAAGTGGGCCGGCGTTCACAGGTGCACTTTGTGCGTAGGTGGGGCGATGATCACGAGATTGGCATCATGTGCAAATATATGATTGACTATCATGACAAGAAAGGGTGGTAGCAATGGACCTGACTTCTTCGGGGTATCTTTTCAATAGTGATAATAAAGAGCCGTTTCCAGCCCCTACATCCAAAAAACGTAAGGGTTCCCCGTAAAAACGTTTGTGGTCAAAAGTAACTTAACCGGCCTCCAACGTTTCTTCAATGTTAATTTGAACCACACGTGTCGTGATACCCCTGTAGCTAGGTCCGCAAAGCCAGCCGTAGCACAGGCTTGCCGTGTTAAAGTCTCACCGGGAATATTTTGGACAGAGTTCACAGTCCTCGGATAAACACCTTTCTGCACAGTACTCATAGCTTCCCACAACAAGGTCACTGTTGTCAGTGGATTTTAGAAGTTAATAGATGAGCATAGAAGGCTTGTGTAGACATTCTCAATGCTGGCTCACGCTAACTGTGTAGTGGAAGCTGGGCAAATGGATAAATACGACCTAGTTCGTATTCAATAATCCCAGAAACTGAGTTTGATCTTGGACGTTCTGTGCAGTAGGCATCGGAATCCGTTTATCTGCATCAGTCATCTGCATTTGAAATTGGCTGTGTAATTTCATCTTTCACTTGCAGAAATAATGTGTAAAATAATGGCAGCTTTTGATTAAATCTTCGATTTTTGCTGGGCTTTAGCCTAAATCGAACATTTTGTGACACAAAGCATTTTGTTTTACTGTGCGAAAACGCCCAGGACCTAGCAACCGAACTTCGTTCAAAGGTCGTACTTCATAGCACCATCCTTACCTATTTTTTGGCTGACATCAAAGTTCCTGTGGTGTTGCTTCTGTTTGCAGCCTGATTATATTCTTTAGGCATTTGAGCATATGCAATGGGGCTTCTTTGCATGCCCGAAATAGACGCTGCCTAGCGAATAAGCTAACCAATGGTATCATTTAGATATTAAACCTGAAGGAGAAGAAATGCTTGGATTATATTCTGAGCTTGGCTTGAAGACGTTGTTCACATTCGCAATATTCAATAAGTAACAAGGAAGCAGTGATTTATGAAGTGCACCTCATAATTCGCTAGTCCTAGCATTTAGTCATACAAAGCCGGTGGTTATAGGGGTTTTATGGGTGGGGAATTAGGATAGGCAGTTGAATATACTTCCTTAGCTACTACAGGTTTTTGCATTTTATTTAAAAATGTTGTTGATTTCTAATTATAGATATTTCTCATCTGTATTCTCATTTATGGAATATGGTGTGGCAAAATTCATGATTCAGGCTACATTCAAAACCGGACTGAAGGTGTCTTCGCTCTGGTAAGTCACATGCGTTGGTGCCGGATTGTTGATTTTTTCTGGCCCAAAATGGAGCAAAATTATTATGGACTCAGTGGGGCATCTATCCACAAATTTACAGTCATCCGTTTCTGAGCAGATCATTGCAGCTGCTCCTGTACACAGATTGAACGAAAAAGTAACTACAATTAGCACTCTTCTGCAACTGCTATATGCTTATTTGCGTAGTTACTCATTTCACTTTACAGATGCGCTAGATTTTACTCCTCGGAGTTCCTAACTGATACAGAGATCTGTGTGCAGAATGTAAAGGACTAAAATGCGAAAATTTCTAAGTAAACTGGTTGAGGGACAGCGTACAGGGGAAAAGGGTGGCAAGGCCAACTTTGATGTATAATCTAAATTCTTCAAAAACACACAGGTACCCGTTAAACACTTTGTGCACTGCTCTATTAATTAGCTCATTTATTTACTGTTTATACAGTGGCACATGGTTCGAATAAACTGCAACGACTGACGACTTGACAACCCTTTTTGTTTGTCTTTCTCAAGAAGGGTTTGGTGTGCACCTCAAATAATCGCTGACAGTGAGAGAAATGTGAAAGGTTAGCACGTGATTAGGACGTGCGACCTCTACACACAAATCACTTTAAACCTTTGCATGCCATCAATCAATCAGAGACGAAAAACAAGTAAGTCGTACATACCTAGGCTCAAGGTCGATCATGCACTCAGGGTAAGGCCTGGTTGAGAGGAGAAGATTTTTAAACTGCGAAACGTTCTACATATGCTCAGAAAAATGAACGTGTGTAAAACCTTGTCAACACGTGCATATGCAAGCGAGATCACAGATCTTCTCCAATAATTATTATACTGTGTGAGCGGTAAGGTGTGTAAAGGATGTTTTGAAAGCCCTGACTTACTTTCTCGCACCAGGGGATGATCCAGTTGCAGTCAGAACAAATGCAGTTATTAAACACCAGAAAATGATGCTAAATACCTTTTTAACACGGTATGGAATGGCTAGATTATTTGATTTTATCTGGCACGCTTGTGGGTAAAGCAACTTCATCGCAGAAACAGGGAATCTCCTCTGGACCTTGTTGGCAGACTCTGCAATCATCAAGGGTGTATCAGGCCACATCTTGCGTACCTCGGTGATGATCTCGTTGACCTCTGCGACGCTACTCCTCGCTTGACTCCCCTCCGATTAGCGACGGTTTTTCCTCCTAAACAGTCCCGCGGATATTTTTCACTATCTTCTCTTTTTCCTTACGTTCCACCTCACTGCTTCATGTCAGTCGGCTTCCCCAATAAGCTGAGATATAATGCTGCTGGTATCACAACACGCATGTAAAAATAGGGAACTCATAGTTGATTCACCTACATTTCCCTCAACTGCATTGATACTGATACTGACGCAACATTTAGCAGAACCACGAAGGACGTAAACTGGTGGCATCCTCATGGTTGACAGCGCAAAAATGCCCACGAGGGGTGCCAACCGCGTGCGCCGGGCCCTACCTGAGTCATGACCCTCTGACGCGCAGGCGTTAAACCAGAGCGGTGTGACCCTTCTGGATACAAGCGAAACTGTACGTCACAGAAAGTAGCCGAGTAGCCAGGATAGCTGCAAGAACATTACTTGCCTGACGTTTCGGATTCACCCTCAGACACATCATCATAAGCAACAGGAGGTACAAATAGTACGTTTTTAAGAGTCCTAGCAGTTAAAAGGTGCAGTCGCTATGCCATTGCACACCAGTGACCATTAACGGTTCCCATGGAGGATAGTTTCCGTCTGGCGCGATAACGGCCTGATGGCCGGTATGCCTCGCCCTACGTGCTAAATTTTGAGCACCTGTTGTGGATATGGGCGCGCTAATTGCTTAGACATCTGGCTCAACGGCATTGAACCTGGAAAATGTGATCATCCGTGTGCTGCTAGAGCTGTCAATTGCTATCAGTAGGCAAATGTTAAAGGGGATTTATAATGTTCTTAAAATAATCGCTAACTTGAAGAAAGCTAGTTTACTCAATCTTTCTGGATTAAGTTCCAAAATCGGTAAGAAGTGTTGGGCCAAAATGCATTGACCATATCTGCGGATAACCGCGTAATATGCATTATCTGCTAACAGCCAATGAATAGGATATATATGTCGACGTTCGAGCAAGCATATAAGTGCTAGGCCAGTATACGCAATAATGCATTCATAAGGAATTGGATGCTACATAAGGTAAAGCCAGTGTAGTCAAATGAGAGGCACCGCCAGGTGGTGCTGGCGCAGGAGACCAAGTACCCTGTGTCAAATTCGAAGTTGGTTGGTCGTTTTGGGTTCTTATGATTGGCCGCACACTATGCAGGGCTTCTCACGTTCGGGGAGTTATCAGATACTATGTAACCACCGCAAAGCTTCGGACTGACACCCGAATGACTGCCGCTGGCACCTACATACAGATAGACAGAAAAAATGTTGTGACCAATTGGGTGGTTGCTCTTGTAGTTCAGGACTTGCATAGTGTTGATTGCCTTCCTGAACACTTTAGCTTTCATGGTACCACCACCTTTGCGGCTAACGAGGATATCCAGGAAGGCCAGCTAGTTGTTTTCTTCTTCCTCCATCGTAAATTGACAGTCCGGGAAGATGCTTTAAGACATTCCTTGAATGTCAAGAACTGATCCCGCTAAATAACGACAAAGGTGTCGACCACATACCGAGCCCACAACCTCGGTCTCCCTGTTTGAATACCAGTGATACTTACTGGTTTAAAACCACCTCAGCTGTCAGTCCTGAAAAAGGGGCGAACTCATTAGAGTTCTCCTCACCTGTTTGAAGATGGTTATATCAAATCCGAAATATGTCCTGAGACAGCATGTCAGGAGCTGAGGCACTTGGATGGTGATATAAGTGAAGAGGATGGGCAGCCAGCCCCGAGCACACAGTATACTTCAATTCAATGCTACAGTCGAGAGAGAAGTCATTTAGCTAACCTCTGGTCATCAGTCGGCTGACGTAACTGTGAATACCATTAGCTAAAATGGAGTGCAGTGTCAACCTACTTTCATATTGTGGAAAAGTGCCGCTATAATAAGATCTGTTTCTCGGATCATTTTTTCCCAGTCCATCGGCTACAGTACAAACGGAAAGAAATGGCCAAAAAGTACAAAACTTGACCTCAAAATGAATCTTTGGTGAACAAGTCGCAAAATTTAGACTAAAATTGGCTTTGCACTTGACTTTACTATGGTCAAGTCAAGTCAAGTCAAATTTATTGAAGGAAATATAGGCAAACGCCTTTGAACTCCTTCTTGGTACATAGGATTTAAGAAATGCATCGGCAAAGCCGAACATTCGAAAGAAGTCGTTGACACAGTTTCAAACGACTACTCGCTTGTTTTAAGTAATAAACTCACACGCAGTTTACACGAGCCAGCAGTGTAACTAAGGAAGAATAGCAGACAGTGAAAAAACTCCTAAGGCTGGCTCATAATTCAAAATGGAATGTCATTTTTGGTTTTTAGGAGAAAAACTGTCGCTCGTGGGGAAGCATGTGAATGATAGGGGCATGATGCTTCTGTGAATGTTGACGGTAGCCATGGCGTCCATGACGAGTAATATCTACACCCGAAGGACCATACGAGGAGGAGACCTCGGAGTCCCGAGAACGTCCCGAAGACCGGAGATGCGACCATGATACGCCTTTGCTATGCCAAGAGCCGAGGAACCCACCACGTTGTCAGCAGTCGGTCGATACGAGAAAGGGTGTCACAGGGCCGCATAGCCTAGGACCATAGGTGCGGTAGGTGCATCCTCAGACACGATCGGCGCAGATCGCATAGTGAGTAGAGACGTCATAGGTAGATAATGTCAGAAACTCATTTGGTTAATTACTAATAATAATACTACTTACAAATTACTATTAGTATATATTTATAGCATTTCTAGCATTTCAGGTTTGGATGTAGAGCGCTTCAATTTTTAGAATCGGAATAGTTCAGTGATTGGATTTGGAGTACTTAATCGTGACGATACTCATTATATCGGTCTAGGTTTGCCTTAAAAACATCTACGGAAGGGGACATGACAATATCCGCAGGAAGGGCATTCCATGCCTGGATTACCCTCTTAGAGAAAAATAATTTTCTTGGGTCAAGTCTTGCCCCAGTCACACTTAATTAGGGGGGTGTCCTCGCAGCCTAGAGGTGGTGGCCCGCTCAAAGAAGTCATTTGTTTGGAGGCAGCAATCCTGACCACGCAACATGCGAAATGCCTGGATTAGGTCCCCACGTATCTGCCTGCAATCCAGAGGAAACAAGTCAAGATTTACCAATCGGGTCTCATAAGGGAGGTTCCGTTGGCCTCGTACTTATTTTGTTGCGCGTCTTTGTACCCTTTCTGCGCGTCTTTGGTGTAACAAAACGGTTAACAATTACTATTATCATAAAGTGATAAAAATAGGTCAACCGATGTACACTTTAAAAAAACTTTCTTGTGACCCGGGGAGTGGAAAAAGTGGCATAAATAGGCTGAATGAGTGATTGAATGTATTGAACGCCAGAGTTTGACTTCCCGGAACTGCATAACAACGGAATTATTTACTCTGTCTACCACCGCTACGTCACCAAGGTCGAGGTTTATCATTTTGTATTACCTTCCGTTGGGTTACTGCACGTGCCGCGATGTAGTCTTGCTCAGTTTCCTTAGTCTCATTGTTCCTCGCTACACATACAAACTGCCAAAAGTCTGCGTACTTCGTCTACCGCCACTGTGCAGGAAAAAAAGAAGGTTGAATGAGTGGTTGAGTGCATGTTACCCCACAGTGAGACTTCCTGGAACCGCCTAGCAACGGGTATGTCGACTTTGTCCACCACCTCTACGAATGAAGGATTTTGATAATCTTCCAGACGCAAGCTGTGAGAGAGAGTGGACGGCAATTCTAAAACGCAAAAGGCAACAGCTGCATTTAAACAGTCTTCACGTCTCTAAAGGACGACGCAAGCAGTGGGGTATGTCTGAACTTGGTGATCATTTTAAAACTTGTTCATCAAAAGTTTTACCTCCCGGGAGAAATCCTAGGTCAAGTTACATTTCGGTAGGAGGGAAAAATTACCTCAAATACCACAAAAAAATGGCATACTGCAGTAAGACCAGCGAGTGGCATCATTTGATCAATCGTAGTGGGACGTTTATGTTAGTAGTATATCGATCATCGTGCACCACTTAAAGGTGAGGAGTTATTTTGTTTATCTATTCATTTATCGCAAAATCACAGTTCCCTTATATCAGCACACATCATTATTATTACCTTCGAGTAGTAGGCTTAGGTCTATCCCTACTCGCCTTCCCTCATTCTGTGTCCGCTCAAAAGTTGCAAATTCAGTTAAACAAGAAGTTGCGGTCATCGAGATGGTTGAATTTAGTTATACATTCTTCCTACTTTCTCGTTAAAGTTGATGGGTAGCCAAGAGATTGGATCCATTCACCTAGAATATCCAGCCAGTATGCGTTGTGTGCATTTGTCTGTCCAGTTACTGCCCCTAATTTTTAGTATCAAAAAGTAGGCAAATTTTAATTTGATTTTAACCAGCTAACATAAATTATTCAAGTAATGAATCTTTTTGTGAAAGGGTTGCTGGCACTTATTATTCATCCAAATATTTTCCCTTCAAAATCAGTGATCGGCCCGAGGAAGCTTTTTTCCGCTTAATATCTTTACATTTATTTTCAATGATAATTGACTCTATGGGTAACAAATAACGCATTTACAGAAAGCTTCCTGCAGCTAAGGGAGCCAACACGTTTGAGGAAAACGCAGATTGGTTTCCCACACCCTGACAACTCATGTTTTATGACAGGCCACATGCGAATCCTTCACTCGATCTTCACACGGTGAATTCTCCTGCACCCATTTTTTCAAAGGGTGTTGGGTGATTTTCACCCTTGAGTATCCTATTACTGCTCATAAGAAAACTACCACCAAACTTTAGCCACGTAAAGAATAAAAAGGACAGCGTTTACATAACAGAAATCCTGAATGAAGAAAGGCAACTGGATATTGACGTTATTTGTTACGACGACTAAGGCACAGAATGTTCTAATGTGCAGAACTGAGATCTCTTTTGAATCACTGTAGCTGAATATGCGTAACTTATGCAAGTCCAAGAATAAAATAGCAGTGATAGACTTTATCAGGCTGATGAAACGAGTACATAAAGTTAACATTTAAATGTGAAAGAGAAAAAATAAACGAAAGTTATAGGAGATGGCAGTGTTGGTTTCGTTTATTTTGACAGATGCTCGCACAGGAACCCATTAGTTAAGGGATTTTTTTTTAAACCCCTGAAGACGTCTTATCTCAAATCAACATGCTTCGAAACGGAAAGTTTACTTTAACCAAGTGCGTACTATGACATTTCTATCTTATTCTGCCCATCAGTTGCCTTTTAAATGTGGTCATGGTCTGTGAGACTTTCGTCTTCAAACTCATATGCACGTTATTTCAGGTGTACCATCGAACCGCCGATTGTACTTAGGCAACAGCGGGCTATTCACTCTTAAGGCTACCGCTACTACTGCACGGAGTGGGGGTAGCATAAATAATTTGAGTATTCAGATCAAAATATCCCTCGACATGTGCCACGCATAACCTGCTTTCTGCACAATGGACCAGGTTAATTCAGTTTTATTAGGGCATACTCTCATCTACCAGGCTTCACCGGTAACAAGAAAACCGAAGGTGACTCCAGTGCAAGAGCTGAAAAATCGACATAATCCGTAGTGTCCTCACAAGCCGGATCCGGTCGGTTAATATTATTAGCCGGTATGCAGTACGCTTGCGTGAGATTTTAAGTCTTATTTAAAGGTCATGGGCTCAGGCTTTGCATTGAGAACCACCTGGATATGGAAATGGCTAGCTGGTGACGGCTAGAAATTCAGAAAAAAGGCCATTCCAATCCCCCTTATCGTTTTCGATAATATCAATTTGCCTATAGTCTGGGCGTTGCGCACTGTGGGCCAGGTAAACTAGGTTAAAATTGGGGCTCACGCATAGTATCCTGCTCTGCCTAGCAGGCTGCAGTGGCAACACAGTGTCAAGATGAACGGATGTGACTCGAGCGGAGTAGCTGACAGAGCTAAATTATCTGTCTACTGGTGCCGCGCAGTGTTTTCGCTGGCCGGATCCCGCCTTGTTAGGTTGCTTACCCCAGCGCAGTGCCAGTGCGTGAGTTTAGTTTACTGGTCGTGGGTTCAGGCCTCGGATAGAGCAACATCCGCTGTGAGTATGGCTAGCTGATGACGGTTTATAATTGAGAAAAAGTCCATTCCGCTCTCCCATTTCTTTGTCGACAATAGTTTTCTGCCTGAGGTGTAGGATTTGCCTGTTCGCAGCTCAGCAATGTTCTCGCCTGACAGTGCCGACCCACGCTTGGCATGGGCAGCAAAGTTAGGCGGATCAGTGACTATATGCGTTTACGGCCGCGTTGGGAATCGGAAGAGTAAGTTGCTACCTCTTAGAAAATGGAGCTTGAATGCGCTTGAGCAGGCAACTGCCGACGTGATCGCTGGATCAACAGTTATATTTGTCCGACATTACGAAGTCATACTCGAGCCCACCAGTTAAAACAAACATTGGCCGAAAGTATTTGAATGTTAGACAAAATTTTGGTTGCAGGTCTAAAGGTTTGTTGATGTCTTTGGCCTGATTATGGGCTGAAAGCCGAAAGATCGTCCGCTTCCAACTACAAAAAATTGAGTATGATGGGGCTGCGAGACGATTGGACAGGTGAGGCGTCCGCCTTGCGACCTACTTTGCGAAATATTGTCAAGAGAATGCTGGAAAGTAACTGATATATCCTTAATGTTAAGGCTACGAAGGTAAAGCCTAAGAGCTACGATCTTCCAGTCCCATGGTTCTCTTAAGTGAGGAGAGGAGATGGTAAAAAAGTCAGATTGTTAGGAATAGTGTATTCTGCAGAAGGATAAGAGGATATATTAAAGGAGTTTTGACTTTCGGATGGCTGCAATCCGGCTGCCAGGGCATACATTTCTGTGTGACAAGAGCGGTAGGAATTGCTGCAATGTCGGTGCATGCTTTGTTATGGCGGCCAATCACGCGGCTGATGTCTAGATTAGAGGTCGTTGTGTCCCTTGAAAAAGATGAGGGCTGACTAGCGTAGGCACGCGTCTGTTTGTGCATGGTCCCGAAGCACGCAGGAACACTGCTTTTGCGCGAGGTCCGATGCTCTAATTTAGTTCGTCTGTGGCGTCAAGAGTTAGGAAGGCGTAGGACAGGCGTGACCACTACAGATACGCTGCGTATCGATTACGCAGAGCTTTACCATCACTGAAGTATGCTTCACACACTGGTTTTTGTCCTTGTAATTCTTTGCAACTCAGTGACGGTTATATACGTTTCCAGTTTATGATGACATTTGATTTAAAAACGGCGTCCTCTGCCATCCCAGCATGTTCAAACAGAAAAAGCGGTCCTTTTCGTCGTACCTGTTTCTTGGGCCTCGGTCTTCTACTGGTTTCCCATTCCACGACTTATGCATTCGCTAAGGAATATTCATATAGCATACCAATTGAAAAAGGAACGACGCGCACAACAACACGTTAATCGGCGACAAGATATTCTTCTCGGATAGTAAGCGTAACAAGACAAAATACCAGCGCAAAATATCCGCTAATTCACCGCAGTAAAAGAAAAAAGGACTTAATTACCAGGCAGCTCATGTGATTCTCCGTCATAAGCAGCAAAGTTTTTATAGCAAATCAAAAATATTTGTCCCTTATAGGCAGATACGTAATACCGACACATGCAAGGCAGTCTGGAGCGCTGTGACCTCCCCAACCCACAGTTAGTGCCGAAACGCAATTTAACTAAAGCAATTAAACATTTGGGGGTGCAAAAACGAGCACATCTTCCAACGCCAGTTCAGCAAATCATGGCTCGCACACCATACATCGAGTATTTAGCTCACGAGCGGATACCTATCCTCAATAAGAGGTCCGACATAGGTGCACATAGTACCCGTTTTTGGTACTGCCTCCGATGATGGATTGTCGATGGAATCGGATATCTCAGACAAAGGAAGTTCTTATCTAAGCG
Source organism: Ligula intestinalis (assembly GCA_036362985.1). Taxonomy (NCBI): domain Eukaryota; kingdom Metazoa; phylum Platyhelminthes; class Cestoda; order Diphyllobothriidea; family Diphyllobothriidae; genus Ligula; species Ligula intestinalis. Next base: position 11,947,828 of record JAYGXS010000006.1, on the reverse strand, counting down.
ATCGCAGCTACTTCGTCACAGTATTTATAATCAGATAGACTGAAGAGAAGTTGTTTGTACGATGTAGGGGACAAGCAAGCTAATCGGTTTTCCGTCGCGAAACACATGGACATACAAAGCTTTGCCTGCTTCAAAATTGACTCAATACCAACTCCGACACCACCTTTGAAGGTCTGTGTTCGCGCACTGATAGAATGGAACACGACCAATTCTTAAATGTTACTCAGCAGCGCTAGCATGTACTTACGTCCCCTTCATGACGTCATTATGCAGTTGCAACAGCATTCAGATACGCAAATGCATTCAATCGGCTTACATCCTTGCAAATTTTTCTTCGGTATTGGGGAACCTATCTGGGTAAAACTATTTTCATTTTACCGGACTTTCATTGGGGTTATAACGTAGGCAAAAAAGGTTATAGACAACGGCAGCAACGGTTGCCATTTAGCTGCCTGTTGCTGCATATCTGCTATAATATCTGACTCTCCCAGGTGTATTAAGGACCGTGAGGTAATAAATCTCAGTTAGGATGTTATGACGCAGCATACGGTATTGCGCATATATTTAACCTGTTCGTTTCTGTTATGTCACTCTGCTGTTTGTGTGGAATAGAAGATAGAAAGGGTATCAGAGAGCTGGTTAACTGCGACGGACTGTGTGTGTGCCTACATCAGTTTGTTCGCGTATGGCTCAATTTGGTCGCGTATCCGTCCGCGAGTCCAGCAACTTCTATCCGCGGGCAGCAAGTCATCAGCATGTGCGTGAAGGCGTCCTCGTCTGCAGCAAATGCTGCTTTAAGGACAAGCGGCCTTTGATCACTTTGTCCCTTCTTATTGGCCCATGCGCGAGCGGCCTATTCGGGCAGTCACCATATGGTGTCAGCCTCCTGAGGGGTGACTAGCTAGAGGCCCTTGTTAGATCAGGAGCTCCGCCGGGTTTGCCTCAATACCGACGGCGAGGAGGAAGAGGAGGAGGAGTCGGAACAGCATGGTTGGGACGGGCTGCTCCATCATCGAAACCACAAATGGAGAGGAAGGGTGATAGGTCGACCGTAGGGAGGTTTGGTGTAGCAGACCTTAGCCGCCGTGAAGGCGGGTGGAAACGTGACGAAAACGCGTCTCCTGTGGTTTCCCCGTCTGCTGTGTTTCCCTTTCCTAAGGGTCACATAACCAGGCGGCGCTATTACGCGCGTGCGTGACCGTTTGTTTCTTCGCACTTTCGCGAGTGTTGACTCATGTCCTGTGCCGCCCTAATAGTTTCTCTTTAAGTGTGTATTTAGTGTAAACATTTGAGAGTGTCTGTCTTAAGCATCATTTAGCATAGCTTTATCTGGTGGGAATAAATTTGGCAAAATGAATTATCTTTTAATGCGCGTTGGAATGGGAATTGCACACAAAACAGTTGGGGTGATGGCTTTCAGCGATAACGCTCGACGTTTGAATTATATCGGAGCTTATTCTGGTGCCCGGCTACATAATTCTATAGGAAAAAAGCAGTTTCTAGATGGCAGGGAAAAGTTTATTGGTGGTCTCACGTTTAAAGTATTTTTATGCCTACGGAACTTCAAAGGCTAGGAAGTCATGTGTCCAGCTCTCACGACACGTAAGTCGGTTGAGGGGGTCACTGGTTGAGGGGCCCGATTGTTCGGTGTCGTGACCATCCTTTGATGAGAATTTTCTTAACACAACGTAGGGGACCGGCAAATTTATGTGGCGATTAACCGAACAGTCGGTCAACATCCAAGCTTCTTCAATCTGTCTTGACGTGTGATCTTCACCTGTTTCCACAATTTTGACGGCATCAAAATTGAAGACGTGCCCGACCTTTACAGCATGGGTGGCTACCGCCGACTTTGGGTCATACCTATCTACCGCCCGCTGATGCTCGTGCATGCGCGTTTGGAGTTGCCGGCCGGTTTCTCCAACGTATTTACACACCCAACAACTACACTGAAGTCAGTAGGCAACGCTTGATTTTTCTTGTTTCGGTATAGGTTCTTTTGGCCGCATTACTTGCTGACGGATTGTGGCGGAGGGCTTGAGGGCTACTCCTATTCCGAGAGGTGCGAGAGGTCTAGCCACGGTTTCAGATACCTCTTTGATGTACGGAATGCTCCGCCAGGACTTTGGTGGGCAACGCTCCTCGGCCGGTGGTTTTGCTGGCATAAGTCTGAGGACTGGCATACGAGGTGACGATCACACGTCAAGACAGATTAAAGAAGCTTGGATGTCAACCAACTGTTCGGTTAACCACCACATACATTTGCCGGTCCCCGACGTTGTGTTAAGAAAATTCTTGTCAAAGGATGGTCATGAAACCGAACAATTGGGGCCCTCAACAAGTGACCCCCTCAACCGATTTACCCAGGCGGCAGACTATGGCGAGACGGAAGGAAACCAAACAAACACTGGCGCTCTGGCTACAGCCAGCCCCAGCGCAGAACAGACAGCGGGAGACGGTTACCAGGCTGCGGGCACGGCCGACGGTTACCAGAGGACAGGTGATGGCGAGACAGGGGGAAGCCAAACAAACACTGACTCCCTAGGGGCAGACGGTGATTACACAGAGCGATGCGCGATGGGCAGTTACCTGCTTGCTGGTACGGTGAGCCTTTACCACCCAGCGATGCAACCTCTGCAGAGCGGCTCGAACTAGATTGACAGACTATGCCCGCGGACGGAAGGAGTGGCATGTATCGAAATCCAGAAGCCAGAGGATTCATTCTCTGAAGGTGGATAGTCGATATATTTATTCGAAACTTCAGACCACAAATATACCTCTCCCGGTGAACACACTTTCTCCTTCTGAATTACCACCTGGGAATCGAATTTTTGCTAATATTACGATATACATATGCATATATACATTTATAAAAATTTCTCCATACGATAAGTTAAATAAAAGCAAGAGATTCAATAGGTTAAACCAATAAAAACTAACCTATAACAGCGACAGTTTAAATACCCTTTCTGTATTTCTATATTTTACACATAAGGTGTCCTGTCGGGAAATTATCATCTGTAACGCTGATATGCCCTTGTACGGCAGGAGATATTTTGGAAGCCTCGGCGCATGAGACAGTAAGACTTTGCAGCCATTAGGGCAGCATCAGCACCGGAATCCGGTCAGCAAATTGTTTGGCAAAAGAAACGACAGGAGTTTTCTTGGAAGTGGCGGAACAAAACTCCACATTTTCAGGTTTGTCAACAGCGATTCAAGGTCGATTTGAGCACGATTAGCGTAAGGGTAAAGGTTAGGGTAATTGTAACGGTAAGGGTTAGGGTTGAGATAAGGGTATAGGTTAAGAGGTAGGGTAACGGTAACTTTTAGGGTCAGGGTTATGGTAAGAATGAGGGTTAGGGGTTAGGGTTAGGGTGAGGACAAGAGTTATGGTTAGGGGAAGGGTTAGTGTTAGGTTCAGTGTCGGATATTGATATCTCATGCAAAAAACCCGTAGTTTCTCTTAATATTACAAAAAGTCTTCAAAAATCAATTATTTCTGGATTTTGGACAAAGGAAAGTTTTAGGAATAAAACTCCACATTCCCAAGTTTTTTGACAGCGATTCGTGCTCGATTCGAGGTCAATTCTAGCTCGATTTGTTTTTTGCGCCTTTTTTCGATTTTCGCGCCCAACGCCGTCGGCCTATAGCCACCGTATTAAATTATTTCAACAAATGTTACGACTTTTTTTCTTATTTTTGCAAAATCCTTTTTTGGTAAATCAGTTTTATAAACTTAAAGAAAACATTTTTACGGTTACCGTATGAAATCAACCTACGGCTTGTTGTATCCAAGACCACTGCCGAGGAAACGCCTGCCAAACAAGCGTCAATGGCAACAGAAGAAGGCTTTCGAAGTACAGATTTGAAGTAAAATAGGAAAAATGACGGACGATAAATGAAGTATGTACAGAATAATTCTGGCATCTAGATGTGTCCAGATGAGGAGTTTAGGTGTGGTAAAGAAATGAAAGCAACGAATGTAATAGACAGGGTTACAAATTTGGGTTATTTTTTTCGCGAGTAAAATCAAGGCGCTCGAAAGGAGATAGCTCGTTTAGGAAGAATGTCGAAGAATCCTGAGCGCTAGAGAATAGCCGTCGGAAAGCACAATGAATTAATTTAGGATTACTTACTATATGAGCACTTAGTAATGTCTATGCAGTAATGTTAGCCAAGCCATCCTTCAAAAACCGAAGGTTGGTTCAATTTTCAAGCGGTCAATTAACAACTATATCTTTATCATACGTAGTATACACATAGTCATTCTGGCGACTCCAGGTCATCATTGTAAAGATAATTAGTCATAGGGGTAAATTGCGAAGTCAGTTAGACTCCACAGTTATTGAAAAGCAGCGCAATCACCTATGCCTTTTTGAATCCAGAAATATTAAAATAAGAGATAAAGTAAAGAGGCGGTATGAGTAGCTGTGGGCATGCTAGTGTGAGATCTGTTGGCTTCTTATTATTCTAAGTTAAGTTAACGGACATTTCTATATTTTTATTGATAAAACTGTCCATTTAAGGGCTTTTCGGAAGCTGCTGTCGCGACATATTTTGTTTTGTTGAAGACCCCGACACAAGCCAATATGCAAGTTCCAGGAAGCTGTTCAAAAGTAGATGACGCGATCACTAGGAACAAAATTTTAACGTGCCTGACGTTTCAGATTCTGTCGAAAATCCCTGATCATAGATAATCGTAGAATGGTGTTAATCGCACACTATTGTCGAAGGTATTTGAGTCGACACAGCGATTTTTGGGAAGATAATATAAACTGGAGCAGCTTTTACTGTGTGAAAAGGGCTAAACGCAGGCTCTACCAAGCGATAGCAACCAGTTGTGTCCAGGAGTGTGTGCAGTTGCGGAGCCTCGACCGCGTGATGAGTGCTCTGTGGCCTGCGGCCAGTCAAATAAAGCGAGTCGAATCGATTGACTTCGAGCTTCTGCACGCATCAAGCAGCAAGTCGGTTACAATAGTGCGCGTGAGCGCAACCTTTGGCAGAACGGAGTGAGGATGACTCAGGTACGCAGACTTCCGCTGGTTAAGTAAACCTATCGCAGATTACATTCACTAAATTTCCGACACCCTTCGCTAGCTCCCACTGAGTCGTTTCAGTTTCACCATTGGCAACTGCAGAGCTCCCAACTCTTATATACGTGAATCTCTAACTGACCCATTTCCTCACTGTGTGTTTGTAGTAGCCAAGAGCCATGATCATACCAACAGTTCTCGGCTGTGTGGCCGTGGCCTTTGCTTGGATGCTACAATATCAGAATGGCGGTGTGCTCAATGTCTTCATGAAGCCCGTACCGTCGACCAGCAGTCCAAATGGCACATCCTTTGACATCCAGACAGACTTCTCCGGACTCAGTACTCAGGTGCTGAACATAATTTTTGGGAAGCTGACGAAAGCGGATCTGGCTGTACTGGCGGCCCTACCCGCGGAAGTGGGAGGAGGTGAGGAAGGCGTGAATCAGGCCATTGCGCATCCGAACAATGAGGGCAAACTCATCATCGCCTTCGTGGTGTGCTTAGTCTTCGCATCCCTGGGCCTTCTTGCCATCTTTATTTTCTCCTGCATTTGTTGCTGCTGCTGTTCGTCTCGTAGCCAAGACGAGGACGAGGTATGTTAATTGGTTCTTACAAAGATGACATCGCCTCTGTGGGCAACTGCACCGGATAGTCTGGACCAATTAGGTTTTTTGTCAGTTACATTAGTTAACAGACTTTGATGATGTTAGTTAGCAATTTTAATCCGCGATGGCCATAAGCATAATTTCAAGGAAGCTAAATGTTACCGTGTTTTTGTAAAAAAGCCTAACTTTAGCCCAAATCTTTATTCTACATGTATTCAGAACGCTAACATCATAGTGAACAGTACTCTAATCCTTAACTAACTCTATCTTTTTTACTCATATTAACCTTAGCCATAAACCTTACCCTAACACCAACCGTTAACCTAAACCTCATTTCCCAGGCAAACGTAATTTATTGTAAAATTAACCTTGGAACAATGTGAGATACCGAACTGGGTCACTTGAGACATTGAATACCTTGAATAAAAAAGCAAGGTGGTGCCCCCATCTCACAAAAATTTTGGTCAGGACTGTATTTTAGTTATGCAGTTGCATAATTGCCTCCGCGCCTACTTCTAAGTGGTCCTTAAAAGGTAATCTAGTTGCCTAAGTGCATTTGTACTGAGTAATTTCTGCTTCACGCCATATGTTAATCACATGACCAGATATTCCGTAGATTCTAAGACGAACACAATGCTTGGGTTTTATAATTGTCCTACAAATTAACGTATAAGCTTGACCTAGATCACTATCTTCAAGGTTTGTTTTAAGAATCTTTAGTAATAAACTGACTGATTTTGACCTTGATTGTCTGAAACAACATTCTAAGTCAAACTAACTAGATGGTGCGACTGACGTAGAGTCCGTTCTGTCAGAATTGGTCATTAGCTTAACTACTCATCACCTCCATATCCCTCAACAAATTTACTCAACGGCTAACTTAAAAGAATTGGATAACAAAATTTAGTCATTTAGAACGTCAGAGGAACCTGCTACTTGTTACAGGAGATGGCTGTGTTTGTCGATGTGCATTATCATATGTGATTTACCACACGCAGGCAGTTGCAGCACTGTCTGGCGAACTTCATTTGAAAGGACAGCCACAATACTACGAGCGACTAAACACCTTATTTAACAACGATTATTTTAAAGTAATACATTTCCGATTAACTTACTTATCTTACTTGATCTAAGCAACAAATAAAATTCCCTCCTACAGCAGGCTCAGGGGGCCAGCATTTACTACGAAATACTGTTTTTTCACCTTTATGACATATTCTTTGATCAAGGACAAACTGGGGTCAAAAACATCAACAAACGACCAAAATGTCATCTGCTGTGGCCTGCATCTTCTCGCATTAATTATAACCGCCCTGCTTCTGATTGGTCTGGCTGTCTGCATCGGTTACTACTTTGGAGCGGCCAAAATTCTCAGTGAAACTATGGCTAAATCACAAATGAATGATGAGGAGGTGGTTGTGTGGCTGAAGGGCAACTCGTCCAGCTTTTCTGTTGTTCGTATACTACAGTTTTTTGTTTCAAATGTTGTGAAGTTTGGCGACTCGTCTATCGCGTCGGCGAAAACGAATATCAATGCAACCGTCACCTTCATAACGAACACTCTTCTAGAGGTATGCAGAAAACCAATGCTGTGTGTCTCCTATTTCCAACTGCTTTTGAAAACAATTATGATTGTTTGCTTAATTCGAGCCAATTGGATTGATTGTAAATTTTTAAAATATAAAGAAATCTGGCCTTACTAAGATTTTAAAAGCAAACGGTCTAATACTTTAAATAGTTTGTCTATTTCAAGCAGCTTAATACAAATCTGTGTAGAAGAATATCCCTGAAGTATTCTTTGACGATGCTGTAGTGAAGTTTAAAAATATAAAAATTAAAACTTTCAATTTTCAAAGGATTTATCCTCTTTCTAATTAAAGCATAAAATAAAAAAGTAAACGAAAAAAATTATTAATAAAATATATAAATATAAAATCAACGTATATTTTCCAGTCATGTGATCTTACTCTTCCATAAAAAATATTTATCGTCTCACTATATACACAAAGATCTAAAAGCACCACTAGTTACCTGTGTTGCCGTATTTTTGTCGAAGAATATCTACGACGACGTTTTTAATAGAACAACTTGGCACACAAAAGTGTTCTGCTACTCATGTCTCTGAGGAAGAATCCACGACGGGGATCGAAACATCAGGGGAATAAAAATATTGTTTCGGCGATCGAGTCTTTCTCTTCTCAATGTTCTTATTGTTTGGAATGTAAGCCTTTAAATCTAAATCTAAACCATCGAGCGATTTTTCCTTTCTACATACTGAAATGGCTAGTTTTAGCTTCCTTTCAAAGAAAAATACCTTTTGCGTTAAACTGCGTTTTCGGTTCTTGTGATTTTGTTTGACTTTTGCACAAAAGTGCCATATTTTTAGTAACCAATAGAAAAATTATTTTAATTTTCATAAAAAGCGTTCCCTCAAATGCATTGAAGTATTTTTACGCTAATCTGTGTCTTCGCGAATCTTTGCCTTGTAGGAGACATTGCCGAAAGAAATTTCTACCCTGTTGGCAGCATTAATGATTCAATTTAAAGTGGCCGAAATCAAAGACGCTGTGGATGACATGGTGTATGCGGTCGGTAACGCAACGGACAACTTGAATTATATATCCGACCACTATGATATAACCGTACTTACTATTTCTGACAATGTCAAGAAATTGGAAGCCATCCTCAAGTCTATGGTAGTTCCATGTAGCGTAACAGAGTCACAGGTAAATTGGCATTTCCTGTAGGAGGTTCCTGGGCAACTTGAACTTTGATTTATTCTTTCATTGCCAAAATATAACGCACTCCTTGAATAAAGAACCTGAAGGCTTCTATGGTGACAAACGTTTAAATTATTTAACCAACTGAACTTTTTTGATTTACATTTAAAACCTTTGCTCCAACAAATGCGCAACATTCCAGAAAGAAATACGATAATCAAGATATTTTGGCAGCTTCCACGTATAATTTAAGTCAGTAATCTGAATTGCCCAACTTAGCTTTTAAAGTCACTCAATTTTTCAGTGTTTTTAACATCTCTATATGGTAGAGTATGGAGTAGCATCCTGTTCAATGAAAAACACGAAAAAATCAAAATGTTATTTGAAAGACACAAATCTGACAAAAGGCAAGAAATGACTTTCGTTAACTACGAACTTTTACACTTTTGTGGCTGAAAAAATTATTTTTGAAAGTCATTTTTATTTACAAAATGACTATAAACTTGTCTTTGCGTAGTACATTTCTTGTGACACGTTGTAACGCTCTTTAAATGTAAAAAATTAAACTACAAACTTTGTTCGAATTAAAAAAACTTTTTCTTTATCAAAGAAAAATAAACAATTGTATACTCTTCCAGCGTAATTATTTTGCTAACAGCAGTCTATATCTTCACTTTTAACTGCATGCATTTCATTTTTTCTAGGTTAATGGCCTTAAAAACGAATTTCAACGCCACAATGTAAAACCAGTGCCAGTCGATGTGACCGTTACTCTTATAAATGCAAATCAGAAATTGCAAAGCCTTAAAGCGAAGTTGGATGACATAAGAATTCAGTTGGAAAAAATGCAGGGGGAGGTGATGATGGAACTGAAGACAAACTTCAACTCGGACCAAATTCTTGATGGAATGAACAATCTCATGGGAGGCCTAGAACAGCAGTTTGATCAAGTCACTGTTCAGATGGACAACATGGCCAAAAAGGTGTCTGGTTATCTGGACGAATACTCTGGATACGTGAATGCTGGTCTCTATGCCTTGAGTCTGCCTTGCATCCTGGCTGGTATTCTCTTCCTCGTCTTTCTTGCCCTCTTCCTGTTCGAAGCTATTCAGTGCCATCTGTTTTCCATCACAGGAGGGTCCGCATCAGAGGGTATTTTAACTTTACTTTTTAAACAGTTAACACGCTGTATTTTATGCAATACACTAGTTTAATGCAGCGAACTCGACTAGCAGTTATTATTGAGGGAGCCAATGCTAAAAAACATATATGTTTCCAATAATTTATCAATGAAAATGTGAGCATTATTCATCGATTATTTCTGCACTACCATTTTTGCGTTTACCTTCTTGAAAAACACGATGTGCAACCTTTTATCACATTTCGAATCTTCACGCCCATACATGAGATTAGTAGTATGAAATCGTAAAAACATTTATCATCACTACATCAAAGTTGCACGAGGGTGGTCTTCTTTAACTTATGAGCGAGTTGTAACACTTAGCCATTTGACCGGAGATAAGTAGACTCAAAATCAGTGAATTCTTGTAGCAAAATAAACTAATTTTGTCGCAAATCAACTAACTGTCTGCAGCCTTACTTCGTCCTCTGCTTCGTAACTGCCAAAAGTCCAAACACGCGAAACTCGTTGAGGAAAGTTCACTGATTACTCGTCCACTCTACCTTGCGGTTCCGAAAGCAGAAGCACGACAGTCTGTAGTTTAAACAGAAAGCTCGGGTTGTGCACTTCTTCGGCTGGATATAACTGACTGATGACGGTTAATCAGCCAAACAAGGCCACTTTAGTTCCTCTGGTCTTTTTCAGCAACATTCATATCCTATACGAGCAAGCATGCAAGTCCCAGGAAGTAATTGAGAAGAAAACGACTCGATCGCTGAGACAATACTTTTTATTCACCTGACGTTTCGAGATCCATCGTGGACTCGTTATCGGAGACAGAGTCAGAGAGCAGTAGCAGATGTAGGTAGCGTATGCACATTAGTTTGCAGTATTTAAAGGTTACAGGTATAACTGCAAACATACAAAGACAATAACAGGTAATTGCCCTCTTGTGTGTTGAAATTTAGTTGAACAGCATGCAGGTTCTGACCTGCTGGACTTTCATAACGTGTGGTGGACTCGGGCGTGATGATTGCTCGGTCATCTGGCCCTCCAGTGTTGGCGTTGGATGACGCATTGACCTGTCCGTTTCCCAAGTGGGGACTTGCTTTGGCCAAATTTAGTATCAGCACCGAGTATGGATTGGGCCAAGCGTTGTTCTTGCTTATGGATTGCAGGCCCGTGGACCATGACTCCAGGAATCCTCGCTCATTCGATTTTTACCTTGCGAGAATTTCAGCCTCATTAAATTTGAATTTGAGACCGGGCCTTTCCGAATGAGCCGCAAATTAAGAAGGCAGTAAGGTCTGAAACCTATAATAACTGCTCATACCCGTACATCCACTTTCCATATCTGGTTGTGCTCTCTGACTATGTTTCTGATGACGACTCTGCGACGGATCTTCAAACGTCAGGCGAATAAAAAGTATTGTCCCAGCGATAGAGTCATCCTCGTCTCAATTACTGCTTTAACAACTGCAATCTTTGGACATTTTTATTTGACGTCATTTAACTACTATGTTAGGCTTAAAGAGTGGAAATTATTTTTACACTATGAGCACTTTGTCACGCTGAAAGATTGAAAAAAGATACTTTTGTTGTTTTACCGACAACACAGACCATTTTACGAAGATTTTAGGCCTTTTTGGGCCTCATCAGGTGATAGTAGGTCAACTCAAATGTAGCAGCGGAAATTGCCGACACGCTCGAGTTTCGAAATCGAGTCTCACCGGCTAGAGGTGAATGCCCTACCTTTTGAGCCACGAGTCCGTCGTGTTGTCGGTTTGTGATCGGGACTATATGTTATTAAGTAATCCTACTCCTATCTGTTGTAGGATGCACTCACCCAGACATTGTTTGTGAGTAGCGAGCTAATTGGACACCCAATTGTATATGTTACTTGCCAACTTTTAGTACATAACGGCAATAATAACTGCATATCTGCAATCATAGACTGCTTAGTTCCGTAACAAAATTATGAAATTTCGCAGCTTATTTTGGCATATATTATTTTGCTCATTTAAACACTGTAAGCCAATCAGAAAGTCCACGAACCTATCGAAAAATAATTAAGACTGGAAAGAATTTAAAAAAAACAAAAAAAGGTTGAAGCGTTTTTGTTGTGCAGGAAGTCTTACGTAAGGAGAGACGACGAATCATGTTCAAAAGATTGTGTGGTGTAATGCTTTAGCCTTCTTTTTTCAGCCAGTGGCGCCTCTATTTCAAGATCATGCGTCGGTGGGAGCGGAATGTTCTGCATTTGTTCTGCCCTGCTTATTGTGCCAATCATCCTCGTTGGTCTTGTCACCGTGGTGACAGTCACAGTCGGTGGTTTCATGCACGCTGAAGTCTGTCCGTACATATTCAATGACACTGGAATCCGCATGACCGACTACGTGGTAAATTCACAAGTGCAAGTGATGTGGGACAACTTAATTACGCCGCAATTACCAGGCGGAGGTACCACCGGTGGAAATGAGCTTGCGGACATTCTCAACTTGAAAGCCCCCCAAAACCCACTGCAGGCCGTCGAGATCGGTTGCGATCCCCAAAATGCTGGGTCAGCCTCAAAGTCAGGGCTTCTGGCGCAGATGGGAATTGACAATTTGGTCAACACCACGGCGCTCCTTGAGGGTCCTTTTCTTACTAAAGGCATTGAAGATGCCAAGAAGTGAGTGTATCGTCGTTCTGCATTGTATTTAGTATTCCCTTCTGGGGGAGGGATATAAGACTTACTGAGCAGGTTGTCCATTAAAAGAGTAGACTTTATCACTGTTTTTGATATTGTGGTTTCCATCATCTACTCGAGGCTGCCGCTTCAGTCCTCCTTTAGAAAATGCGCAAATTTATACTGTGGAAGTCTATCGACGAACACCAATTCGTTTATGTTCCTTAACCGAAACAACCATGGTGTTACTATTTAAAACTCGATTAAGGTGTTCACTGCATAACAAGCAAGACGCTGAGAGTAAGTCATGTTTTAATGTGAGCAATAACCAATCCATTTGCCACAGACAAGTACGAGTTCGAGATACTAGCCAATAGTTAACTGTAGGCGAACTCAAATTGATCGATGGTTTTATGAACGTGACTTAGGTCTTGATTGTGAAGGAAACAATCAATTCTCCGTTGCATTTGATTTGTTTTCTTAATAAAACATAAGTGTAGTATACTAAAGATTAAAAATGGTGAAGTTCACATAAAAAGTAACTTCATGTCTTCTTTTCCGGATATTTTGGTTTTCTTGTGGTATTTTTCCTTGCGCATGTTTACCGTTTTCATCAAGAGCCAATGGTTTTTCTTACAGGGGTCTCGTGGACGGTATTGCTCATGCAGATCTTGGCAATCGGATCCCACCGACGCTAATAGTCCAAATTAAATCCATAACGGAGAGCTTTAGAAGACTTGCTGCGTCATTCAATTTACCCGTACGTCGACATTAAATGTGTGGTTACATATAAGTTGACATAAATCAATTTCTCTCAATTGAATATTGTACATAGGATACGTTGTTTAATAAATCCGATATTGCGCAAAGCTAACAAACGTCGACCAAAGTTATAATTTATAAAATGCAAAGACAAACAAAAGTTAAGTTATTGAACCGTCATCTTCTTTACTAACTTGATTTCCTTTAGTATTTCGTGAAATGCTGACTGAAGACCTTTGTCTTTGATGTTCGAAAATTTATATTACATTTAACTTGTCTTGCTCGCGATAATTAAACGTGCTACCTTGTCATAAACACTGAAATTTTCTATCACTGCGTTACTAGCTTATCGTAAACGAAATAAGTTGGATCTTAAAACCAAGGAATAAAGATTTATACTTTAAAAATGGGAGGGTATACGGCAGCGCAGACATCCACACTGTGGTGCTAACGTGGTGTTATTAAATTGATAATTTAACGTTCTCATATGATAACTAGTTTTTTTAATCGCAACATCTGCTTTCCTGGTATATAGGAATCCGTCAAATACCTTCGAGAACATCTTTTCGAAACGAAAAAAATTAGCGAATTCGCAGAAAGCCTAATCACCAAATGTACTTCGGAAGCCACACAGTTAAGGCAACTGGTTCCTAGCCTTGAAGCCAGTAATTCCGCTTCCATTGAACTTAGCAATGCATACGACGGTTTGAACAACAACGTAATTGAACTGGATTCGACAAAATTGGAGGCAGTGATTGAGGAGTTCAAAGACGTGAGCACTTACATTTAGACAATTTTATGGTCCAAATATTAAAATAAATGCACTTTATGTTTTATATTACTCCCCTCGTAGCGATTCAATCAAGGGTATAAAGTGAATTGGCAATCAGTTGTATTCTGGCAAGGTGATATTCACTGCCAATAACCAGCAGTGTTTAAATCTTCTTTGTTTTGCGTCTGTCGCCAAGTAATCGACCGAGACTAAGAGAGGAAACGTAGGTCTCAATAGAAGTCACTGCAGTGTTTATGTGTTAGAACTTCCCACTGCTTTCAGTTTTACTCACGTGAATGACTCACTGTGACATTCTGGAGCCGCCAGGTTCCCAAAATGCGAAGGCTGCTTGCAAATATATGGTCCTGTTAAACAGCGCAACATGACTTTGGACTCTTACTGCACCAAGTAACCAATAGTACATTTTTACGCTTACGGTCAGTGTTCTTCTAACCCAAATCACTTTCATTTGCGTGCAATCATAAAATGCATGATAGTTAATATATGATACATAATGAGGCCTCACATTCATTTCGACTCAAATATCTCCTTGCTCCCTGCACAATATTTTGCCTGTTTGCAAAACAGTTTAATCATAGACTTTGACTTTAAACGAGTAGAATACAATCGATAATGCGATCCCACGCTAAGAACACACCAATATAAGCCGAGCCCGATAGGCTGGATATGAATAAATCGAGGCACAGCGCTTAATAGTCTGTAGATCAACGTAAACAACTATCGATAAATGCAAGTTACAGGAATGCATAACAAACACAAGAAAGTTGTGTTCAAATAAAAGTGCGAAAAAGCTGTGAACAAACACAGGTATGAAAAAAGGCTACCAAAAACTCACTCTGTTCTCTCCTTTTACCTCTAGGTAACGGCTAACAGGGACTCGGTAAACACAGCCCTTTCCGGTCCCCTTGATAATTTCACGTATGCCCTCCTTGGCTTCGTCAATGCAACCGGAAATGAGGCTTTCGCCAACCTGACTCAAAGTCTCCTTCCCTGTGACAGTCTGCACTACGCTGTCCAATCAGTGGTGTTCATGGGTTGCGGAGCCTCGGGTCTGGCTCCTCGTTTCTTTGCTTGGGGTCTCTTCCTCTCTCTCTGCCTCTTCTTTACCTTCTTCAGCCTCCTCAGTTTGTGTCTGCTGTGGCGTGTGCAAAATCACCAGATTAAGCGATTCACTGACTCTGGTTAGTCAAAAGACAACGAAAATTTGTCGAATACGGACTACGATGAGCTTCTACTTTCAGATGACACTGATATCCCTATATTTCATTAATAAAGACATTGTTGTGAATTTTGCTATTTTGTCTTCTGATTCAACTTGTCGCATCCATAAATTCAGCAAGTCCCTAATTTCGTACTTCTTTGGCTCTAAATATCGATATGAAGGCGATATATAAGAAGAATTATTTTCAACCTTGCGAGGGCTGTTTTCACGAGCTTTTTGAACTCACTGGCAGTCGATGGTGCATAGGACACCTTGTCCATCAAGAGGTCTTTCACTTTTGACGTAATTTCATTGTTCACACCTATTCCGCCCACTCTGGCTATCGAAACTATTGATAGTCTTTTCCAAGAAAAATACGACGAAACCGACCAAAAGCTCAAGCGAAAGCACATCACTGAGCTCCTAGAATTGTGTCTAAAAACGTTCTTTACGTTTAATGGCCAAGTTTACGAACAAAAGAAGGGAACATTAATGGGCTCGCCTCTGTCTGGCCTTATTACCGAAGCTGTTTTGCAGATTCTCGAGCGGCTGGTCTTCAGCTCGTCTCCCCCGAAGTTCTGGGCCAGATACGTTGACGACACTTTCGTTATCATCAAAAGGAGCAAAGTGCAGGCTTTCAAGGCACTGCTGAACTCCTTCTTTCCTGACATCCAGTTCACAATGGAAGAGAAGGTCAACAATCAATTACCCTTCCTTGACGTACAAGTAACGAAGCTGGAAGATGGCAAGTTAAGGACAACGGTCTAACGCAAGGCAACCAAAACCATGCGCATTCTCCACTTCAGAAGCAACCACCCAGCTGGTCACAAACGCAGTTGTGTTAGGACCCCTTTCCAACGCGTTCAGACACACTGCAGTGACGAAAGTGGGAAAAAGGAGAAGATTAAGTACTTGCATGCCCTATTTCACGCCAACGGTTATCCGAAGTCCTTTGTACGCAATTGTATTAAGAAGCCCCACCATGAGCGGTCGAAAGGCGATGACCCTAAGTTCTGGCTTACAATCCCTTATGTGAAAAATGTATCAGAGGTGGCTGCAAGAATCCTGAAACCATTCGGGATCGGTGTGGCTCATAGGCCGGAAGCAACCATCAGACAGCAACTCATGAGGCCTAAAGACCCGCTACCTCTGACAGAACAATCAGCTGTGGTCTACAGCATACCATACCAAGACTGCACTACAAGGTATGTCGGTGAAACGGGCAGACGTCTTGGCACAATGTTGCATGAGCATCAGCTCGCAATCAACCTCGAGGATAAGCTGTGTTTGGTCTATGACCACGTAAAGCAGAATAAACACAAATTCACCTTCAAAAAGCAAAGGTAATAGGCAGAGCCAACGACAAGATGGCCAGATTGTTGCTAGAGAGTTTATCCTCGACTGGCACACTAAACAGAGCCATAGACCTTCATCCCGCCTACCAAGCGCTCCGCAAAAGACTAACATTGGCTCAAAACGGAGCAATAGGTCGAGCGGAGAGAGATAAACAGGGCCGACAGCCGGTAGCCGCGAGCAAAGAGGGTGGAAACCTCACGAATCACAAAAACGACTTGACATAGCTCACGACGGCGCGAACAATTCAAACAGCGCAATTGACTGACGCATGGGCGAATGTACGTTCACATCTATCTGACGCACACAGGAAAACAGACACCTTGCTCTGACGGTGAAAGCGAGAGAGCTTTTGAAACGTCAGCCTGAATATACTTTGGTCTCAGAAATAGTCTCCTCTTCTTCCTCTTCCAGGGATGATGTTAGAAATGACTCCGTGTATGTATTAGCTCAAAAGAGTTCCTGAACGTATTGTTGCTCAGCTTTTCCGTCAGCTGGTGTACTGCAGTGTGTTTTAATTCCTTGGAAAAGAATACGCACACAGCTAGATTTGTAGGACATGGGCTGATTGCTGTTGAATTGTAGTACTGGTGACCTTTCTGAATACTGTAGTTTGCAGTATTCCAGTTGAACACCGGCACACAAGAACACCGAGGAAATGTTGTTGGTTATTCTTTTTAGCCACCATCGACCCAGTTCGGTAACTCATTGAGTTGCTCAAAGTCAGATGTTTTGACAATGACGAACGTGTCATTGACGCAACGAGCCCAAAAGTTTGGTTGACAATTGATGCAGGATAACTGTTCTCTCCATTGGAGTACCACTTCAGCAAGCAGGCCCGATAGGGGGAGCCCATGGTAGTGCCTTTCATTTACTCATGCATTCGTCCACCAAATGAGATGTAGGTTTTGAGGCAATATCGCAGAAGTTCAAGTAGATGTTTAGACTTCAGGGGTTTGTCACTGTGGTCGAAGCAGTTGGTAAGAAGTTATCCCACAACATCAATCGCTAGTTGCTGTGGGATGGAGGTGAAGAGTGAGGCAAATCGAAGGATAGCATGGATTCATCTAGCTCCAACTTCAGATGTTTGATGCGTTCAAGGAATTGTTTGGCTTGCCTACTGCCAGGAACTTGAGGTGAGTTTTACCAAACCGTAGGTAAGTGTGCTGCGAAGAGAGATGGTGGGCCACAGTGGTATGTTTTCTTTGTGTACTTTAGGCAGGCCATAAATCTTGCTGGGGCTGTGTCGATTGGTTTTATGGAAAAATAATCGATGGACGTGATTCTACCGCTTGCGTTGAGTTTTGCCAGACTTTTGTTCATTTAGGTAAGCAAATGTTTCATTTCACTGGCTGGAAATATCGTAAACGAATTTGCTTCGTCAA
>JAYGXS010000006.1:11893110-11905188 GCA_036362985.1 Ligula intestinalis | reverse complement strand
ACAGGGCAGGAGACTTTGTGTCAGCCTTTCGAAGGACCTATTTCCGGTTGAATTGACGGTGGTAAGAAGGGCTGTCATGAAGTCTTTAAGAGGACCAGCAAGGGCTTGGGAAATCGATTTCTTGGTAGCCGTTAAGTAGATTCAAACGGAGGGAACACAGGAAGTCAAAGCATATCGCTCACCCTGAACTCGTTAGAATAACACTATGTTTTACAGTTTATGCTATGGTTGCTCCCATAAATATGCTGAAGGGACTAAAAACCTGAGTCCTGGGCAAAAAGCCTCGGCACATGCTAATATCTGTCTCTTTTACGAACCCCAAAGCCTGTTTCCTCTGCCTTACTTGAAATACCAGCCTCAACTGGTCAGTTGTCGTTTTTTGTAAGTGACTGGCGTAAGATTATGGTGAGATTTAGCTCTTGCTCTCTCTCAGTTCTGCTACCTACCTGGGTCCAATGTTATATCAGAGTCAAGAAGACCGCAACCTAGCGTAGACGAAGCCACTTTCTAGAGTGCCGTCACACCTACAAGGGAGGCCGCCTACACGAAAAACTACTGAATTCTAAAAAAATCTCGATTTGATCTCGTAAGAAATGCTAGACAGTCCCTTTGTAACAAATGAAGTTGAAGGTTTTTTTCTTAAGTACGTGTGTTTCAGGGTTTTCCATTCTATCCCTATTCAGGGTAACCTGTCTTAAAGATCATCTTGGCAGTTGTCAAAGCCAGCTTTGTCGGTAATATTCACGTCCATTTACCAACCAAACCTGCTGTGTTAATAATGGGACGACGGACAACCGATATTGGTCATATTTTCGACATTCACTAGATCAGCAGCACCTAGCAATGTGGAGGCACAACTCGGAACCCTATTCTTCCAAATGAATCACTGTTGTTTGCGAGTGCAGGCCACAATTATCATCTATACTTTATAAATGTCACAACCACAGATGTCTAAAGTACAGAGAAAAATGGATCATCTTCTAGAGCGGAGGATGTGAAGGATTCATCAAAGTTTTCGTTTTTTCAGATTTAATAGTTGTTCCTTGTCTCAGCCCGAGTACACCTGTCCACCACGAATCATCTTCATTTATAGGGCTTTTAAACTGAACCGATGTAGATGAAGTTGGAAAACAGCTTAACCTAGTGATTGTTGTCGTTCTGTACAGGCTATAAAAACATGCTTTTCAGCAAATGTAAAACCTCTTAACAACAATTTACAATAATTCAGGGGAATAAAAACATGAAGCACATAACATGGGTACCCATCAGATTAATTTTAGATCGAAATCCTACCTTGAAGTTACGCCTGCAAGTAAGCAGCTCAGTGCTACCACCACGCCTATCGATATACGGAATCATTACCAGGAACATCCCTATATTACTCTACACAACTTCGTGGTAGGCCTGAATTAAATGCTTTGTCTGGGATTGTTTTCCTCTATTTTATGGGATCCTTATCAAAGGTATGAATGAGTCAGCTTGATGACCTGCATGTTTTACGTACAAGAAGGATTATTACTCTGTGGACAATCACATAACATGTAATTTTGTCAGCCCCAGGCTCACGTGAAGCATTTATTCACTTTCCTGCATGTGTTTATGCTGTATGGATGCTTGTGCTAACTACGATGTATATTCCCACGATATGTCAATTGACAGAGCTCGTGGGAAGCCTAGAGTACAAAGACGGGAGATTTTGATGATTACTGTTCCGAAATGGAGTGGTCAACTACGAACATTGGAAGTAATTGAGTGCTTCTGTAGGCTTCTATCTAACAACCATCAGACATTTTTAAGAAGTGGTAGCCCAATTAAGTGGTCAGTTCCATTTTGCCAAGGACTTCTATAGACAGTAGGGCTGGAAGAAGCATTGTTCGATTAAAACTTGGGCCTGGCCCATTTACGGACTTGAGCAAATTTGTAGAACTTTATCAAACATTTTGTCGGGCAGAAAGTCCAGAAAAACTTTGTATATCAATAACACCAAGAAATTAATTGCGATGACACTTAAACTGGTTTCTGTGATAACAGAACCTCATAATTTTTTATAAAGACTACTATCGAATGAACATAATAACTCACTGTGCTAAGGAAGTGAAATAAATCCTATCCGAGCGACAGTTGGAGTCTTGGGGGTGTAGATGAGTCGAATTAGATGTAGATCATTTTAACTTAAGGCGTATCCCACTCTCTCTTTCTTCGACTTCGACCTCATACACTGGAATGCAGTGGGCAGCATTTTTCGAAAGTTGTTTTTCCCATGTCTTGTCTGACTCATGATCGAATTCACCACACAGACAGTATCAACTGCGAGCACTAATGTAACGTTGGTAAAATGTCATCCTCCCCTCCTATTGTGAAAACTGCCCGAAATAATAAAATCCGTTTCTCTGATCCTTTCTTTGAATACCCGTGAAGTATATCGCAATTTGGAAATCATTTTTTCCGGTTCACGACAGTGCGTATGTACACGCAGAAACACCACCGTCACGCAAATGCTTTTGTATTTAACCTGACCACGATCAATGGTGCCTGATGCAACATCCACACACCGATCCCAGCATATTGGTCCCATTGGTAGAATACCCGTGACTCTGACTGGTTTAGCACCACCTCGGCTATCAGTCCTGAAAAGGAGTGAACTCATTGGTGTTCTCCTCACCATGTCGTAGTTAGTTACGTCAGATCAGAAGTATATCCTGTGAGAGAATTTAACGAACTGAAGGACTTTGGCAGGGATATAAGCGAACAGGATGGGCAGCCAGCGTCGATCACAAACTCTCTTACGTCGTCGTTACTGTCGAGATCACAGTCACGTTGATATCCTCTGGTCATTAGTCGGCTAACATGACTGGGAATACCATTAGATAAATTGTGTGCAGTGCCAACTTATTGTGGAAACTTGCCACCTTAGAAAGATTGGTTTCTCAGATCTCCTTTTTTACCCTTTCATCAGCCAAAATAGGAAAAAATTATTTACAAACTTTAAGTTTACCTTCAATGTGATGTTGAACGGTAATTGCCTTGGAACCCAAGAAACCGTAAAATCGAGTCAAACTCCATTACAACAACATCAGAGATACTGGGGACGTTAAGAGAAAGCAAGCAAACTTGGGATTTTATTATATTTATCGCCAAGCCAGTAGAGTACTATAAAGCAGCGAAATTTTAAATTGCAAGAGGATGCGTTTGGCAGCAGAAAGAGTTGGCAACGCAGCTGTGTTTCGCAGTAGGCCTCTCTGCAGGGCTTTAAGGTCCTCTGACCAACAATGACACCAGAGTGTTTGTTCTAGAGTCCTGTCACGTTCTGCTAAACCGATGGTACAGGGGGCATTGTCACATGAGACTATGTGGATTAAATTAAGCACAGTCTTTAAATCCGGTGTTAACTTCCGTCAACCGCTCATTACGTGATTACATGCCAATTAGTAAAGAGGCATGAGCGCAACCACATGACGCATGACCTAAGTCAGACACAGTCCTTTTGACAAAGACAAAAGTATTGAAATATTTGCATCCCAAGATATTAACTATGAGAATAAGACTTTCTTTGGGAAATGTCCAATTTTATTTCGTGAATTTTTGACACGGACCAACAGGTCGTCGTCAGACGTGGAAAAATTGTGCAACCAACAACTAACATGTTTAAACGATTGGAAAATCAATATTTCTCTGACGTGTGCACCGATTGGTACTATTTTTTATCTGTGCTTGTAGGTGCTATGTGCCTTCCGTAAGTTGGCTGTCTGTTGTGTTTTGGTGTGACGCGTTCAATTTAAGTTTGAAGTAACAGTAGCTAGCGTCTAAATCAATATACCTGTTGATGCCTCGTCTTAGTGCATCGTTTCCATGAATTCACGGCCTTTTCTAGTTGGGCAACGGCCAACAATCCAAGTGTTCTCCCATGCGAACTTGTGGCTGGTTTCCAGTGTGTGCATGGCCACATGGAATAAATGGTATTGTCTTCTGACCACAGTGTGATGTTTTTGTATGCGGGTTGAGACGCATTTTCCAGGTTAGCCACAATAAACTTCATCACAACTGAAACATGGGATCATGTAGACAACCTCTTTTCTTTCAAGATAGCCAACCCTGTCGTTAGGGTGTACAAGCTGTAGACGTAAGGTGGTTGCGGGCAGCTGTGCCACATGTATCTGGCGTTTTTTGAGTTTCCTTTCGAAAAACTCAGATACATTCTTTACGTATAAGAGGGAACACCAGGTTTGTGTTTTCGGTACCTCACTGATCGTAACAGTTGAAATGCCTTCTTCTTTTCTTTTGGATTCTTGTTGTTTTGCGTATTGAAGCACAAAATTTCGTGGAAATCCGTTTTTTTTGGAGAAGAATGGAAAAAGCTATTTCATTTCTTCCTGGTAAGTTTTTTTTTCATCAGAACAGTGTGTTTTGGCTCGGTTAAGGAGGCTGTAGACGGAACTTTTTTGTGAGACACGGGGTGGTTGCTCTCAAAATATAGGAAAACTGCCAAGTATGTTTCTTTACGATAAAAAGATGTACGGAGTGATCCATCAGTAGTTCGATGTACAAGGACATCTAGAAGTGGGAGTTGCCAGTTGACCTCGGTTTTGAATGTGAATTCAATTCCTGGGAATGTGGAATTGAGCCATCATTTTTCCTGATGATGATGAATGTGTGATCTTCATAGCGCAGCCAGAATTTTGGTTTCACCGTGGGGAGGACTATGGATTCTAACTTCTGCATAACAGCCTCGGCCAGAAAGCCGAATATGGGTGAACCCATGGGAGCTCTTTTGAGTTGTTGGAGGTGATGATTGGAGAATGAAAAGTTGGTTTCACGAAAAAGTTTCAGTAGTTGGAGTAAAGTCTCTGCAGGTTCATCAGTGGTGTAGGCCTGCAGTAGTACTTCGGTGCAGCATATAGCTAAATCCAAAGGGTTCTAAGTGAGGAGCGGGACCACATCGAATGAAGCCATGATTTTGTCAGTTGAGACTCTGATTCCTTTTATTTTTTCAAGAATCCCTTTTGAATTGCTAATAGAGTACTCAGAGTTTTTTTAAGTGAGTTTAGTTTTCGAACCAGCCACTTGGAGACTTTGTAGTTAGGTGCACTGATTTAGGAGAATACCGGTCACAATGAAATACCGGTTTTATGAATTTTTGGAAATCCATATATTTAAGCCATAGTGGGTTTATCCTGTTTTAAGGATTTGGCGAGGATATTTGAGATTAAATTCTTTCCTGGTAAGCATTTCAGTGTTTTGTCAATACAAGAATTTTGTGATTTCGTTGGGTCGTTGGGCTGAAGTTTGTATGTTGATTCGTCTTTTAGGAGAGAAGTCATCTTATTTATGTAGTCAACATTTTTCAGAATTGTGGTGGCTCCTTCCTTGTCTGCAGGTTAAATAATGATGTCTTTGTCTTTTTTAAGTGTATTGAGAGCCTTTTTTCTTCGTATGATAATGCTGAATGCAAAAGTCGGTTCTTCAAGGCATGTACAGTGCTGGAGTACCTTTAATTTTTTTAACAGATTTATCCACCAACTGTGAACTAGGTTGTAAGGCAATGCTGTAGAATTCTAGCCGCTTGGGTGAGAAGGCTTGAATCTTGTTAATTTCGCCTGGTGAATATGTTTTTCTCAAATTCTCGAAACTCTGTTTTTTCTCATGCTTTAGAAAAAATATTACAGCGGAATAATAGGAGAACTCACCATGCCGCCAGTAATCTATAACTTTGTTTTTTCTTCCTCAATTATTTATGTTTTATGGTACACTTTCATGTGTCCATTTGCTCAGTACCAATGGCTCCACTCGTAGAACCCCTCTTTCGACCGCAGACTAATAAGAGGTATTTGTGGAGTCAAGAAGTCCTTTATTTCTGACTATTCCTATACCAGTAATCTTCCGTTATGCAAATAACCAGACTGTATAATACGTGCTCCTCTCACCCATTATTTAACCATCGGTTTCTTACAGGAGAAGTCACCAACAAAACCAATTTAAATGCTAGTCATCATCCTCAGCTGCAAAATGTACAGCCTCTACCGCACCTGTAGTCCTAGGCTATGCGGCATTATAACATTCTTTAGAATATCGAACTGAACGGAACTGCTGATGACCGGGACAGGTTCCTCTGTTTTCGCCACCTTATCGGCAGCTGTGGTACCCTGGTCATATCTTCGGCTCCTCGGGATGCTCTCGTGATTCTGTGGTCTCCTTCTCGTGTGTTTCTTCGTATAAAGACATTAAACGTGATGGACTCACCGTAATGGCTAGCCGCAAATATTCTCTCCAACATGCTGGTCCTCTTTTGCGCCTACTGTCTTCCCGCGAGTGGCAGTTTTTTCTCTTAAAAATCCCCCAAATGCCCCTTCGTCTTTTGAATTCTGGGAGTATTTTTTTACTGTATGCTCATTTTGCTCAGTTACACTCACTGACTCGTGTTAACTGCCATCACCGCATGTGATTATGTTACTTAGAATCAATGAGTAGCCACCTTAAATTATGTTAAAGACTTCTTTTGAAATGTTCTGCTTACCGGTGCATTTCTTCACTACTCTAGACCAATAGGGAGTTCATGATAATTTGCCTATATTTCCCATAATAAATTTGACTTGACTTGGCCAGAGGCCGTGTATCTGCATTGTATGTAGTTCGTTTAAATTGACATCCTTACAGTCTTCAGATTGTGTGTCGCATTAAGCAACCTTGAGGACGCAGCATACTGCACGTCCTATTTCTGATTTATTCCACAACAGTGTGTATTAGAGTCAAGTTACTGCAACTCCGCTGCTTCCTATTTACACCACTATAGAAACCTTCGTTTACATTTTTGCAGCATAGGTAACATTTAATTTTTAGCACACATCTGTGACTAACTGGATTCTATGCAAAAATCATAGGAGGGTTAAAACTTGAGTTTCATATTAGCCATGTAAACAGGAGCTGGCTGTATAGTTATTGCAATGCAATTACTTGGTCGCTAACTCATGCAAGTCCCGTTGATATATTTAGATTAACTTCGCGACTTAATAATTGGATGAAAATTATGGTATTCTGTGAAGAGGCTGCTGGAGAAAAGTTGGGAAATAGGACTGCCTAACTTCTTACTGTTGTAATTAATAATGCGGTGAAGTTTGTAAACATAGCCTGCGTTTATCTACGAAGATATGCTGTGTGATATTATAAGTCTTGCTTTACCATCTGCCTGTCAATATATTTGTAGATTTGTTCTTCCCAAGTGCCAAACACTCCAGAACATTATTATGTGGCGAATATATAAAACTCTTTCTTTATCCAGGCTTAAACGCCCACTCTGCGCGGTAATTCCCTTAACTTACGCCCCGGAAAAACGAGGATCGATGGCCGAAAATCCTGCTTCAGCAACAGAGTGGGTGTCGCGTAGAATGACCTCCTCGAAGTGGTTTTCCTCTCCATCTGTGTTAATTAATTTAGGAGCAAACTGGACGTATGCCAAACACATCAATCCCCAGCCCTTTGGTAACCAAGGGGCAATCATACACATATACTAAATTATACTACGCGTCACCAGCGAGCACTCATGTTCTATTACTATTTCGACAAACCAATGACTACTGTGTTTTCACCCACAAGCAAGTAATTTACTTACTTTTTTCAATAGTTCTTTGTATCCATGTATTTTCTATCACCTTGGTACCAATAGGCGGTCGACTCTTGGGCTTGCCAACTACATGCCTGCTTACTTTGTATTCAAAAGGCGTGCAGCGAATACTTTAGATTTGTATGGCCCCTAACAATCTAAAATGCTTCAGAGTTCTATAATATAAGTTTTGGTAGGTAAAATAGAGCCAGACTATTTCATAAGCCAAGATTTGCGGATTTGGGAAGCATTCCATAAAACTTGTACCCAATTAACCTCATGCAGTTAAAATAAGTGCCTATAGGATCATAGAAGCATTTATATTTTTACAAATATTGATAATGTCAGTCTTATCAGTCTTCGTTAGCAATAAAACTACACTGAACAAACCACCCCTTTCTCCAACACCTTCATCTATGCGCACCTCTAAGAGGCAATTTGTGTAGGCAGAACACCTGAACTAGATGCGTAGAGAGTTCACCTTGTAATATTTTAATCTTATTTGTAATAATCTAAAATACACCCAAGTTGCGGCTGCCTACATCTGCTGAGGTGATGGTCTTTGCCTACGCCGAATATTTTTTATGCATTGATCAGAAAAACTTAGCCGCCCACTGACGGCAATATAACTATGTACACATTAGCATTGTACCTAATCTGGTAAGTAATCAGAAGAAGTTCGATTGACATTTGGAAGGTACGGAAAATTTGCACAAAGTACGAAGAAACAAGCACATGTTTATTTTCTGCAGCATTGCGATGCATAGTATTGAAAAATGATTTTTGCATTGCTTCAGCACCTAGCTGACTACTGACAGGAGATGCAACCCTCACTATAAAGGCCTCTCCTCCACAGCATAGCTTTTCATCTTTGGATAAAAATGATACCTTCATGTGTTCACTAAAAGAGAATGTAGACAAAAATTAACTGGAAAATGATTTACAAAGTGGTAGATGTTCATCATCGGTGCATATGTTACATAAATTGGCATGTATGGGCGTTATGGACATGATTGTTCAGAGAAGCAGTGTCAGTTCAAATCAGAACACCGTCACTGCTACAAGTCTCACTCATCGTCTGACTCGTCTCTGCGTAGTCAGAGACACCGAAACACTTCACCTGGTGATTTTACACGCGCCACAGCAGACACAGACTGAGGAGACTGAAGAAGGTGAAAAAGAGACAAAGGAAGAGGAAGAGACCCCAGGCAAAGATGCGGAGAGCCAGGACCGAGGGTGCGGATCCCATGAATATCACTGACTTGGCAGCGTAATGCAGGTCGCTACAGGGCAGGAGACTTTGTGTCAGCCTTTCGAAGGACCTATTTCCGGTTGAATTGACGGTGGTAAGAAGGGCTGTCATGAAGTCTTTAAGAGGACCAGCAAGGGCTTGGGAAATCGATTTCTTGGTAGCCGTTAAGTAGATTCAAACGGAGGGAACACAGGAAGTCAAAGCATATCGCTCACCCTGAACTCGTTAGAATAACACTATGTTTTACAGTTTATGCTATGGTTGCTCCCATAAATATGCTGAAGGGACTAAAAACCTGAGTCCTGGGCAAAAAGCCTCGGCACATGCTAAAATCTGTCTCTTTTTCCGAAATGCAGGGGTTAACTACGAACTTTGGAAGTAATTGAGTGCTTCTGTAGGTCTCTATCTAACAACCATCAGACATTTTTAAGAAGTGGTAGCCCAATTAAGTGGTCAGTTCCATTTTGCCAAGGACTACTATAGACAGTAGGGCTGGAAGAAGCATTGTTCGATTAAAAAATGGGCCTGGCCCATTTACGGACTTGAGCAAATTTGTAGAACTTTATCAAACATTTTGTCGGGCAGAAAGTCCAGAAAGACTTTTTTATCAATAACGTTAAGAAATTAATTGCGATGACACTGAAATTGGTTTCCGTGAAAACAGTACCTCATATTTTTTTTATAAAAACTACTATCGAATGAACATAATAACTCACTGTGCTAAGAAAGTGAAATAAATCCTATCCGAGCGACAGTTGGAGTCTCAGGGGTGTAGATGAGTCGAATTAGATGTAGATCATTTTAACTTAAGGCGTATCGCACTCTCTCTTTCTTCGACTTCGACCACATACACTGGGATGCAGTGGGCAGCATTTTTCGATAGTTGTTTTTCCCCTGTCTTGTCTGACTCATGATCGAATTCACCACACAGACAGTATCAACTACGGATAAATAATTTTCGAAAATTCTCATCAATAAATTCAGAAGATGAATTGGCGAACATACGTTTGTTTTCGATAATTGTCATCAGGCCTTCACATTTATAGAGTAATTAAGTAAATGGACTATGCGGGTTAGTAGAAAAAGTAGGACGGTTGTCAGGGGAGGGGGAATTGGGGGGTCGAAATGGGGTCAACATTTGATCAGCGTTAGGGGGAGCAGGTAGTCGGTTGAGGTGTTAAGCCGCTGGCTGTTGGATTAGCAGCTTTTGGCCATGGTAACTATGGTGCAGCGACGAAATTCTTTTGGGCGCAAAGGAAGGGTCGGCGTAGCCTGATTGCGGCCGCTTCTGCCGTAGCCAAGAGACGCTGTCCAAGAAATTTTGAGTAGGTTGAAGGTACCCTGTAGATAACTCGGAAGGCCTCTTTGGCATCCACGCGATGGTCAGAGTCTACCAGATGCGCTAGAATGGAACTGTTTACACCCTTTAGTTGAACCTTTCCTAACCATGCTGGGATGTGTTCTCGGACTCTTTTGGACAAACGCCAACTCGTGCGACCAATGTATCCCACCCCACAGGAACAGGTAAATGAATATATGCACATGGATGTGGTCTGGGCTGGCAGTTTGTCGTCTCCGTAAAGAGATCAAGGACAAACGAATTCTGTAAGACACTTGGGTGTGTAGAACTTATTTTTAGACTTGATTGAAAGAAGAGATCTTTCTCCGGCCACCTAACGTTCGCACCAAAATTATTCGTTCGTCTGAACACCCGAGCCCTTCTCTTCGGGACCCCCACGATTTCGGGTCAATCTCTGATGTCAAGAGACCGCATGGTTGTCTTCGGTCGGTAAGCTATAAGGTTCACGCGCGATTTGCTGATATCACACTGCTAACAAGCTGCAGATTCAAGTTTGCAAATGCCAGAATTCCTGGATAAGAATAAGATATAACAACTACTCTTAAATTGGCGTTGTAACTTACCATACTAACAGCCTAGGTACTTGCTAAAAGGCCCAGACACGTGTTTCACCGGTATTCTGCTACTGGTTGACACAGCTGTGTCTATAGACCTTTAATATATACATATATACCGTGAACAGAAATTAATTTCTCAGGAGATTAAAACGCTGAACTTTCAAAACTGGTATATTAACGAGAAAGCAGATAGGGAGCACTTGTGGGCCCACTGATGAGCCGGATCCCTCACATCTGTGTCAAGCATCGGCAAAATACCGGCGAAACCCATGTCTGGGCCTTTTAGCAAGTACTTAGCCTGTTACTATGGTAAGGTACAACGCCAATTTTTACTACTTAAGTCTATTTGATGAAAGCAGGTGTATATTTCACAGGGGTTGACGGGTTTCAACACAAATATACACTAACGATTTTGGTCTACGCCTATAGACCATACCTATACTGATATATATAAAAGTCGCCGGCTATTAAGCACACCTTGGGCCCAGACCGAATTGGGCTTAATAGGCGGCGGGTACATTAACCTGGTGTTTGTCTGTGTTTTCGAGACCTAGGGAGGCTAGCCAGATGACTTTGGTATGCTTTGGGGTCACGCCTGTCGGCATCGTTTAGCGTGAGCCTGAACGCGTTGTTCCCTTTGTGTGTGTGTGTGTGTGTGTGTGTGTGTGTGTGTTCTATTAATTTCATCACCCACCCAACCGAGTGTTCACTGAACACAGCCGGCTTAGGGTATATTCATAGGGATTTCGAAGAAGAATTGGCTGAGCTGAAGCCTCAGACATGTGGGTGAGTAAGTTCAAATCACTCAGTGAAGATTCGGAATGAGTCGCACTACATAAAGCGGGGTTTGCAAGCAAGCACATGTGGACAGAAATTCAAAAAAATTCAACCCTAAGTCCAGCTGATAATCAAAACTTGGAGCATGCTTCCGGTCACATAGCACGCACTGTAGTGTGTGAGTTTTGCTGTACTGACCCTTTTTACATCTACGTATGCATGTGAGCAGTCATTCTCACATCTAAAATATATCAAGTCCACCCTACGATCGCGTCTAACGGATGAAAGCCTCAACGCTTGCATAAAGCTTAACCTCACCAACTACCAACCAGTCTATAAAGCCACCAGCGAATCCATGCAGCACCAGAAGTCGTTTAAACAATGAGTATCATACGAACATTTTTTTAATAGAATAAATTCAGTCGCTTATTTTGCTCGCATTTAATTTAATTTCATCTTAAAATATACTATATGGCTCGTTCTGAAATATATTCCCAAATATTTACTTTTTTCGCTCTTTGAGTTAAAAAGGTTGCCG
>JAYGXS010000006.1:11757764-11893100 GCA_036362985.1 Ligula intestinalis | reverse complement strand
AAATGCTCGTAGATTCTTGGAGATTCTGGAATTTTGCTTCCCATCAGAAATGTATTTCACTAACTGAATATCCACTCCTGTGACGTACAACGCCTCCCCGACAAACCGCAACCGACGGCGCTGTGGAGTCAAGGTTGGCAACACACGGACGCGGGAAAGGTATAGGCGATGACAGTGGGGCGGCCGCGAACACAAATGAAACCTCGATAATAACTGCCTTAAGTGGATGGCTAGTCAGTCTTGTCCTCAAAGTACCGCGTACGATTGGTGTTGCAGTGAAAGTCACACTCATATGGACAAAACATAACTCCTGCACCAGATCTAATAAACGGCTAATGATGTTCCTGGCCGTGGCGGAGAATCTTTTGATCACATTACCTGACGCCTACATGTTTTTTCCGATCTGCCTGCGAGGCAGCTGGCGGCCTCCCAGACGCTCTGCCTTCCTTTTCTAACGCGCAAATGGGAAATATAACCAGTGTCGACGCAGTCGCACCCAAGGCTATAACACGCTGGTAGCGAAGACATTGCAAATCGGCATCCTTGTCTTCCATTTGACTACAGAGCGTGCTAACAACGCTCATATTGTGTTCTTATGCATCTGCTTTTGTGGTTGCCGTTGAAATTCGGTAATTGCACCGTATGTGTTTTTGGCCTCCTTTGGCGTAAATTCTGTGTCTGGAAGGACCTTTTTAAGATGCTATTTAAACGTTAGCATCCAATCCCCTTCGATAACGACGACAGTATCATCAACTCTGCTCGCTTAAGGGCCACCTCAGCTAGCAGCCGCAAGACAGGTGAACGCACTGGTGTTTCCTTCACTTGTTCATAAGCGGTGCCATACAACCTGAAGCATGTCCTGAGATAGAATTTCAAGAACTGAGTGACTTTGATTGGAGCAGGAACGAATAGGCGAGTGTCAGGTAATAGGTAAGATGTAGAAGATGCGCTCGCTGAAACAAGACGTTTAGCAATCGGACATCTACGATACAGATTGGCCGCGTGAACACATGCCTACTATAAGAAGCACCTATCGCGCTCACCGATGGCAGTCGTGAGTAATTCGATGACAGCTTAGCAGTCACCGACAAGCGAAAGGTCATTGCTATTCCATATACTGTGCTGACACTTTGCCAAAGCATGACAGTCAGTCCCTTTGGGAGAGCGCAGGCAATCAACACTGCCAAAGGCGGTTAGTCAAATTGCCGAGTAAGCATCACGTGAGTATTTTTCGTTTGGACTTCACGTCTAGACCAAAATCGTAAATTAATACAGTGGAGCTTTGGGTGACGAGCAGCTGCACTTACGAGCATTTCAAGTAAGGAGTGAGCCAATCGCAGAAAATACGTTTCGATTAACGAGCTGCCGCTCACTTAACGAGTTGTCGGTGCGTGTGTATGCCTGTGTCCACCGTTAGGATTCGCTCCCAGGGCGCGGGTCCTCGGCCGCCTGCAGCCAATCAGTGAAGTGATACAGTTTGATTGGCTATGTTTCGCAAGACGGGCGTAGGTAGTTTTGGCTTGTTTTAATAAGCCATGTTATCAAGTTGTGAAAACTCTGCAGTCCTCGCAAGTCTTGACTACAGCCAACGCTCCAAACATCTGGATCACCATCAGGAATCAGCACCATGTATGGTAACGTATGGAACCCGCCAGTAAGTCGACTGCGGAGCAGAATTTCTTCAGCAACCAATTTAGCTTCCACCAGAATCAGATCGGTTCTTTGGTCGATTTGAGTGATTCATTTGCCCTTATTGTGAAAACGCGCAGCAGCCATGGTGAGAGTCAAACCTATGAGAGCAAGGACAAGGCTTGAGTAGAGCCAAGGCTCTATTAACTTGAAAAACGAGCCCCGAACCAGGCGACCGTGAGTGTAGTATACAAGGAGAAGAAGAAGGCGTTTTGATCACTGGAGTCATAATTTTCTTCCCTCGAGCTTTCGGGCTCTTGCGTACGGCCATCATCAGAGATAAACCGTCAAAGAAAAGCGAGCAACAGTTACAGGGGGCAGAAACAAATCGATTGTTATAGGGGAAGGGGGCGACGACAAGGGGGGAGGAAACTCATTAATCACCAGTGTCGGCCGTGCGTATATGCCTGCGGAGAGCGAGGTAGTCGGAAACCAGCTCAGTACACCGCTGACTGAGTTGTCATCCGAGGCCTAGTCTTAAATTAGCTCTCGTCCGGTCTTAAATTCATGGCCCGGTTCATAGGTGTGGGCCGCCACTTGTGACAATGCGTAACCCCGTTACCCCGATTCCTGTGATCGAAATGCCTTCTTCTATACAAATGCCTGGGATGCAAACCTTTGCCTCTATTTGTGATCGTAGTCTCATTTATGTCAGCTTATCTGCCAAAACATGTTCGCTAATAGCGACAGACTCGTAAGCCGCGAGCTACTTGAGTCATGGTTGACTGTTCACCCCCCCCCCCCTCCAGTGCCAATGACCTAACAAACACTCGTCGTGGTAGAGTAAGTAACCCACGCGGAGGGCGTAGGCGAACAGTGTATCAAGTGCTTGTGTCAGTGAGCCAAGAGGTCGATTAGTCCTCACGATAATATCCATCACGTGGACTGTGAGTGCAGTGAGTACCGAATCTTGTGCCACCTACCTTGTCCTTATCACACAAAGGTATCGATTTTTTGATGCCTGGATAGGCCACCTGATTTTGGTGGGTATGCAGTATCATACCCTCAATTTAACCATCTCCACATTGTGGAAAGACAGCAACAATTGCGACACAGGTCTTATTTGCGCTAAAATCGCGATTTGTTTAGATAAATCAGGGACGGCTCAGAAGAACCTACGGAGCGTTTGTTTGGTCTTAGTAGGAATATGCCGTCTGGACTTGGCATCAGTGATCTAAGAAGAACCATCGGCACCTGGAACGAGTGCAGGCGAGGGCTACGAAGATGGTCAAGAATTTTGGTCATCTGCCTTACGAAGACAGAGTGGCTGAACTAACTTTCTCTTTTTCTCTCAATTAAATGCAACAACGCGGTGACCACTACCAAACCTACCGAATTGTCAGAGGCCGTGAGTTCGCCCTAGAATTCGATGACTTCTTCGAATTGGCACGGACGGACCATTTTCCAGGTCATCTCGTTAAACTGCATATAGACGTTAGAGGGTCGTTGGAGCGTGAAATGGACGGCCTGACGAGGGGATCCACTCAGAAATTGTTGAGATACTTATACGCAAGCTAGATTATCATTTGCTGTGAAATTTTAGCCCATTTCATGAGCACTGTGTAATCAGGGCGGTTTGTGATTGGTTCCCATAAATCGCTCATGTTAACGCTTCATTTGTCATTTGTTATGTTGTTAAATGTTTATATGTTTTGTGATTTTTTGATACGAAAAGGGAGCTCTAGGGCAAAAATCTTCTTTCTTCAATGAAATGACTTATTCTCTGTGGCCAAAATGGGAAAGCAGTACGGAGTTACAAAAGCATATTTAATGGACTGGCAGCAAAATGCTGGCCAGAATTGCCTTTTTTCAAAATGGTATTATCTTCGGGCATAGTTGACCTCTCATTTTGTTAGTTAAGATGAACAAAAAGGTTTAAAATTCGCTGAGGATGATAAACCTGACCGCTGATCTAATTTATCTGTCCTGCTCTGTCTTGGGCCCCGACAGACCCAAGTGGTGTCTGACCTGAACCTCGAAGTCACGACCTTTTTGATCAGAGTCTAGCATCCTAACCATTGAGCCATGGTCTCTTTGTCTTGCCGATTTGGATTAGGGCTACAGAGCAGAGCAAGACAGGTGAGTTCTGTTAGCGGTAAGTTGAACACGCATCAACAAGTATCCGCATTCCCTGACATTAACCGGCGAGACAACGAGCTAGTGGCTCACTGGCTAGGGCGTTTGACACTGATCAAAAGGTCCCCAGTTTGAGGTTCTGGTGGTACACCACTCGGGTCTGGTTACAACTGGCTGACGACGGCCAAGAAACCAGAAATGACCATTCAAGTCTCCCTTGTTCTTGCTGGGACCACTATCTGCGTATCCCGAGCGTTTACAGTTATTATGTAATGGTCAAAATAGGCCAAAACAGGTCAGTCTGTGAAAACCTCTATGTAACGGGAGAGAGTGGAAAAACATGGCGGCTTCAGTTTAAAAGCCCGCAAAAGTGACCGCTCTCGTAATCTTTTCTGTTGTCTGCGAAGGACAGATAGTGTGCCCACGGCGCGCGTACTTATAGCATGGAATTTGCTCACCGCATCCTTTGTGTGCTAGTCGTGTATGTGGGTGCATGGATGATTATCGTCCGTTGGGCTATTGCACGCACCGTGTTCTGTTACCTTGGTCTCATTGCTCGTGCTTTAACTGCTTGCTTAGTCTACCGCTACCGTGCATAGAAATGGGTAAAAGGAGTGGTTGAATACGTGGCAGGCCACAGCGATACTTCTTGGAAAAGCTTAGCAACGGCCCACCACCTCTACGTCGCTGAGATTGGGG
Source organism: Ligula intestinalis (assembly GCA_036362985.1). Classification (NCBI taxonomy): domain Eukaryota; kingdom Metazoa; phylum Platyhelminthes; class Cestoda; order Diphyllobothriidea; family Diphyllobothriidae; genus Ligula; species Ligula intestinalis. The sequence goes on along the minus strand of JAYGXS010000006.1, from coordinate 11,888,636 downwards.
TTATCGCATTCCGGCCTGACGGATTCCGATACTTTACAGTGGCTGGAAGCTACATTATATGAATGCTTTTAGAGATGGTGGATGGCATTTGTTGTAAGCAAAAGGCTGCAGCTGCATTGAAACGATCTTAGCGACTCCAAAAATTACGCAGCTAGTGAGGTAAGTATTAACTTGATGTTCCTAATAAAACATGTTCATTCAAACGTTTACTTACCATGGAAAATCATAGACCAATTAACGTTTCAGTAAGAAGAAGATTCAATGAAACATGACAAACAAAATGGTCCACTACAGTGAAACAGATAGAAACATCGTTTGGTGACTCGTAGTGAAAAATGTATGCTAGTATAGTGATTATTGTGCACCACTTAAAGACAGGGACTTATTTTATTTATTTATCCATTGCCAGCTTACAGTTCCTTTATATCGGGTAGTGGGAGAGTTAATTTATGCTAGGATGAGTTTATTTTAGATTATCTTCCATACATTTAATAAATGCCATTCCTACTAAATGCCTTCAAATCCTGCCGAACGCCACGCGTTTTTTTCACAATTGGGTCATTTGAATAAATATGGTTAAGAACAGACATGTGACCCCACCTTCGTGTAGACTTAAGATTACCATGCTCACTTCCCTTTTTTTCATTCACCATCACACCTCCCAGGCAGTTTGCTTTAGGGTATGCACTCGGTTAAAAGGTTAGATGTTTGTGTGTTATAGCTAGGATTTCATTTTTATGGGTAAGATTTGTGGTAAGGGTTTCGTGTTCCGTTAGGAATCAGCAGTTTTAGTTGAGGGTTTTGCGAGAGCTTATACATTGGGTAAAGACGATTTGTATTGTTAAATTAAGTAAGAGTTTGTGTTGTGGTCACCACGATAATCAGCGTTAGCCATCCATTTTTCGTACTTTATCGTTCACATTAATTGATCAACAAGGGCTGGGAGCAGTGTACCCAAAATATCCAACCAATGTTTTTGGTTCTCAAGTTTCTACCTTCATCAGCTCCTAATTTCCAGTAATACAAATAGGGCAGTTGCGTTTTTGCCCCTTTTTGGTCTGACGTAAACGTGATCTTTTTTAGTTTTTGGTTCTTCAAAACAGTGAAACCCCGATTAGCAGCATTCTTGATTTACAGGATATTATGCTTCGTTTTTCGGCTAGGGTTAACTTTTGAGGTAGAATTTTAGTCTAGGGTTAGGCGTCTGGTTCAGCATCCGGAGTTATGACGTAGCTCAAGGTAAGGCTTATATTTTAGATGTTTGTTTATGATAAGCGATTTGTCTACAATGGTTTTAATGCCAGCTAGATTTTAAGCCGTGGTCATTACGATAGTCAGATTTAGCTATGTACTCTTACTTCTTTCACGTTCATATTGCATGATTGTCAAACTTTGTAGCCAATTCACCTAGAAAGTCGAACCCATAAGCCCTGTTTTCATTTGTTTATCCCTTTTATAGGACTTATTTTGCAGTCTTGCGAAGTTAGCACTTGGGTTTTATATACATTTAAAGTTTTTTTTAATTGTGTTTCTTCAAGAGAGTGGCATCTCATTTTAGGTTACCCAAACCATTCAACCCCTAGAACCACCATTACTGTATTAAAAGATAGCTTGCTTCCCGTTTTTGAGTGGGATCGAATAGCCAAATATTGCCGAGAATTGTGTAGCTCAACCCTCCCGGGACTCAAATTTCAATAAGGCCTTTATCGGTTGGCATACATTATTTGAAGTCAAAAAAGTCCTTTTGCGAATTCTATTGGTTGCTTACCTTGATCATTTTTTGTGATGCTACCCTTCGAAAATCAGAGATCAAGAGATGCATCGTTACTCTGTCAAATGTGGTCACTTTGCTTATTAATGATAATACGCTCTATGGGTACCAACCAACGCATTTGCAGAATGTAATGTAACTATCTAAAGCGCTTTTAACGCTGTAAAACCTCAAGGTGATTCACAGCTGAAGGAGTAGGTCAAGACGCGATTACCTGCCCACACGTTTGAGGAAACCGCAGGTTGGTTGCTCGCAACCTGGTAGCCCATTTTTATGACTGTTCACATGCATTTCCTCCACGAGACCTTCACACGCTGGATTCTACTGCACCCATTTTTTCCAAGCGTATGGGGTGACCTTTGCACGTTAGTATCCTATTACAGCTACTGGGAAAACTACCACCACCATAAACCTGCTGAAGAAGGGAAGTGAAAGACCCTGGCATAACCACAATCCTAAATGAAGGAATATAACTGGATAGTTAGGTCATTCGTAAATGCGAGTAAAGCACTGAATTTTGTAATGAGTAGTAGGGACAATTTCTGTTTAATAATATAAGCTTCATATGGGTAAACTCTGCGAATGCATTTATTAAAATAAGACAACTATTGGCTTTATCAGGCTGATTAAGGGAACATTTAAAGTTTAAATTTAAAAACGGGAAGGAATATATTGGTATACATTTTATTATAAAATAGTTTCGATTGTGTTTATGTCGAAAAATGCTCGGTCATGAGCATATGGTGTGAGTGATTTTTCCCCGATTGCGTTAAAATGTCTCAACTCAATACCTTTGTTTCAGAGAAGACATTTTTCTTCAACGAAATGCGTATTATGTCATGTCTGTCTCTCTGTCTCTCTTTGTTGACGTGAAGATCCAAGATTGTCCTTTAAATGTCGTCATGGACCCAAGCAATTTCTTCTCCATACTGATGTTTACTTTGTTTGAAGGCTTTTCCATCAGACTTTCGACTTAGACTGCCAAGGGATGGTATTAGAGTCACAGGTGACCATCAACTCTTTGGTTTACATATATGACGCCAGCCAGCAACAATTGTCTTCAACCTGTTTCTACGACATGGCCGTTTGACTGTTGCGAATGACAGCATTTTCCATTTGCTCCATGAATTCCAAAAATTTACTGGTGTTTTACTTTATTGCAATGGCGGACATGCACCGCAGCTAACACACTCTCGCTTCGTTCACGCACTTGAGCCATATGTCAAGATAGATTCAGGTGGGTTCGAGTGCAATGACAATCAAAGATAAATAATCCATCTCCACCTGCCCCACACATCCTGGTTTGCGCTCCGTAGATCAAAATTACCTATTTTTCTTAGGGTATCCTCTCCTCTGCCTCCTACAAGGCTTCAAAAGGAACACAATGGCAACACGACCGGAGGTGACTGAGGCGCAATAGCTGAAAAAGCGGAATCCAGGCGGGTAAAGTTAGTAGCCACGGTGCAGTGCGCAGTGTTTACAGTTCGTGGGTTCGGGCCTTGGGTGGAGTACCACTTGGTGCAACGTTTGGCTAGCTGATGAAGGCTAATGAATAAGCAAAGGATCATTTCAATTTCCCCTTTCTTAGTCGACAATGCCTAGCTGCCTATAGTCTGAGGGTTATATATTCTCAGCCAATCAGCGAGGCGTACAGCGCTGACTGGCGTCGAGTTCTCACCTGACGGTGGCGAGTCATGCCTGGCTGGGGCAGCGACGTTAGGTGCATCGGTGACTATATGCGTGAGCAGCCACGTTGGTGACCACGAGGGCGAACTGCCACATTTTTTAGAAAACGGATCTTGAATGAAAGCTAGTAAAAACTTACTGACTAGGGAAGGAGACGCGACCGCTGGATTGGCATTTGTATTCGCCTGACGTTCGACATTCATACTCATGTCCATTAATTAAGACAAATATCGCCTAAGCATAATTGGATGTTTTACAAAAGTTCAATCAAAGATACCAATATTTACTAATACCTTTTGGTAAAGGAGACATATGGTCGATCACTGGAACAAAATTTATTTTTTCCTGAGCTTTCGAGCTCTTACAAGAGCCCGTCGTTAGAAGTGGAGAAACAGTAACAAATGTGGAGCTACTTGGGGCGTGTGTACAATAACTAAAATTTTGAACGTGCAGAAAATCAATAGTTGTGTGTGCTGCCGACTTGCTACTGAGGGCTGTGCAAGCCTGTTCCAGTAGGCAAGATCGATAAGTTGAGTGGAAATATTTACAGAAATAGAATCGTCAACAAAGCAAGTAATAGTTATGGTGGGAGGGATGAGAAATTAAAAAGTCATAGGAGAAGGGAAGGAGGATGAGAAGCGAGGGATTATGTAGGCTTGAGCGCCAAATGGCCACGTCAGCATCGAAAGTGGGATGATTATGGAGGATGTTGGGCCAATTGATTACGGCGGGCGTCTGGATTTGATCGTTTGCAACAGCGTAAGGCCCTGTATGCTGACGCCAATTCAACACATCTGTTGACCGAATTCTCATCCGTGGACCAGGCTTCGATAAATTCTCTGCTCGTCTTGTTTCCCGCGTGGGCGAGTACCTTGACGGCAGCGAAGTTGAACTCATGGCCTGTTTCGTAGGTGTGAGTTGCAACTTGTGATGATTCGTCACCTAGTCGCACGGCCTGCTTGTGTTCACGTATACGCTATCCGAGCATACGTTCCATTTGACCTGTATAATTACAGAAACAGTTTAGGCATGGGATGCGATATACTACACCAGATTGTTCATTCTCCGTAAGCCGGTCTTTTATTTTCATCACTCTGCTGTGCAATTCCAACACCTAGTCCCGCAGCGATGCGGTCAGTCGCTTCTGAGACGTCTTTTATGTATGGCAGAGCGTGCCATATATTCGGTGGTTCTTCTGTTTGGGTCCTCCGGGGCCGAACACGTAGGCATCGGTTTATAAATGCTTTTGGATAACCGTTCCGCATGATCTGGTCACGGAGATATCTGGCCTCGCGTGCCTTTTCCTCTGGTTTACTGCAGTGGGTCTGGATCCGTTTGAAGAGTGTTTTTACACAGCTCCATTTTTGAGCAACTGGATGGTTACTGTGAAAACTTAGGAGTTGTGTTGTGTTCGTTGCCTTCCTGTAAACCGTCGTCTCGAATTCACCATTGGGTGTTCTCTTGACGAGGACATCAAGGAAAGGCAGTTGCTGCTCTTTTCTTCTTCCCGTATAAATTGTATGTCAGAAAATATTCCATTGAGCAAGTCATAGAAGTTTTGCTGCATATTTCTCTTGATGATGACAAACATGTCGTCGACGTAGTGGTGCCAGAAGACAGGCTTATGTTGGGCGAAGGCGATATTTTCTAGTTCCTGTAGAACCAGTTCTGCCACTAAGCCAGAGATCGGGGAGCCCATTGGAGTTCCTTTGCTCTGTTCGTACGTTTCTCCAGCAATGGTCAAGTACGTTTTTTGGCAGAATTCGAATAACCTCATAAGGTGTTCAATTTTAGTGGGCTTTGAGCTTCATCGTATGGCTCATGCAAAGAACAGATACAACACATGATCTTAGCTCAGAGAGCCGAGAATAGTGTTTTATCGCTTCTCGGCTCTCTGAGCTAAGATCGTGTGTAGTATCTGTTCTTTGCAGTGTAATTTCTGCAACGGTCTCTATGTTGGCCTGAAACGTACGCATACAATGAACTCTGGTCCGGATGCAGGCTTTGCCCGTATGATGCCCAGATTAATATCCGAGCAGGATACCCGCTGTTTGGCCATTCACCTTTCTCGTCACCCGATCCATCCCACGCCTCAGTCAATTAGGTCCGTCCATCGCCTCGCCTGCTTCCTAACTCGCGCAATTCCCGCCTGATGAGCCCTGTGTTTAATTGCTTTTTGACATCATCTTGCTTGTTCCGGGTAGCCTACCACTAAAATTTACTGAACTCAGTTCCTATGTAATAGTACTGTCGTGTGCCTTTAGTGCAATTATCAACCTAATCTGTTTTTATTAGGTCATACTCCCCTGTCCCGCCTTAAAGGCTTCAAAAGTAACACAATGGGAACACGAGCGGAGTTGCCTGGAGCACAATAGCTGACAAAGCGAAATAAGTCGTTGTCTTCTCGCAAGCCGGATCTAGGGGGTAAAATTATTAGCCGCGGCGCAGTGCGCAGTGTTTACAGGTCGCCGGTTCGGGCCTTGGGTGGAGTACCACCTGGGGTGGAGTATGTCTAGCTGATGATGGCTTATAAATTAAAAAACCTATTCAAATCTCACCTTTCTTTGTCGAAAATGTCTATCTGCCTACAGTCTGGGCGTTGTCCATTCTCAGCCAATCAGCGAGGCGTACAGCGCTGACTGGCGTCGAGTTCTCACCTGACGGTGGATAGTCATGCCTGGCTCGGGCAGCGAAGTTAGGTGCATCGGTGACTGTATGCGTAAGTGGCTGCGTTGGTGGCCACGAAAGTTAACGGCCACAGTTGTTAGGAAACGGATCTTGAATGATCGATATTAAAAATTACTGACTAGGGCAGTAGACGCGACCACCGGATTGGCATTTGTATTCGCCTGACGTCTGACATACATACTCATGTCCATAAATTAAGACAAATGTCGCTTGAATGTAAGTGGATTTCAAACAACATTTAAATTACAGGTGCCAAGCTTTGCTGATGTATTTTGCTTGTTTAGGGTTTGAAACTCGAAGCATCTGTCACATCCAACGGCGGAAAATTGAGTTTAAAGTGGCTTTTAGGGCACCTGACAGGCGAACATTCCGACCTATTTTGCAAAATGTCGTTAGAAAGGTACAAGGAAATAGAGGATACCATGTGTATAAATTACGCACACCTTCACCATCCTTCACAAGGCAGTGATATTCATAAATTTGCTGAAATATTTTTCAAACACGGGTTTGTATTACTCAAAAATAACTTATCCCCATAGTTGGTTGCACTGAAGTGATGGTTATCTGAAGTTCCATTTTCCAATGGAATTGAACTGAAGAAACAAAAATGCGTGACATTAAAAGTAAATCATTTATGACAAATCAAAAATATCTCTCCCCGTTCATTACTCTTAATGAATTTATATGTTGACCTGAAAGGTACGCATACAATGAACTCTGGTCCGGATGCAGGCTTTGTCCATCTGATGCCCAGATTAATATCCGAGCAGGATTCCCGCTGTTTGGCCATTCACCGTTCTCGTCACCCGACCTATCCCACGCCTCAGTCAATTAGGCCCATCAGTCGCCTTGCCTGCTACCTACGTCGCACAATTCCCGCCTGATGAGTCCTGCTTTCATTTGCTTTAGGCACCATCGTGTTAGTTCCACGTAGCCTTCCACTTTAATTTACTGAAGACAGTTCCTATTTTAATAGCGCTGTCGTAAGCTTTTAGTAAAACTCTTTCGGAAACGTGCACATATGTCGATAATCTAAGAAATTCTGGCATGATAAGTTACGTGTTTTTTTCTCGCAAATCTCAATTTGTGAACTTATCAGTTAGGCTAATGCCTCAGATATGACGTCATTTGAATGTATTATCTCTCTCAAACTCCCTTCATCCGTGTGAGTAAGAAACAAGTGGTTTAAATGACCAATTCCATCAAAATCCTAAATGATCGATGCGCGCGCACTGTTGGAATGGAATGTTATCAATTTCGAACCATAGCAAATATTTCTCTACCGTCTTAGCTGAATCTCCATGTGCAACAACTTTAGGTCATTTCATACGGTTATGTGAAACGCGGAGCTTACAAAGGAACAAAGTAATGCTCACGATGTGGCGTAAGTGGGGATTATGTGGGGGGAAGTAGTTAGAGACAGTCAGTTGACTGGGCCATTGTTCACGGGCCCCCAGCTTATAAACTAATGAAATGACCTCTCCAAAACATACCTTGTCCTGAGACACACTCTCGCCAAAGCAATTCACCACTCGGGGAGTGCACATGCGAACACTTCTTCCAACGGCAGTGACGCTGGCCAAGCAAATACGACGTCCAAATCCAGTGTTAGTGATGAAATTTCAGCAGGTCACGACCCGCACGCCGAGCACACACGAGCGGGTGACTATCCTTGAATAGGCGGGGAACCGGTAATTGTCATGGATATGCAGTAAACTAGCGACTTTGTACGAAACAGCCGTTTCCGCCACTAACGCTGACGGGGAGTTCTAGAACGGTCAGGCGAATAAGGTGCTTAACTCAGCGATCGCATCTAGTTCGTCATAGTCAGTATAATCAAATATTGGGCTGTGGAATATTGTACTCAACTAGCAGGTTAATTGTCTTAGTGTCGCGAGAAATACGGGCGTGCACGATGTTGCTTGGTGCAAAATTGATTCATTTCTACCTCCAATACAACTGCTCCAGTAAAATTCGACCAAGCCGGTACCATCTCAACTGCTCCTTTGCTGCAATAGCTGACATCCCGGGTGTGCTCAAGTCATCCTCCTGACGTCATTATGCATGCACGACAAAGTGCATCCACGCACATGCACGTCTGTATCCCTGCAACTTTGCTTAGGGTCTGGAAAAAGGAATTGCCTCTCAGGGTAAAATCAATGTTTCTTCAGCCAGGCCTTATTCATGATTGTAACTTGGAGTGCTAATTACCGGCAGAAATGGCTGACCTGTTGAAAACGCAAACTACTCTTTAATGGGAAATTAACTGATGTACCATATCCATATTTTTTAAATCTGCGAAAATCCTCATTGTAATTATCAAAAGATGAATTGACGACCATATGTTTGCTTTCGATATGTTCTTTTCAGGCCTGTACATTTAGATGGTTACTAAATAAATAGACTATTCTGATTGTTGGAAAGAAGTTGAGCTGTTGTCAGGGTCGGTAAGAGTCGAGAAGAACTGAGGTTAACGTATCAGTATCTAGGCCAACCGGCGTCCAAGACAGATGATGTAGCGATTGCGGCTGAAATAGCGACACATCCGTCTCTGGGGGACCCGGTTCCGAGGCCGTATGTGGTTGTTTTAGAGCCTTTCGCCCACCTAATCACCTGTGTTTGCCATCGGTCCACCTATACACTAATATGTTGACTTTTATTCCCCTTGACCCCCACCGGCCCTGACAACAATACTACTCCTTTCCACCAGCCGGCATGGTTTATTTATTTCTTTGACATGTAAATGTACAGGCCATTTCATACCTCGGTCAGCTGTTTGATTGTCGGCCTTGAATACCGCGGAGACTACGTCTCCTTTGTCACGCGCTGGGGTAGCAATTTCACACCTTGTGCGTTACTCCCCTGTGCGTGCCATCACCTACTGCGGTGATGACACAAAGCATCTTCTCTCTCTCTCTCTCTCGCCTTAACGCGGGGCGTGGCGACACTTTGTGTATGGGATGGCTTCCGCTTGGTAGAATTCCACTACAGCAGATATATTGGAGGTGGTTTTTAATCAATTGTGCAGCACGCCCGCATTTCCCGCAAGGCCAAAAATCAATTAAGCTGCTAGTTGAGTACAATATTCCACGGTCCCCGGTATCGTTCACACTAGTTTGACAAACTAGATGCCATCACTGATATTAGAACTCTCAGTTTTCGAACCCGGGCCAGTGGCAGAAACGACTGTCTCGTACACAGTCCCTAGGCTACTGCATACCTATGACAATTAACGGTGCCCCCCTCTTTTCAAAAATAGTTGTCCGCTCGTGTGCTAATTACTCGGTGTCCGGCGTGTGGGTCGTGACCTGCCGAACGTTCATCACTCGTGCTAGAGTTGGGCATGATGACTGCTCGGCCATCCGTCAGACTGGCACTGGGGTTGGAATGCGCGTTCACATGTGCACTCTCGTACTGGCGAATTGCTCTGGCCTAACTGTGTCTTAGCACCAAGTATAATTTGGGGAGATAATTTCACTTGGCCGCAGGTTGGCCTAAAAACTGACGTTTTGACCTCAATTTCCCAGACCCCCACTGCTCCTGACAACCACACTACATCTCTCCGTAAACCGGCACAGTTTATTGATTTCATTACCATATAAATGTAAAGGCCTCACGAGAATATGCATAAATTAGAGGACGGCTTAGGTGCATTAATCTGTCCTCTCCTGACGGCTTTATGCAAGTGTGGTTCTTGCAGTGAATTCTTCGCTTATCAGCAAAGGGCTATGAGGTAATGAAACCCAGATAGAGGCGTGCGGTAACCATATACAGGGTTGTGCATAGAGTTAAACCGTTCATATGCCCGTAACGGTGTCTCTAGTGTGAATAGTTGACGGTGTCTGTCCAAAAAACCCAGCCATTTGACAAAAATAAACGTTTCCTTAACGCACATTCGAATCGTGGTTAGTACTTAAAGCAGTTAAGGTGTTAGCTTTTGGCAATAGTGCTCGACGGTGGATTTACATCAGAACTTAGTCTGCCCCCAACTATATTTTTACGTCTCGTAGTAAAAATGCTCGTTCTATTTGGCAGGGCAAGATTTACTGGAGGACTGACAACCAACCTACCAAACTTCAGAGGCTGGACTGTTGCGTATCCAGCTCCCTTTAGGTGTTACATGTCCCCTGATGAGTAGCCTTTCACTGCTGGCTTGGGGGGCACATCGGACCCCTATTTCACCCTGACCTAGGTCGCCTCCTCGTCGTTGGCTGCGGTGGTAATTGGCGTCCCCGATAGTTCCGCGGCGTGACTGCACTTGTCAGGCTTAGTGAACGAGATGGATGGAGGGGGGCAAAATAGAAGTGACAACTGGCAGAGCGAGCGGTGGAAACTTGGGTTCCTGCCCTTGTTTGGCTATGCGGCCATCGCCATTGGCTCCACGTATGAAGGTGCGCTCGATCTGTGCGGCCTTCGTTCCTCCAATTAACTTTAAGTCCAATCATTGCACGAGCAACCAATGCCCGTGCTTTTGCGTTTTTAGCGATCGGCCGGTTTCTCCAACACAATTGTACATCCCACAACTATAGACAGCAAGTGACATCTCCCGCTTAGGTAAAAGGTCTTCTGACTGCAGTGCATGTAGGTGGATTGCCGAGTTAAGCATGTGAGCAACTCCTATTCCGACTGACGCGGGGAATCAAGCCACGGCTTCGAAGGCTCCTTCCCTGTACCGCTAAGAGTTTGGACGACTGCATACCTTCTTCTGCTTTTTTTTCATTCGAATTTGCTTAACATATGCCCTTGGATAACCATTTGCGCTTAAACGTTCTCAGAGGTGTTTATTCGCTTCATCTGTTGCTGTAGGAGAGCTGCAATGAGCTTTCACCTGTCAGATAATGTGATCAGTAAACCTCCAGTTTCGGGAAAAATTCACGAGGTCTATGCATTTTTATCCTCAATTGATTACGAAAAATGCGTGGAAATATTATCAAACTGAAAAGTCTTCAGTATATTTGTCAAATGGATATTATTTGGGGATAAGCCAAGACAGTGAGAAGCATGGAAGCTAGTGCAATGTAGTCATTTGCATGAGGTAGGAAGGCAACGATTTTCCGTTCTCATACTGCGTACTGAGACATTTTTGAGCAGAAGAATTAGTCAGCTGGGAAGGACCAGGCCCAACAACAACTTCGACGACAGCGAACAAAATTTTCGCGCAAGTATGAAGCCCACACCCAACACGGACAACGAAATCGCATAAACTAATGACAGGAAAGCCAAATGCCAAGCCATCTCTGCACCAATTACAACCCAAGCGGTGGTTACAGAAGCTGATACTTAAAGTACGCATGTGGGTGGCCGCTACAAACTATAAATACCGCTCAATCTGTGCATGTTTCACACCATTCTGTGTTTACTTACGGTTAGGAACTCTCGGCAAAACCCCAAACGTCAAGCAAATAAAATTATTGTTCCCGCGGTCGCATCTTCTTCTTTTGGACTGCTTCCTGCAACTCGCATATTCGCTGCTTTTGGCAAGGCCTGGTATATTGTACACAGATAGCAGGTTGATCGGGTTTTAAGTCATGCAGAATTTTGTTTTGTGCACAAAAGGTTCAAACTACCCTCTCAAATATAACTCTAGAAGATCTACACGCACACACTGTGTTAATAGAATTATAGTAAACAACAGTGAGAAACTGGTTGTCAGTTTTTTTTTAAATTTTATCATAGTCCTCTAACATCCCCTCTCAACAGACTTTGGTAGCGGCAAATAACAACTATGCTTATGCATTCAACCTGCCTGGAGGAGCGATTAACCTCTCTTCTTAGGCGTACTCGTTTGGTACTTCTTACGCAAAAATAATGAATCGGCGAAAAAACAGTTTTTCTGTTTACATGACGTCAAACGTTGATGGTAAAATCATGCAAACAGTCGAAGATTAACACAGCATGCGTCTTTACATCTATCACGTTGCGTTTCAGCGCTGACACACGGATTTGTACTAACTATTGAACCTCTTCCTCTCCCCATTTTCTGACCTCCTCATCTGACTAGAATCGGACCCCTTTTTCTCCGAATCTCCTTTACTCTTACCTACTGATGATTGGATGTTTAAAATTGGTTTACTCCGTCCTCCCTTATATTACCATAATTGCCTAATGCTGAGCATTTCAAAATTTAGGTTCAGCAAACTTGGCTTCTCGAAAATGACTGGCAGCTATTAGCGGAAACGGAGTATGTGGTTGACAGTTCAGGCTGCAATTAGACGGGGAAAATAACTTACGCACTTTCACTGTGCGTATGCCAATCCAGTAGGCATGGCGATTTGTTGATGTCTTTTACGCCGCCACCATTATAAATAAACTCATTAATACTTATAAGACGACTGTGTGCGTGTAGAGTGGTTTTGGACAAATGCTCATCACACCTGTACATGCCAACGGTCACGAGGTTAATTATAACGTGTGAGTAAATCTAGAAAACGGAGTAATTTTAGTATTTTCGGGTAATTGGGAGGTCGGGAATATGGGATGATAAAAAGGCGGAGTCATTATAATTAACTCGGGCAACGATTCGAAAGATGAACAAGGTAGGAGAGGGGAATTTAAAGCACTCCTCACAAGTACTATGGACGATGCATCGCGAGATTTCCGGAAGCATATAAATTCGCGTGTCCTTAGTAAAACCTCAACAATAAGCCAATCGAAGACCTTCATCCTAACCGTAAACCTCAACGTTACCTTAGCCATACCGGTAGCCCGAAAGCTAACCGCAATCCCCAGAAATTCGCGTTAGACACAGAAGGTGGTGGGGATTTATTCCCTTGTCTTGGCAGGATTTGTTTGCACCGTTCGGGAACAGAAGTGTGTGGAAAATCGACCTTCGTTAGTAGATTACTCAAACTGATTTTGATAACTATCATCCTGTGTCTTCATGGTGGAGTTGATTAGACGCTCAACGTAGTGTTCGTAACTTGAGTCTACTAAACTCGAGAGACTTTTAGCTCTTTTAGCGGGGGTGATTTCGTTGCATCAATCTTGTGACTTCTGCCCTCGAAATTACGACTAGGGCTCTTAGACGAAATTAAATTAGAGTCTACAGTCGACCCCGATGGTGTGGTGGTAACGACTGATACCGACGGACTACAGGTTTTGAGTGCGAGTCCCTCTTGCGCCGCGACTTTTACAAGCTGATCTACACGTTTATTTTTGTCTCTCATAATAGATCAGACTGACGATAAACGATATTGAAGCTCTATGCAATATGTATAAAGCGTTCAACTGTATGAAAAAGGTTATTGAAATGATTCAGCCGTTTGTAGAGAGCCAATATCCGGGAGAATTATTGTCAGAAGACAGTGACGGAGATGATGCTCGTTTTGACTAATGTCCTGTTTTGTTCAGTCAGAAGCAGCTTGCTCACTCTGAAAGCTATAGTTTGTGTTGGCGCCAGAAAATGTTGTCTTAGTGGCTGTGTGAAGTCAGGCAGGACTTCTGAAGTCAATCAGTATGGTTCGCTGAGTTCCATGAGATGTTTCAAACTAACCGTATCTGCAAATATAATGCAGCTTGGTGTATACATGTTACACTCGAAAATTTGTATGCATACGTTTCGGTGGGCACCAACTCATCCAAGCAACAGAACCTTGTTTTCCAGGAATTAAACCACAGAGATATTATTTAAGTAGAAAACACGTTCTTTTTACGTGTAGAATGTGGTTGGTTGAACCCCATTCCCCAAAATATAGCTGTTGGGTAAATTCAGGAATTATGTTGGTTAAGGCTTTTTCTCATTGGGTCATGGGAAAAGTTTTCTAGGAAGTGAGGTTGGAGAATAATATATGGTAAAATTTAAGTTGGTCGTCCACCTTAAAGACTTTTGGCCCCATAATTCTGTCTTACGGGACAGTTAGTACTATTTTAGTTTACTTTGAGGGTTGTTTGTTGTAGCTTAGTTAAGTTACTTGAGTTCAGCATGTAGTAGCTATTAAAGTAGATGTACGTACACTCACACTTAATAATAAAGTAAAAAATAAAGTAAACTAAAACACATTAACCTAAAATTAAGCATAGCACTAGGGGCGATGGGTATTTAACATGAGCGGCCAACTTAACTCTTACCAAATAAATGTATTTTTTTGTGTCTTTCAAATGACCAATAAATGTTTGAACAAAGATACTGCGGTGTTTTATGCAGCGGCCAGATATGTGAGACCTTGGAACAGTCCATTGTCTAGTCTAGACTTTGGCGTACCCTTAAGGGCTTTGCTTAGGTATGGCGGGTTTAACTGGGCAGATAAATTGGCTCATGTGTGATTAAATGTAAAGTTTCGACGTGCCTTCGTAGCTCAATGGTAGAGCGTTGGCTGTACAACAGCCTCCCCTGCTGTGCACACTGGAATCACACCAAGGCCACAAATTTGCCATAAATGGGCCAAATAAACTATTAAATGACATGCGCAGCTAAGGCCTGCATATCTTCTCAAATTTGTATGTCGTCTCGAACTAAAATTCATTCTGACCGCGCTTCTTTCAGCCCTTGTGCTTAAAGACGATTTTACTAAGCAAGAATTGTGCGCTATAAAGACGCCACCTTTGTACACCCTGCGAGGATCTGCCACAGTTCAAAATTCCTGGCGATTTTTGGATAGAAAAGTCAACTTCTTCGAAAATGCAAGGTTAACTGTTACATTTCTGAAGAGCAATACTCAATTTCTTCAGTATCTATGGTCTGCCAGGCGTTCCAGGTAACACGTTCTCTCGCTTTGCGTGTAGAATATGTCTGTTTGAGCCCCCTACCGCAACTATAGCTGTTGGGTAAGTTTATGAAGTAAGTTGGTTTAGGGTTCTCCACACGAGGTAATGTGGGAGAAAGTGGGGCCGGAGTACAATATACGGTAACAGTTAAATCGGTCGCCCGCCTTAGTTGAGTCTCTTCTTTTCATATTCTTCTTTGGTTTAGTTGATGGTAGTTACTTTAGTATATTCATCAAGGGTTGGCGATATCTAACTCAAATAAACGGTAAATAAACTAAGAACTTAAAAATCAAACTAAACTTAAACACATTTAAATGAAAGTAAGTACGGGACATAGGCGACCAACTTAACCTTTTATGTGTCCTTAAAATGATAAGTAAATGCTTCATTGAAGAAAATGTGGTGCCTGATGCAGTGGCTAGAAATTTGAGCCGTCGAGACAACCCAGTTTCAAGTCCATACCTTAGCGAACCCTGGAGTGCTTAGCTCAGGTAGGGCGGGTACATCCACCCAAGTGTGATTAAATGCAAAGCTTAGGCGTGCATTCGTAGCTCAATGGTAGAGCGTTGGTTGTACAAAAGCCTTCCTTACTGTGTGGGTTCGAATGCTACCGAGGCTGCGACTTTTTTTACAATTGCGCCAACTATGTCATTGCATAGCATGGGTGGCTGAGGCCTAAAAACCTCCTTAAATTCCTATATCATCTCGAGCTGAAATTCCTTCTGAGCGCGCTTCTTCCAGCCCTACTGCCTACAGAATACCTTACTAAGCAGAGGTTGTGCGCTAACTAGACACCGCCGTAGTAGTCCTTGCGCGGAGCCGCTTCATTTTAAACATTCTGGTTTTTTGGATAAGACAAATCGACCGCTTCGAAAATGCATGGGTAACTGTTACATTTCTAAACAATAATACTGAAGTTCTTCAGTATCTTTTGTCTGCCAGACGTCCCACGGTTTCTCTCAGTTTGTAGATATTTAAAGCTATCACACTACTGCCATTTGCGAGGCAAAAATGACATAGATGCAACCGGACTCTTGCATCACGTGTCGCTAGGACTCAAAAGACTACACTTTATTTGCATTCACATTGAGTGACAGTCCTATTTCGACGCTTCACATGCAGGCGACTTGCACTTCCTTTGGCATATTCAGCCTACGCCTGCAATAAAAATTCCGCCCACACCGGCAAACCAATTTCCCAGGGACGAAGCACTCCGCGCACGCCTACTCCGCAGGAATTCGCCAATTTATAATAGGGAGACCATCCGCGCAGGTGTTACTTTCACCTACCGACTCATCGGTGTTACGACAAGGTAGAATTGTGCCTTAAAATTTGTCGTGTACAAAGCCCATATTCTTTGCTCCCATACATTTAATGCTTAACTGCTCCTGAATTCATTTGAAGTTTCATATTTCCACAGCACGCAAGGGTTACTCTGTTGCACGGAA
This sequence comes from Ligula intestinalis, assembly GCA_036362985.1. Classification (NCBI taxonomy): domain Eukaryota; kingdom Metazoa; phylum Platyhelminthes; class Cestoda; order Diphyllobothriidea; family Diphyllobothriidae; genus Ligula; species Ligula intestinalis. Next base: position 11,872,340 of record JAYGXS010000006.1, on the reverse strand, counting down.
TATTTTATAGGCTATACAGTTTACCACTCCGTGCTATATCATTTATATACGGCAAATTTAAGAACATTATAAGGCAGTCTTTTCATCATGGACAGATTAATTCGGCCAACAGAAGCAGGAACAGTAACGGACTTTACTCCATTTTATTGACTAAGTTGAAGCAGAAAACTTTACAGTGCCTTTGCTGACTTATCGTAGGAAAAAGGCCCGCTTCTGTTGTTTATTAAGCCATCCATGATACTAATGTCCACAAGACTATAAAAGTGCTTTAGGAATTTTACTACTTGATATTGTTGATAATTTTGGTTTCAGATGATGCCATTTTAAGTTGCAATATTGCAAGGTGTTGTAAACGTAGTGAGGGTCACAAATACGGACAGTATCCGGCGTCTGTTATCGCATAAACTGAATAGCAAAGCCAAGTTGCTTTTCGAGAAGTTGACGTAAACACTTCTTTCTTGCCTGGCTCAGGCAAATTCCAGGATGATTTTCAAAGTTACTGGCCGTGAATGAGAATATAATGACACATGCATAGGATAATACTTGCAGTGTTTTCCATATATTTGTTATCATATTAGCCACTATAAATTTTTTCACATAGCTCCCCGTCTTTCAAGTAGTACAGAAGATGCATTTTTTTGGATCTATATGAAAAGCAGTTAGGAGCATGCACCAAGGTTTTAAGCACACGGCACATGTTTTAAAAGCAATATTTCACATTTATATATGGATTTTCCGTTTCCTGAACATCTCTGAGTAATTTACCAACCATTTACAGGAGGACGAAGTGTTTTTTTATAAAACATTAGGTTGACAGGCATATATTTTATTTTAGAAATATAATTAAGCATGTTGAGATGAAATGGCTCCAGGCTTTAAATTACCAAATGACGCGATATTTAAAAGATTTAAAAAGTAAACATATATTACAGGGACAAATGAAGTCTGATTTTCACTATTTTTATCTCTTTACGCGTAAGTTATCGTGTCTGAGGTGGTAATATGGCAAGAGATACTTTGGAAGGCTATGTAGTGCTCAGACTTTGCAGTATGGGGCAGGATGTCAGAATTAAATGGGTGGACGATAACATAATTTGGAATTGAGTCAGCAAATTGCTTGTCATCATAAAGATAAGCAGCAAAGAAATACATTTGGAATACAGATTTTATGTAAAATACGCTTGATCACAGTAGAACGATAGTGCATGAGAAGAAGAAGTGTGGCATTTACCAATCTCCAGATTAAGGGATGAGATGTGGGATAGGAATTTCAGCAATGAATTTACCACACAGAGTTAAAACTTTGAGTTAAATTTGAATGGGAAATGGGACCCCCTATTGGGAGTGCGAGAGGAAAGCCTCCGGAAAGCGCACTTGGTTGATTTATGAATATGCAGTAATATGATCGAAGCCATCATTCAGAAACGGGACATGATTTTAATTTTCAAGCTGATGATTAACAACTATATCTTCTGCATCCTAGTATAAATATATTCATTGTGGTGGTTTAAGGTAATCGATATGAGGGGCGAAACTGGGAGGAGAAAACTTGGAACCCTGAATGACCTCATGATTATTGAAAAGAAGAGCAGATTTCCGTTTGCCACTTAAAGCAATTGCATATGCCCTTTTGGAGCCGGAACTATTAGGCGTCACAAGTAGGTGTGAGCACGCTGGTCTGCGAGCTATATGCTTCCCGTTACTTAATGTTGTAGCAACGGCTGTTTGTATTTTTTGACATGAATATCCGTGTTCAAGTTTTGCAGAATTAATCTGTGGCAAGTAGTTGTTGTTTTCGTGAGACATTCTGGACGAATTATTCAAAATTGTCACCGACTAATTTGAATTAACTTTTGGCACCCTCATTATCTTAAGTAGACGCTATTTCCTACTGTGTCGGTGTAGCTCTAGATATGGCAACTTATAATATTGATTACGTTTGAGAAAAACCCATATTTTGATGTTATATCAGTTGTGTCAACCATGCTGTATGCGCATAACATTTCACTGTATTACTAGTTATACCGGTCATTCTAAAATGCCAACATCCCAACTCTTGCACACGCGAGTTCCTAACAAAGCCATTTCCAAATATTATTTGTAGAAATCAAGAAGCATGATCATACAAACGGTCCTCGGCTGTGTGTCCGTGGCCTTTGCTTGGATGCTGCAATATCAGAATGGTGGTCTGCTCAATGTGATCATGAAACCCGTACGGTCGCCCGGCAGTCCCAATGTCACCTTTGACATCATATCAGATTTCTCTGGAATCAGTACTAAGGTGATGAACATAGTGTGGGGGAAACTGACGAAGGCAGACTTGGCCATATTGGAGGCCCTGCCCACGGAGCTGGGAGGTGGCGAGAAAGGAGTGGCAGAGGCCATTGCGCATCCGAACAATGAGGGCAAACTCATCGTCACCTTCATCGTGAGCTTGGTCTTCGCGTCACTGGCCCTTGTGGCTATCTTTGCTGTCTCACTCATCTGTTGCTGCTGCTGTTCTTCTGGTAGCCACGGCAATGACGTATGTTTACTGATTTTATGAATATAACACTGCAGCATACAGTTTTAACCAATCACATTTCCATTAGTTACGCTCGTACAACGACTCTGATGATGACAGTTAGCATTTTTCGCTCCGGACAATGCAGCTAGTGGTTGCATGGTTTTAAAAGGACTTGCAAATATTCTCTACGAAGAGAGTCAACAAACTATAATATTTTGTCTAGTGTCGTTAGCCTAAAGCTTGTTTTGTTAGTATTATGAGGTATATTAAAAATCGTCAGGGCAGTGGGTAAGTAAGTGTTTTAAAATCCTTGTGAATGCTTTCAAATTAAGTATTTCTTGATAATATTTCGGTTTGGAGTAAGTCGCTTTCCTTATAGAGTTCTTTGTTCTTTTGCCAAAAGCATGGGGTCTGCCGTAAGTGATCAAATGGATGAGAAACACATCTTTGTCTGACTCACTGGTGTGAGAGCAGAGCCAGTGCCAACACTCCTCACTGTCTCTGATGATGGGGTTGGGTTGGAATTCGGAATGTAATGATAATAAAGTTGTGGCTGCGAGTTTTGGCTGAGCAATCACATTATTTTTTTCAGATCAAATCCTCCCTCCTCGTCCTCTATGACACCAACACTGTCATGTAATGAAGAAGTATTGTCCAAAGACCCCAACGAAACCCTGGAAAGTTAAGGCGTACTGAAACACCAATGGCCCCAGCAGAAAGTGAAGTGTATTTGGGCATGTAATTAATTGAAAAAAATGAGCATGTATATTGCTGAAACTCCTATGTGATCCCTTTCTTTTAGTCATCAACTGGAGATCAAAATTTCCTCTGCTGCGGCTTGCATATTCTCGCATTCCTTATGACGGCCCTTCTACTGCTTGGTTTAGCTGTCTGCATTGGTTATTACTTTGGAGCGGCTAGTGTCGTGGGTGAAACTTTGGCCGATTCGAAGGCGACTGATGACGAAGTGATTGTGTGGCTGGAGGGCAACTCTTCTAGCTTTTCCATCGGTCGCACAGTGGAATTTATGGGTTCAAACGTTGAAAAGTTTGCAAAAACGTCCATCCAATCGGCCAAAAGTGGTGTGACTGGGACAGTTAACACATTAAAGGTCAAGCTTCTGGAGGTATGCAGCAAAATTTGTTGTGCGTTTCCTTCCCTTTAAACAATTTAATGTGCATTTATTTTGTAGGCTTTGATATTTTATGCCATCTTGATTTGAGAATTCAATATGGCAAACATATGTTTTCAGCAAAACTTCCTCGGGCCAGAATATTTGCTGGGGTTAGGAAAACTGTACAGTTGGACGGGGTTAATAATGGTAGTCTGACTGAAATCAGACTTTTCTTGTTAACCCTGTCCAACTGTACATTTTTCATTAACCCTGCAAATATCTCGGCCTGATGAAGATTTGTTGATGACTTATGTTTTTAAAATCGACTTCTCAACTTCAGCATGGAAATGTTCACAGAAGATAGACAGTTCGTCTTAATTTATTTTGCAATTGACAAACATTGGGACGAATTGACCTGCTCATGTTTAATGGCGTACAAATAAAGCATTAGCTATTGTAAGCTTTTATTGACAAGTTCCAACGTCTCGTCTTTATTTTACATTTTAAATAAAGATTTTACTGAGATTTCAACTTTTGGCACACTTATGGCCAACGAAAATAGGGGTAAATTTAGCTATAATGTTTCTATCAGACAAGAATTCGTCCCGTGTCAAAAATTTCCCTGAATGTTGGCGTCTTAAATTACAATTAAAATGCTGCCATCTGAATAAACCGAAACGACAAATTTAACACGTGTATATTAAATGGGGAAAAGTAATTATAAACTTCATTTGGGTTATTTATGCTTCCAATTCAGAAAGTGACTGAAAAATATTAATTCAAAAAACTAAATATGTTGACTTTAAGTATATACCGTTTGACTCAGCTTGTTCATGTGCTTAATGCTTTGTGCTGATATTTTACATCCACATTTAGACTCATTATGTCAAAATTTGCAAACGTTTGATTCCCTCGTAGGGCTGAATGAATTCGTGATTTTAAAAACCAGCAAACATTAAGACTGTATGCAAATATATGATGCAAATTTTACTAATGATCTGAATTACTTTTGGTTCTGCGAATCTTCACAAATAAAGGAAAGCAACATAGAGCGTCTTATTTTATACCTTTGCAGTTTAAGCGAATCAGCATCCGGAGACCGTAAACGTAAAGCAGCAACTCGACCTTATATTTTATCATACCGTAATGCATCATACTTTCGTACGTTTGATCCCATTCACGTCAGATGTCTTTTTATATTTAAGCAAAGTTCAGTGTCTGAGACACGCCTACTTGCAATTTATTTACGTGATTGACTTTAAAGCGTTACAACTAGACCCGAACCATCGACGTGTTTATATGTTTGTACTTGTAATTCAAAGCATTTTTTAACGCATCTTGTCAAGCTGTTCAATCAAAATCAAATCATTTTTCTAGCTAACTTATTTTTCAAGTTTAAAAACCAGCATTTGGTGTGTATGCTAACCTCCGCTTTGAATTAATATATGCTGGATTCTTACGAACACCTATTAAATTTTTTCAGCTAAACAGTACTTTTTATCTAATAAAAAAGCTTTGCTCTAATTAGTTAATCAATATCCGGACTCTAAAAATCTAAAGCGAATGTTTATCATCAACTCAAACGCACATTTAATCATGCCGTATCGCAGGTTTATGCGAAGTCTTGATCTAACTGGAGCGCTCCATCGGTTTACGCCCGGTTTAAGATTTTGCACTTTCTAATACTTTATGATTTGCTATACGTATGAAATAAAATCAGATTTAGACCAGTTAGCAAAACTACGTAAGATAAGTACATATCCTCATGAAAACTAAAGGACTGCAACTTTTTTGAATGGGAAATAGGTGAACAGTTATTTAACTATCGCTGAGCGTTATCATCAACAGGCATAAAATACACATTGACCCTTAATAAAGATAAGATTTCTCATTATTGAAGGCGCATAGGTGCACTGAGGATCTTGGCTATGTTAACGAAATTTAATCTTACTACCTCAGAGAATGCGTAACTTGAACGATTTTTTAATCCAAGTATTTTTTTCATTGCAAATTATTGGTTACATTATTACTCTCATTGTAGGTGACATTGCCGCAAGAGATTAACAGCCTACTGGAAGCACTTATGGCCAAATTCCATTTGATGGACCTATTAAAAATGGTGAATGAATTGGTGGATGCAATCAGTAACGCAACTGAAAACTCAAATACCATATCCAACAACTATAACTCGACGGTAATAGCCTTTGCAAAAAACTCTACGGAATTGAATATTGCCCTCAAGAAGGCCGCAACGTGCAAAGGTGTAACAGATGCAGAGGTAAATATCTTTTTGATAAATGTCTGACAGTATTTTTGCGTGCTTTCGGATTCTTTTTTTTAAATTGTCGTTTGACATGCCAAAAATAAGTCGATGTTGAAATTTTCCTAGCAATCTCTGGAACTGAACAACATGCTCAACCCTACCGTAAAAAACAGCATAATAGACGCCTCAAATGTACATATCCTTTAGATTAAGCCCTGACAAGCCTTTTCTGAGCGGATGAGTTCCTGATGGCACATTGCTTTTCTTTTAGCCGAGACAGGTGGTATTCACTAGAAATATCAGATAATGGCTCAGATTTGCTATAATTTATCATTGAATAGGCCCCTCTAACATAGAAGATAAACTGTGAGCCATTTTCCCGAAGGTTCACCCCCAAATTTTATATTTTTGACAATATCCGCGTATGAAGCTTAAAACTCCAGCAAAATAACTTGCACAATTTTTTGAGAACTAGACTTGCAATAGAGTATAGGCACAATACATAACAAAAAAGTGAACTGAACTTTCTGCTAATATTCTTTTAAGCACGGTCGAACTACCCGGGGAAGGGAGAAGTAATGCAAAGGAGAAATATGTTCTGTAGGAAAATATCCCAGCAATGCAGCCTGATATTTTTAGGATTCTCTATGTTCATCAAAAAACAACTGAAGAGAATATGATAGTTTTTAAAAAAATTCAAACCTGTTCCAAATCTCTGGACGACTTAACGATGCTAAACTTTAAGGGACAACTTATCCATCGAAGGATTCGTACACATTGCACGCCTTCCTCAGGGCAGCATAGTAAAAGTATATTTAGTTATGCAATTGTTGAAATGATTGCGTGCTGCAGTGAACTGTGGCGATCGGGCACCCAGTGGTTTATCATTAAAAAGCTCTTTCGTCAGCAGCATTCACACTCATTGCGTTCTGGCAAAATCGACGAGAAAAAGTTTTTTGCGCTTCTTTCTGCTCTCCTGTTCGCTCATCTTAACCCCATGCAACTTCATATTCCAAAAATGGAGCAAAACTGTAAGGGTTATCGTTTCAATAATGAAAACAAGTGGAATTAACAACGCTAGGAGTCCTAAACAGTATCAGTTTAGGAGGACAGAGCATGCGTTTCGTAAGGTGATAAGTCTGTAGGGACAGTATGTTAGACGGGATTAATGCTTTTAGGATGTTATCATAAGTAAAACAATTTTACCAAATTATTCCGCTTTTGAATTCCCCGATTACGAGCCAGTGTACTGCATTATTTACAAATAAATATATTAATGAAAATTCCCATACGTTTGTTTTCGATTAATTCTCGCCAGGCCTTTACATTTATATGGTAATTAAATAAATAAGCTATGCTGGTTGGTGGAAAGATGTAGTGTTATTGTTGTCACGGTCGGTGAGGAGAGAGGGGGTGGGGGATGGTAAGGGGAAGATGCGGTCAAAATGTCTAGACAAACCAGTGTTCAAGCCAGGTGCTAAGGTGTGCGGGGTTGGATGTGGGACTTGTTCGTCTCTGCGGGGCCCGTTTCCGAGGCCAGTGATCTGCCGTGTGCGGTCGTGTCAGCTAGATTCGCACATGGTAACTGCGGCGCCGCGAGGAAATGCTTTTGGGCGCACAGGGCCGGTCGGGGTAGCCTGATGGCGGCCGCCTCTGCTGGAGCTAACAGACACTGTCCAAAGAATTTTGAATAGCTTGAAGACACCTTGTTGATAGCTCAGAAGGCCTGTGTGGCATGCATGCGATGGTCTGAGTCTATCACTTGCACTAGAATGGAACTGTTAATACGTTTAAATTGGTCCTTACCTAACCATGCTGGGATGTGCTCTTTTACTCTTTTGGACAAACGCCGGCTCGTGCGATCAGTATATCCTGCCCCACAGGAATAGGTAAATGAATATGTGCACATAGAGGTGGTCTGGGCTGCCAGTTTATCCTTGATCTCTCCGCATAGGATGGCAGTAGTCGAGAACAATGCATGGGCGTTGCTACAGGTTGACTAATGTGCCACCCTATAAGTTTGCTTGGTCCATCCCATTGAAGTGGGACCCTGATGAATATTTTTATCTTCTCTGGTGTTAATAATGAGGACTTTGATGATCCTCTTCAATGCTATCAGTCGAGCAAATCATTTTCGCCCTTTGTGCCGTAAGAGGATAAAATGCGAAATTAATTCCCAATTTCAAGAAGCTTGCAAAATGTTGTTGTTCCTATTGATCTTTGGAAATTACAAAGCACCGTTACAACGATAAATCTCATCAATCATGCTTGAAATTGATTACAATGTATGGAAATGAAATTGTATAAATAATAGCTTGCCACCTTCTAGATTAAGGATCTTCGAAACAATTATAATATGACAAATGTCCTGCCAGTGCCACTTGAAGTGGTGGCCAAGCTGAGCGAAACAAAAGTCCCCTTACAAGAACTCAAATCGAAGATGGATGAAGTTAGGAAGAAGTTGAACGATACACAGGAAAACGTGATGACGGAACTGAAAAATAAACTAAATTTGGAACAAATTCTTGACGGAATGAACAGTCTCATGGAAAGCATAGAAGAGCAGCTTAACCAAGTCACTGTACAAATGAACGCCATGACCGGAAAGGTTTCCGGATATCTGGGAGAATATTCTGGCACCGCTAAGGCTGTTATCTACGCTCTGTGCTTACCTTGCCTCCTGGCTGGTATTCTCTTCATCGTCTACCTCGCTCTTTATCTGTTTGGAGCACTTAAGAGACACTTATTCTCTCTAACCGGAACTTCAGCAGCAGAGGGTAAGTTTCATTGAATTGTCCGGAAATACATGACATGCTATTTTTTATATAGAATTTCTTGCGAGAAAGTTTTTCCGCAAAACAGTCTGTTTCTGCAAATCTTCGTGGTTTTGTTATCTTTTATGGATGGAAAATATTGCCTTTATTTTATTGATGCATGGATTACAGAAACCACGTAGTTTCATTCAGTCTTCGCTTGACGCTGACCTTTCCTGACTCGCTCAGATTAATCAAGGTAATAAGGACATTTAAACTATTATGTTTCCAAAAGCTGACTTTGCCAGCTTATGTTTATAATTGCAGCGAATGGAGACGGGATTTCACAATCACGCGTCGGTGGGGGAGGAATGTTCTGCATTGGTTCTGCCCTGCTCCTTGTGCCGATCATCATGGTTGGCCTTGTCGCCGTTGTGACGATCACAGTCGGTGGTCTCTTGCATGCTGAACTCTGCCCGTACATAGCCAATAGCAGTGGAATCCGCATGACCGACTACGTTATGAATTCAAAAATTGCAGTCATTTGGAAAGACCTCCTTCCGTTCCAAATATTAGGAGAGGATGCGAACGGTAGTAATAATTTCGCAGAGATTCTCAACCTGAAAGCACCCCAAAACCCGCTGTATGCCATCAACATTGGTTGTAATCCCAAAATTTTCGGACCTACTTCAAAGTCAGGTCTTTTGGCGCAGATGGGAATTGAAAATTTGGTAAATATATCTGCACTCCTCGAGAGTCCTATTCTTACAGATGGTATTGACAATGCCAAAAAGTAAGTCCAATGCATTTCTGCATTTTGCCTACAGAAACCGTTTAAGAGATGTGAGAGTTCACTCAAGTTCTGTTAATGCACTCTCCGCCTTACTTGCCAGGTTTTCGAACACATTCACATTATAGTTATACAAAATGATTAAATGCTGCTACGGCGCGTCAAGTTCTTTGAATAAGTTTTCAGTCAGCAGTCAGTGCACTTGGATGCGCATTAATGGCTATTACGGTGCAAGGTTTCATGGGTGATTCCTAGCGTTTAATTTCACTGCACTTTACTAACTGATGCACTAAAATTCCTGCCAACGAAAGAAAAGGTTCCCAAATGAATGAAAGTGTTTGCGTTCCAGGTATTTGCATTGATAAGGAAGAAGACTTGTCGATCACCGGATCAATTGGTTTATTGTTCTGAGCTTTCCAACTCCTATATTTGAAGACAGACGCCTGTAAGACTTAGGCAGCTCAGGACAATTAACCAATTGATCCGCTGCTCGACAAGTCTTCTTCCTTATCCATGAATAAAAAGTGTTTATTGTGTTGTAACGTTGGCACTTTGAGGTGTCACCGTCGAATTATACCCTTTTAAATTTTCAGGGCAGAAGCCAATAAGAAGTAAATTACTTTGGTAGCCACTAAAAGGAGGGTTTATTGTGTAAAAAACCCTGAGTTGCTCACTTGGGTGGTATTTACCGCTGGCTCATCTCCAGCGCGTTTATATGTCCCACCTCAGAGCGATGCCTGGCAATCGGGAGCGGACGGACGGTGTCTTCGCAGTCCATGTGCAATTCATTGTCTGAGCTGTGACAGTGGCTTATAAGTGATTGTCAAGGGCGTTCGCTTGTGGCCTGATTGGCGAACCTATGTGGCCCTTGAGGAACTGCGACCAGTTGGTAAGCGTGTAGGCTCGCGTGCGTCTGTGTCCTATCCAGAGGTTTATGTCATCGCGTGGGCACAACCACCACGAAGACATATAATCCTGAAGGCAGCTCTCATGGAAAAAGTAATCATTGTGGCACTGGGGCCGCGCAGCAGGCACGACGCCTTAAGAGAGCATCTAATGTTGCTTGCACTTGGTCAGGTTAAACTCCTAGCAGTTTGTGCCGACCGCGTTGCAGCTGACTCACAAAAGTCGGTCTCATGGAAACCATGGCAATTATATGATTTGTTTGACGTGCACACATACTGGACGACAATTTAATTCTGGAACGCCCCGATAGATAGCTAGGGCGGCTGACATGGCTAAAGCGTTCAGAATTCGAGTAGATAAAGAATGCTCAAACCATTACCATATTCTCCTATTTTTAACTTGTTCTTTCTACAAGGAAAGCTGTGCAGCACCATAGACTTGGACTTATAATGAATGGAAAACAGTCAGCTCGTGCAGATAATTCTTCATATTCATTCAGAGTTTGTTTATTTGTTTCGGGCTCCTAACAACGTTTATCTTTATGTGTATGTTCACTGCAAAACTTTTTTCTTACAGGAGTCTTGTGAGCAGTATCGCGGGCGCAAACCTTGGTGACAAAATCCCGGAGAAGCCGATAACTGACCTTAAGGCTATTTTCAAGAAGGTGTTTGCCGTTCTGAATATATCGGTAAGCGTTATTTACTGAGGGAAAGGAGAACACCTTGATGCTTCTGCAGATCGTTTATTATTCGAAAAATGTTAAGTATACTTGTTACACTATAAAGTAACGGCTAGCTTGTAGGCCCTTGCATCTTTCCTCCATTTCAGTGGCATTGTCGCGTTATTATTTCATTTGTCGTCCAAATTTCTATAATGATACATTATTTTGAGCTAAATTCTTATGATTAACCAACGCTCTTTCGCTAATTTTGTTATTTATTTGGCCCTTTTTTGCAATTCGTGGAGGAACCTGCTTAATCCAATTCGTAACCGTGCGATAAACAACAGATTTTGCCCCGCCCTGAAAAGCATGTATTTAGTCCCAGTTATTTGGCATTTTTCAGCCTTCTCCTGATATATTATTATCAACATGCATGCCACTTTACAAAGCTTTTAGGAGCCATATAGTATTGGCCAATTTTTCGGTGAACATTTAGTTCACTATTTACTTCCTACTTTTAAAGTAATTGGTCGTCTAAGTTGTCCTGTTAGCAGACGGCCTTTGGTGAAACTTGGCGTATTGCACTATTAACCGACTTTCCTTTCAAGAGCATAGGCTTGCAATACAAATTTTGTAAAGTTGTTTGCGTCTGTTGACCAATAAAATAAGCTTTTCTGTACATTGAAATAAGTCAGACGAAATGCAAACTAAGAAACATTAAATCCTTTTCTTTGAACAACCAGAAGCAAAATTATATTCATCTTGATGCTGCGATAATGATGACGCGGATTATTTGTTTCGTTAATTTATGTTATAAACTCGAAATTCATGCTAACCATATTTTCGAAAGCACCGCTGTACAAGTTCAGATACTCATGTGCATATGACATGCTGTTTTAAATGATATTCACAAGACCAAAACTGCTGAAGTTCGCTGGCAGGGTTATTTATGATCCACATTTTAAATAAGAGACGATTAATTGAGCCCAGGATTGTAATTTGTGTAAGTATGCTATCAAGCTGTTATTTATTTGCTTATTGTATGTACTCGCCTGATTGACTTTGTTCCGCAGCTCTACTGACATGCTACTAGCAAACATTCCTTTGAATTTTATTCGCCGATTATTTGTTCTATTAATTTATTGGAAGAAATCGCAAATTCAGAATTCAGGAGAGTATTTGGCGAGCATACGTTACTTTCGATAAATTATCTTCGGGCTGTTACATTTATATCGAAAGTGGGTACAAATTAACATGCTATTAAGTATGTTATCACAAAATGAAAATTAGTCATGGACGTAAGGGCGGGGGCGTGGGGTTGATAGTAATCAGCTGGTTGCAAGTTGATTAGGGTTCGTTGAGTCCGGACAGGGGATTGGAGGGGGGGGGGGGGAATTGAAGCGGTAGAAAGCGCGAAAAGATGCAGGTAGTTTCATAATCACTGGCCATGCCAAGTTCGGGGCTTGCAAGAGGTTCTTCTGCGCGCGCAAGACCGGCTTCCTCAACCGGATCGTGGTGTGCTTTTTTTTTTATCAAGCACACCCCTCCATTAATTTAACCTTGTAGTTGGAGACGGCAGGTTCGCTTACCGTCTTGGATGTCCTCCTAAGTTGAAGACCGCACGGTAGCGTCCAAAGGAGCGTTTATCGTAAGAAAACCTGCTATAGACAGCACAAAAACTTTAGCAGCTTTGAACCTATCCAAAAGAAGCGTAATTTGATCCGCTGTTCAACGCAAAGATCCAGAAAAATATGCTCATCAGGCACTATTGAAATAGAGCTGCATAAATTCCAGGACATGCTGCGGGAAAACGGCTATCCGGACAGATTCATCATAAAGAATATTATGGAGAAAGCACCAAAGCCCGCTACACCCACTGTAGAATATAAGACTCTTTTCCTGAAAGTTCTCTTTCAAAGGGACGCAGCAGGCTAACTTCTCAGCAGACGTCTCAACCAAGCCTTAGAACGAACCTTTCCAGCAGCGAATGTTCGGGTTTTATTCCCAACAAACCCGGTCCTGCACGGCGAAGGTAAAGATAGGCTGCCAACTCAGACCCCTTCCATGTGCATAAACTCATTAACTTGTTCCTTTGGAGCAGTTGATATCAGTCGAGCGGGTCAGTGCTTATCAAAACGAATACGAGAGCACTTCCCGGCAGGGCCATCCAAAGGCGAAGTCAAAAGCAACAGTAGCTCTATCCTTGCCCACATGGTTGACTCCGGACATCGTGTGGACCCCAGCGAGGCCTTTAAATTAATTAACAAGGCCCCGCCAAACTACCCAAAGTCCCTGGGTTAGCGTTTGCTGGCAAAAGCAGAAGCAACCACGATCCGGTTGAGGAAGCCGTTCTTGTGCGCGCAGACGAACCTACAGCAAGCCCCGAGCTCGGCATGGCCAACGGTTACGTTACTACCTGCATCTTTTCGCGCTTTCTACCGCTTCAACTCACCCCCCCCCCCCCAACCCCCTGCCCGGACTCAACAAACTCATCAAATTGCGACCAGCTGCTTACTATCAACCTTACGCTACCTTCCCTATCCCCATGATTAATTTGCGTTTTGTGATAACATAATAACCAGCATGTTACCTTGTACCCGCTCCCTATATAAATGTAACGGCCCGAAGAGAATTTATCGAAAGCTGCGTATGCTCGCCAAATACTCTTCTGAATTCTCTGATGGAAATTTTCGAATAATTCTGAATAAACTACACTTTCTAAAGCACTGTTTATTACTTAAAATGCTTAACTATGATTATCACGCGATCGAGAGTTGAGCAATTTAGATGCCGTTTTCGACATTTGTATGTTAAACTTAAAATAACTAATCAGTTTGCGTTCTTTGTTAATGAAAGTAATTTTCCGAATTTCCAAAAATGGACAACGACTTTGAGCTTGCGTGAGGTATCCGTGAACTGATGCTACCTGGATGATGTTTTTTTGATACGCTTAATTCGTACCTGTCGTTGGTAAATGTGCCGCAGTCTCAATAACTGTCTACCTACCCAACAGCAAACTGGTGAGTACATGCGAGAAAATCTGTTCACAACGGACAAAATTAAAGATTTTGTGAACACCTTGGATCCCAAATGTAAGGTGGAACAAACTAAGTTGCTTGCCTTGCTTCCTACCCTGGAAAGCAGAAATGCCGCTTCTAAGAACCTCAGTTTTGTATACGATGGTCTACACAACAACACGATGGCGCTGAATTTGACAAAACTGGAGGCAGTAATTAAGTCTTTCAAAGCGGTGAGCATATTCATTTTGACCATTTTCTGTGCCATATGTTACTTCATCAACAAAATTTCCTGGATTTTGTCAATTTACTTATGAATTTAGTGAATCTGTCTCTGGTGGTACTAATGCAAGTTATTATATGGTGCCACTAGTTATCTCTTTAAAGTACTTATTGATTTTCAATTCTTCAAGGTTATACGTCTGCCTGGGTGGGCATGTTATGAAGCTTGGAAAATATTTTAACTGACTATAGGTTACTCTGTTACAGGACTATTTTAATCTGACTTGGCCCACCTTTGGTCCCAGACTGTTGACTGTTGGTCACTTATGAAGTTAATTAAGTACAATTTAATGTTGGTTCGTGTCGAGGTGCATTTCCCTGCAAAAGGTATTGCAAAAGCATTATAAAGTTATCTTTAAATAAAATGCATTGGCATTGGTTGATGCATGTACATTGTGCGCAGTAAGAAGCTGTTTCATGTGACGTTTTAGGAAATAAAATATCTCAATTCTATTGTTGTGTAACTGATATGCCCTGCGCTCTTATGATCATTCTTAACTGTTTTCATTCGTTAATCAAAATGAGTAGAAGTGTCATGTTAGAAAGCATGAGTTTCATTAAAGATCACTTTGGTTCCCCAGTAAATAGATAACCGAGTCTAGCTCATGCGTGTTTAAATGCTCAGAGTTTATCAAGCAAAACAACAATAACTGTGCAATGGAAAACTCTGACCAAATCTGTTCTATTTTTTCATTTTAGCTAACGGCTACCAGTGATTAGGTAAACAAAGATGACAGATCTAGTCTAGTTTTCTCTGAGAATAGTAACTCGGGACACTTAAATAAAAAATATGCACTCATATATATATGTTATCTTTGAGAATGTATCCATTTACCAAAGATTTAAATAAATTAAAAACAGCGGGTGTATGTTAGATGGGATATCGTATGTTTATGCACGCAGTATTACCCTAGAACAGTGTTATGGTATTCTTTGCCTGCCTGTGTTGTCTCTTTTTACATTTAGGCAGCGGCTGACGAACCCGCAGTTAAGAACAGCCTTTCTGGTCCTCTAAATAATTTTACGGATGCCCTCATTGGCTCTGTCAATGCAACCGGAAATGAGGCCTTCACCAATCTGACGCAAAGTCTCCTAGCATGTGACAGTCTGCACTATGCTGTCCAGTCAGTGGTATTCATGAGTTGCGGAGCCTCGGGTCTGGCTTCCCGCATCTTTGCCTGGGGTCTCTTCCTCTCCCTCTGCCTCTTTTTCACCTTCTTCAGCCTCCTCAGTCTGTTTCTGCTGTGGCGCGTGCAAAATCACCAGGTGAAGCGTTTCAGTGGCTCAGTGTACTCGGACAAGGACGATGACAATTGGTCGGAATAATGACTGTGACGGTGTTTTTCTTTCAAACGACACTGATACTTCTAAATGGCATGCTCAAGAAACTTGCGCCATTTCCTATTTAGTCTGCCGATTCAATCAATAAATTTGGGAGATCCTTACTTTAAAACCAAGTTTATGGTTCTGCCGACCTACCTTCCATGAAGGCAGCTAATTTTAAGAATTTTTCCCTTACATTTCAATAAAACATGTTAATTCCCAAAATTTATAGATACGAACAGCTCAGCTTAGACGGTTTACATATATACATGTCCAGATATGCTACGGATATCTGGCATTGCTGGTTGTTTACTTCCTCCTCCGCTGTAAATGTTTTGTCTGGAAAGGCGCCCTTGAGAGGTTTCTCGAACGGCTGAATCTAATCTTTTTCAATCTAAACGAAGATATCATCCCCATGCCCAGCCCAGAAGTCTGTTCTGTGGTGTTGCAAAACTAGTGACTCCATTTGCCTTTAGACCACCTTGGTTTTGAGCCTAGACATAAACAAAAGCAAAGCTGTTACCGTCACCTGTTGCTGGGTTCTTCTGTCAAACCTGAATTGTGTCTTGATACAGACCTTTGGGACGTGAATGACTTCGATGCTGACAGAAGCGAACAGATGTGTTTCAGAAAGCATAAGATACGATCGCTGAAAGAACTTGGTTACCCCGATCTTTGCAATACTAACCTGAATCTACTACCACAGACATATAGGAGTTAAGGCTTAAACGGTTAACCCTAACAGCTACAATCATTCAGGCCCTGGTTCCTTAGGAGATTGGAGAGAAGACGGTGGAAAGGCGAGAGTAGAAGGAAGAGTTTATTGTGTACACAGTGGAACGGAGAATAGATTGAAAGAGTGTTGACTCGCGGAGAAGTGCGTCCGTTCCCTATTCGGGTCGGCTACTGAGTGATGAGGACGTCGGGCGTCGCCGGCGCATGCTTTGTTCCGGCGGCCAATGAGGTGGATGATGTCTTGACTAGCGTGGGCTCGCGACCTTGAGATGGAGTGGGACTGGCTAACGTGAGCACGCGGTCACGCCTTAGCATACGTGCGCGTCGGCCGAGGGCAGTTAGCGTCTAGCCCTAGGAGGCGCTGAGCACGCAGGCAGGCTAGAGGCGCCATGCGTCAGCGGCTGGTGTTAAGTTCCAAGTGGCTGAAGAAAGGCCACTACAGGCATTCGTTTACTAGAAAACTGGTGGCACAGTAAGCGCGGTGTTTATAGTTTGTAGTGACCGCATACAATCAATAGCAGGTCTCGCAACCACCGCTGGGGTCACACTTGATGGCACGCTTACAGGCCAGTCCTCATCTGAGTCATAAATGACCGCGATTTCTTCAGTCATCAACAAGCACGATGGCCTCCATTCCCATATTCTGTGTTGAGACTTTGCCTGTGTAGCGAAACAAAAGACCATAACGATTGTCATGGCTCATGTCTGGGAGCACTAAAAAGGCTACATTTAGAAGGTGCCATTGAGCCCAACCCTCAGGCCGCAGTAAGACACTCAACGCAACAAGACACACTGGTCTGACTGCAGTAGCCGAGTTATCCCGTCAGTTGCCAACCCTCCAAGCTGTCATGGCTATTAGCGTACCGCGATAGCTTCAAGCACAGCAGATTGGTTTTAAAAGATATATACTGACAGTCAGCATTACTCTCTCCCCTAACGCCAGCAACCGGTCACCGTCTAGATGATCGGTCGCCTGAGTTGCGATGGACGCATTTGCTGACGGTGCTCGCGGAGCCACCTGCGTGCGCCAAAGTCCAACGTGGCCCCTAAACACACACACACCAAGATACATATAATCAGAGGATTAGAAGGAGCTGGCGCCCTCTGACTCCCAGGGTCACGCATCAGCCACTTTACACACACTGGGCTGATGGCGTGTGTCGTCAATGTGTCAGTTGGCAGTGCTAAAAGGGAAAACAAGCCGGAGGTGAGCACTGTAGAGCAGGTCGTGTAAGAGAGGAAATAGAGAAAGAATAAGAAAAGAGAGGGGGAGGAAGAATGAAAAAGAACGAAGGACAAACAAGAAAGAAAGCGAGAACGAAGACACAGCTACCTTTCAGTTGACCATCTTCAAGAAGTGCTAAAGGCTTTCGATGGGAAGCTTGTGTTGATGCTATAAAGCTAGGCTGAAGGTGCGACTGCCATGATTATGCCTGTGGTTGATAGTGCTTGCAGCACTAACGACGAGAAGAGCAATAACACTACAAGAAATAATAAGTAGCAAATAACAAGACTGATGATGCCAAAGAGCCATTAGTAAGTTACTGCTCGTATAAAGACTTTTGTTATACTACTTATGCTAAAAATAGTAATCATACTTAGTATTGTCAGCAAAAAACAGGTAATGATAAAGTAGAATTATGTTGGTTGTTAGCAAGCAAGTTCAGCAAAACAGTTTCCAACTTACCTGTGAGGCACTTACCTTGAGGTGCCTGGCCTGCTTGAAGGTGGATCCTCATCTTAGAGATGGCGTGGTAATGAGTATTGAAGCTAGAGCTGTTGATGCGAGTGTAGAATGTGCTGGGTGTTTCAACGTTGCATTGAATGCCGCTACAAAGGCCCGCGTGCTAGGTGAATGCGCGGGGCAGTGTAGGTAGTGAAGGCAAATGTCTTTCCTATGTTAAGGTACTCCAGGCACTGGATCATCAGTCTCTGTGCAATGGATTCGCAAGTGACCGAACAGGCCGATGCGTGAGGTGAATGTGCGATTGCAGCGAGGGCAGATTAAGCTCGAGCCCCCCAGTGCTGGTACATGGTTAAGATATTGTGATGAGGGGGAAAGCAGGCGATAATGCGCCGGAGATAATGGGAAGCGCAAGGGATGACGCCCCAGGGGGAGGATTGAATTGGCGGTTAAGGGCAGTGGAGCATCAGCTAGTTGAGCTCCCGTGATGGGGGTGGTCATCGTCGAAGTGCTGGTCACAAGAGTAACTGTAAAGGTGTTTAATGCCCTAGATGTGGGTGCCGTCAAAGTGATGGTGAACTGCGTCCGGAGGTGACCACAGAAGCCAATATGTGCATGGAAGGTTTGTCGACAGCACGAGAAGTTTGGAATGGGTTTGGGCATTGACAGTGTGATTTTGTTAAGTTTGAGAGTTTCGAGCCGTTTTTTCATCTTGCTGGCTGCAATCCGAGCGTCTTCATAGGTAGCCGCGTCAGTTTTTACAGTTATTCGGCAAGTAGAGCGTTTTTACGCAAGTTCTTCTTAAGTCACTGCCTTGATTTGAAGACAGTTCAGGAAGTTCTTTAGAGTGTCCTTGTAGCGTTTCTTTTTTCATTTGCTGCGAGCACCCACAGCAACATCGTCATAAAACAACTGTTTGAGTAGACTTTGGTTATCCATTCGTACCGGGTGGCCGCTCCAACGCAGTTGAATCTGCCTGAGCATTGACTGGCGGCTTAGGATTCCCGTTTTTTCTCAGGACTTCCTTGTGCGTTATTCTGTCTCGTCATCCCAACTTTAGTGTCCGGCGGAAACAGCTGAGATGTTAATGGTTTGGCTTCCGAGCTTGGTTGACGTAGACGGTCCAAACCTGCGCTCCATGCAGAAGTGTCGTGAGCGCGATGACCTTGCACATCTTCATTTTCGCGGACAGCTGGAAGTCTTGACAATTCCACGCGGAAGCTTGAAGCCGAACGAAGGCTTAACTAGCTTTGGAGATGCGGCGAGCAATCTTGTCGTCGATTGCGGGTCTGTGGGATAGTGTGCCGCCAAGGTGAGCAATGATGCCGGCGTTTGTGAACTCGGAAGCGTAAACGTTGATTTGTGGTTGGTTGAGACTGCCCCACCTTTAGCTGTTGGGTAGGTTCGCAAAGTAAGTTGATGAAGACTACTTCTCAGGAGGTCATGCGACACATTTTCTTGGAAGTAAGGTTGGAGAAAACATAGGGTAACAGTTAAGTTGGTCGCCCACCTTAGATAACCCTAGAACCATAATTTGGTCTTACGAGACCGTTTGTATTCGTTTATTTTAGTGTATTTTTCATTTTTATTAGTTTATTTTAGTTTTTATTAGTTAATAAAGAATAAATTAGTTGTTTCAATATATTTATCTAACGTTAGCGGTATCTTACTAAACTAAAATAAACCTACACCTACAATTAAACTATTAAACTGCATAATATAATAAAAACTAAACTCAAGTAAAAATAATTAAAGTAAAAGTACGCACAGGACAAGAAGGTAAAAAATGCTTAAGGCGGGCGACCAACCTGAATTTTGTTTGTCCTTTATGTGCCCTACAATTGTTTCAAAGAAGATATTATAGTTTCTGTCCAGTTGCCAGAACTTTGAGAGCCCGAAACAGCCCAATTACTGGAATACATGGTAGAATATTCTAGAGTGCTTAGCTGTTTATGAAATCATGAACGCTCATCAAGCTCTTCCTAGGAGTCGGACAGTTGCCGTTATAGAACCCGAGTTGTTCAAGTCTATCAGTTTAGCGCTACATACTTGTACAGCGTTTATGCTAAGCACTATTCGCATCAGAAACTATCGGTCTCTCAGTACTGTTTGGTCCTCTGATGCTAAGCTATTCTATCCAGTACGACATTAAATCGTCCCCTGTCCGCGGAGACGAGAAAGATGTATTCGATAATCTGCACTTCCCTTAGCTCATGACAGTGGACTTCTGCAGGTTACCAATGCAAGCTCAGGACGAATGACTTCTGGTCTCGTACAATGAGACTTGATGCCCAAAATTCGCGATTATGAAGTACGTATATTTATGTCAGAGGCTGATGAGGCTAGACCATGAAACCTGCGAAAGATGTTCCGCATTTTTGCATTAAATATCACTCTCTGTCCCCGTGGACGTTCAGACACCCATTGAACCGGCTTTGTTCTGTTCACGTCTAGGAATTCGCAGCATTTTCTAAGTATATTCTTTGACTGCATTTGAAAAACATTACCTAGCAACAGTAGCTGTGTAAACACCTGTGCAGAAAACACGTTTGCGCAGTGGTAGAAGTTTTTTATGAGTTGTAAATACTCAATTCCTCATGCACAAAGAAATGTCTGATACAGTGATCCTGTCAATTTCTGCAGACATGTGCTCTAGGGCACGAAACGTCGCTGGAGCATAACCAATTTCATTCGATTAGAACAGTGAACTATACTGGCCCTTCAATAGGCATTTTTGTGAGAAAACCGGTGAGGCTAACCATACGCAAAAAGCGGGTTTAGGGTTATCAAGAGTTCCTTCAAATCGTTTTGGTTAAGAAAATATTTTCAGCCTCTTTTGTCTAAAAAACTATTCAAGTATTAGGAAGGAGGATTGGCAAATTTAAGTAAGTCAGTTGATCTTATTGTGAAAAACTCGCGGTCTCGGTGGTAATCGAACTTACACAGAGCAAGGATGGCTTTTTAAAGCCAACACTATACCAATTGGGCTAGTAAGGCACGCGGAATCTTCGAATATAATCTCTTTTTGGTCGATATGGCCACCCTGCTAAACCCCTCTAATGATTATGTGGGTCTAGAAGTCATTCTGGTGGATTCTAGATGATTTTCTAAAGAAATTCTGCCAAGGCAGTCAGCTTACTGTGGATTCCACACGAGCATTAGCCTGGGCGAGTAAATGGACACGAGTGTGATTAAATTCACGGCTCACGGTGAGACTCAGTGATAGAACCTCGATTGCGCAGAAGCTTTCCCTGCTCTGTGTGCGTTCGACTCCCACCGAGGCTGCACGTTTTTTTTCATAATTGTGTCAACTGAAAAATAGGTTCAGCCTCTTATGTCAAACAAACTATCGAATGGTATGTGTCTGTTGGGTAGAAACCTGTTAAAATAAATTGGCTGCTTCGAAAATGCAGATTTAATCATGACATTTTTGAAAAGAAACAATGGCGTTCTTTGGTATTTATGGTCTAAGTGTCCCACGAATTTCACCAGGACTGCCAGTTTGTATCGTTTTATATCAGTACAGGCATTTTCGAGGCAAAAAGTCAGAGAGGCAACAAAACAGCCACATCACGTATTCTAAGGACAAAAAGACCTTCATGTAATGGGACTGCTTCTTACTGAGAGTCCTTTTTCAGCGCTTCAAATGCAAGTGGCTTATGCATCCTTAGGTATCTCGAGCAGTAGTCTGCAATACAAATTCCACGTACATATAAAAGGGAGACCATCTTTGCAGGTGTTATATCCATCTACCTACTCGTCACTGTTACTACAGGGTCGGATTGTGTTTGCAAAATTACTGAACACAAAGCCCATATTTTTTGCTTCCGTAAATTTCATGTTTAACATCTCCGGTATTCGTTTGTATTTTCACAGTTAAATGGGCAAAAAATTAGGATCAGTTGCAGGGAATTTGTTAAAGGCTGTAAAGTTCACCTCCCTGTGTACGATCATCTATGTCGATTAAGTGTACAACCATTATAATGGAGTCTTATTGAGGTTAGACCGATTTATTCAGACAGAAAAAGCAGATATAGTCACGGACCTTACTCCCTTTATTGACTCAATATAGAGTAACTCAGTTTGATGAGAAAACGTGACCGAACGTGTGCTGACGTAACCATGAGAGATGGGTCAGTTTCTGTATTTTATTAAGACATCCATGATCGTGCATTGCATAAGAATATACAGATGAATGGGGAACTGTACAATTTGCTATTGTTGATATCTATGTTTTCAGAAGATTACAATTTATGTTCTCACATTGCTGGGTGTCATGAATACGGACAATACCCAGCGTCCCTCATCGCAAAATCTAAATAGTACAGCCCAGCGGCCTTTTTCGAAGTTAACGTAGATACTGCTTACTTGCCCGGCTCCAGCAGCTTTCAGGATGACCTTTAAGGTTGCTGGCGGTGAATAAGGCTAGAATGACGCATGCAAATGCATTCGTGAAAGATGGATTTCAATCACTTCCATCAATCGTACATCAACACATGTTTTACCTTACCAGCTGAAATGCGTTTATCGTACAGTTTCCCTTCTTTCAATTGTTATAAAGTACGCTCTTTTGAGTTTGTACCAAAAGCATTAAAGAGCATGCACCAAGGTTTTTGCACAGGATTCAGAGTTTAAAAGCACTATTTAAAAATTATATATAAATCTTTTTCCCTGCAGTTTCCTGAACCTATCTCTAGAACAAACCATGCATTTGACTGGAAAACGGAGTGCTATTTAAATAAGATAGGAGTGAGTAATATAGCCCTTATCTTAAAAATATCAATCATTATGTTTAGCTTAAATGGTTCCAGACGATAAATTAACTAATGACAGGAGATTCAATAGAATTAGTAGAAAATCGACATCTAATACAGGAAAAATAATTGCCTTCATTTTTCTATTACTATCTCTTTATACGTAAGACATCATGCCAACAATGGCGATATGCAACACAAATATGCCGATATACGGCAAGAGGTATGTCGGTAGCCTCAGCGCATGAGGTGGTAGGACTTGGGAGTATGGGGTGGAAATCAGAGTGAAGGGGAATTTGATCAGCGAATTGCTTGGTATTTGAAGCACCAGCAACATAAGTGTGCAGTAAAGTAGAGGACACAATAAGTACGAACAGGAGAATTCGGGCATGTTTAAATCTCAGATTCGGTGTTGAGGTGAGGGATAGGAATGTAAGCAAAGAGTTTTATAGACGCGGCTTCGCCTTTGGGTGAAAAGGATTTCGACTTAAAGAGTATTGCCAAAGCTACGGAAATGGTATATCTTATTAGGAAGAATATCCAAGGAGCCTGACCAAGTGAGGATAGCAGCTGGAAAGCATATTATGGTGACTTATCATTATTCATTAAGAGGTCGTATATCATTGACTATGCGGCAATGTGATCCAAGCCGCCTTCAAAAAACCCAAGGTGAATTTACCTTTTTAAGTGGATGATTAACAATTTTAGCTTCAGCATACATAGTATACGCATTATGACGAGTTAATGTAGATGGTTTGAATGGAGAAATTGGGAGGGAATAAGCTGGAACCCTGAAAGATTCCGTAGTTATTGAAAAGATGAGCAGATAATCGTTTGACCGTTAAAGCAATCGCATATGCCCTTTTGGATCCAGAAATATAAAATAAGCGAGAAAGTGCCTAGCTCCCAACTCCATCATCTCTCACCAATTTTTTGTGCGTTAAATTGCAAAAACCAAGAACCATGATCATACCAACGGTCCCCGGCTGCGTGGCCATGGCCTTTGCTTGGATGCTGCAATATCAGAATGGCGGTCTGCTCAATGTGGTCATGAAGCCCATACGGTCGCCCGGCCGTTCGAATATCATCTTTGACATCATATCAGATTTCTCTGGAATCAGTACTCAGGTGATGAACATAGTGTGGGGGAGACTGACGAAGGCAGATCTGGCCGTATTGTAGGCCCTGCCCGCGGATCTGGGAGGAAGCAAGCAGGTTGTAAATCAGGCCATTGCGCATCCCAACAATGAGGGCAAACTCATCGTCGCCTTCATCGTCTGCTTGGTTTTTGCGTCTCTGAGCATTGTGGCAATTTTTGTTGTCTCTCATGTCTGTTGCTGTTATTGTTCGTCTGGCAGCCACGACGAGGACGAAGTATGTTGATTGATTTTTACAAGATGGTATCGCCTCTGTGGGCAATTGCACCATGCAGTTTGAACCAGCATTACATTTCCGTTAGTTACTCTCGTTAAACGACTCGGATGACGAAAGTTATCAATTTCACTCTGGCCAATGTAGCTGCCGGTTACATTACCGTATCCGAATTGCAAAGCTCCTCTGCGAAAAGGGCCAACAAGGTTCCCTATTTTTTCTAGTTTCGTTGTTAGTCTCAAGATTGTCTTGCTAATATGATGAGGTATATGAAAATCGTCAAGTCAGCGGACAAGTAGATATTTTTACATCCTTAGTTAATCCACATGGTCGCAAGAATAATATTTTTACTTGCCTCCACTGTGTCGCCTACTGGCCAGCATTGTTGCAGAAAAAGAAGGCTGAATTTTCTTTGCCAAACTATATGTAGCCCCCGGTACATGAAAAAAAGCAGAAGACCATGCCAATGTGGGCTTTCTCTTTAACGGTCATGTATAACGCTTAACTCTCACCGATAAGCGAAAGGTCGTAGGCTGGAGGGTCGCTTATAAAAGAAGTAGTTCAGCCTTCCTCTGAAGAGAGCAATTCAGGTTGTAATAACCCACGTCTTGCTGTGATTTGAATAGCTGACTCTCAACAATGAGACCGTTTTTAAAGACTGGCCCTTAGGGCTACCGAGACGCTATTTCGGACGTTTGGTGCAACACTACAACTCCGCCCGAAAGACATTTGCACGCAAGAATCCGCTGCATTTGTCAGTTTGCAAATTTGCGGCTTTATATGATGCCCTATTCGTGTCGACCCAATCCCTTAAACGAAGCTCCCTCTCTTGTTTTCAACCAATCACAGCTCACTAAGCCGATCAATTTGCTCCAAGGCTGACGGGGTATGCCCACATTTAGGACTCTCAGATACCCAACCGGTAGCATCGGGCGTGCACCTCTCATCCGTCTGATAACTTCCTCCAACTAGTTGTTCATTTATTCTGCGCAGACTACAAATTGCTCTCCAACAGCGTGAATCTCCTTTCCTCCCTTCCCTGAACCTGGTCAGAAGATTTCTCTTGTTAATGTCTGTTCATGGCTTCAGCTACTAAAACAGGCCTTAAAGCAGGAGCTTAGTGTTGGCTACCCCATGCGAGATTTTACAGGCCAGACTGCTAATGTCCACCGTTCACCCCACGAGAACAGACATGGTGAAATTGGCAGGAATTATTTGAAGTGAGAGCAGACTTGTATAGAATCTAACGTGATCGCTCTTCATTCACCCTCCCCGCCCAGGACATGAAGAACGTAAGAGGATTGGAGGTGGCATTGCTCGTAGTGGTTGACAGAGCTGGAAACCCGTTTGCACATGTCACACACGACTGAGTAGTTGTCGATGGACCAGAATTACACAGAACACAATAAGAAATATGGCTTCAATCCCAAGTAATAATAAGAAGGAGCTATTGAAGCCTCACTTTCCGTTTAGGGACAAGAACAATAATCACGTCAGTTGGAAACCTGCTAAGCCACTGCTTTTGGCGTACTGTCAAAGGCTATAAGTACGTTAGATAAGGTTTACTGAAAAACTGACCTAAATTGTCCTGAGGAAGTAGTCTCCTGAGCCGACCTCAATCTCTTTTCTTTCTCCTATGCCCTAGTTCCGCATTCGATATGGTTAGTCCTTTGATGCAGGATAGGCGTAGGTGGTTGACGTGGTCTAAGGTTGTGTGTAGACGTCACCACAGCCACCACCTACAAGTGTGATATTTGTCATCGTTACGCTTCCCGATTATAGTGAACGGCACACTAATCTGAATACTGTGTTGGTCAACCACATCTACCCTGTGAACTATTGTAGGTAAACGGTAAAGCAAACGGAACTGTCATCAATACCCGAATGGTCGGTAGATGCCAAAAAAGAGCCTTCGCAAACAATTAGCCAAAAACTCAGGATGCGATGTGAGTAGACGAAATGGGTTTACTCCAGATCTCTGTCTAAGTCACTGGTGTAAGAGCAGAGATACGCACACGAGAGATGCAGAGTGAGCGAGAAATGACAGAGATTGGATTTCTTTTTAGGTCTCACACTTCAGAACTTCGCAACCTACTAGAAATTGGGGCTGGTCAACCTCCCAACTGAACGTTTGAGTTTAAAGTTTCACTGAATATGACCTAGGGGGAATTTCTATTTTCACTGAACCAGAAAGAAAAGCGAAGCAACTTTCTTTTGTACTTGCATGGACAAAGGTAGTTTAAGGAAAACCTCTTAAAACCCTAGTCCCAAAATTTTGTCCCACGGAAACGTGGGGTGGAGAAATAGGATGGGTAGGGAAGAAGATTTGTAGAAGTACATTTTAAGTGGGGATATGTAGTTGCATTTGTTTCCCGCGACTACTGGAGGTAAGTAAAACGTGTGCGTGGCGCACCGCGCCACAGACTATAACAATCTTACAACAGAACGGTAATTTGGAACTCTTGAAGGTTGAAGTTGACGACCTTCTTACCACCATTTCTGTTTACAGGAATTTAAAGAAACCTGCGTTTTTGTAATCGGGTGTTTCCGCAAGACGTTGAACAATAATACGGATTTGAAAAATTTACATATCTAAATCAAGAACATTTCTTAATACAATAAAATATAAATGCATGTAGCAGTTAGTATTATGTACTCGACTGTCTATCTTAATTCGACAACCATTAATTCCCTATAACCACCGCTTCCATATGACAAAATGCTGGAACTAGGGGTATATGAGGGCACTACTTACACTACTGCTACCCTTGCTTGATATTTGGATACGTGAGTGAAGTTTAGAGCAGTTTCGACGTTCACATCTATCTTCAGCTACAGTAATTTGCCCACATGAAGGTCAAGTTAAATCTCTGATAATACGTGTTTGAAAACTCAATTGGTTGCAGTTTACTACCACAGAGAACTTTGGAATTTTACTAATAAAAGCAAGGAAGCGAGTTCTCGGATGTCTTCGCGAAGAAGGACACACGGTCACTGGAACAAAAACGGTATTATTCTTTACGTTTCAGATTTCCACTCGAAACTATCACCAAAGCCAGCCGCAGAATATGGTTATAAGGGACCCGAGGAACACATTATTTGTAGGGCATGGTTTTCAGTCAAACATACACCCAGTAATTTTGGCAAAACTCCTGTCTTGATTGATCTGATAATTGCTTGTAGCTTCTTACCCGAAACGGGCGTGATTTCATCATAATTGTCGATTCTGGCCATTCTGTTCGCTGCCAACGAAACTGCTGTTCACCTGCCCTCTAACATGGCTATTTATATTGTCCAGCTCAAATCACAGCACAGGATATGGGGGTGGAAGGTCACTGCAGTTCTTAGTTGAATGCGGTCGGAGAACGACGAATCGAGCAGTTCACAGCTAATCCGATTATTTCCACCGCATCACATTTGAAGGTATGAACGGACACTATCCAATGAGCCACTTTTTCTTAGTTGTGGGATCGATTGTGAGTTCGGAAGGGCAGGACAATGACGCTGTGGCTACGAATTACGGAATTTTGATCCGGTCCAATGGATAAACAATCATGCATGATCATAAAGACCAACTGATCCGTTCTCGTTTGCTCTAACCCAAACACTGTCAGATACTCATGGGTATACTGAAACACCCGTGACCCCAGCTGAATATGAAGTGTCTCTGTGCATCCAGTGTACTCGGCAATTATGAAAAAATTTATCATTCATATTGATTACATTTTTTTACGATCACTTACTTCAGTCATCAGCCGAAGATCAAAATATTATCTGCTGCGCCCTGCATCTTTTCGCATTCGTGCTGACCGCTCTCCTACTGGTTGGCCTGGCGGTTTGCAGCGGATATTACTTTGGAGCGGCTTATGTCGTCAGTGTGACTTTGGCCAATTCGAAGGCGGATGATGTGGAGGTGATTGCATGGCTGGTCGGCAATTCCTCCACCTTTTTCATCGGTCGTATAATGGAATTTGTAATCTCATATGTTGGAGAGTTCGGCAAATCATTCACCACGTCGGCAAAGACCAGTGTAAATGTGACAATCAGCACTCTAAAGAAAGATCTTCTAGATGTTTGTTGGAAATAATTGCTCCGTGTTTCCTCCCCTTTGAACAAATTTCGTTTAAATTTATTTGGAAGCTTTCGTATTTGATACAATCTAGATTTATTCCATAAAAAGTGGAATGAATTAGGTGGTTCTTTCGTTAACGGTGTACAAATAAAGCAGTAGATGCCTTGCATAAGCTTTGATAAGTTCGAAAGAGCTCTCCATTTTCTCGTTTTCGCGTTGATTTTTAACTAAAGACATCGCTGATGTATGGCAAGTTTAGTGCTGACGTAAATGCTGGCAGCATTTAAATTTAATGTTTCACTCAAGCAAAAATACGTCCCATATCAAAATAGATCTGAGAGCTGCCCTCTTAAATAACAAACAAAATGTCTCTAGCTGAATAAACCAACTCGACAGTTTTACCACATTTATATTTAAAGATTAAAAATATGCATCATATTAATTGGCGTTATGCCTTCAAGTAATTCAGTATCTGGGACAAATTAACTTCTTAAAATTTAAGTTGCAGGATTCAAATATCAACTGCTTGACTGAAAAGTTTATGGTGCTTATTATTTTGTGTTTTTATTTCACATTGGTTTTAAGACGCATCAGGCCATCAATAAGAAATTTTAGGTCATTTAATTGGTGGATTTATGCATTTCTTTAAAAACCAGTAAACATTAAGCTTACATACTACGAAAATTTTTCCTCCACTCTGAATTATGTTCAGTTCTACATGTGCTTAAAATATGTATCCTTAGGAAAAAAGAATCAGTGTCTGATCATAAAATCAGACTTTGATCAGTTATCAAAATTAGCTAAACAGAATTACAGTTTATGAAAATTAAGTACCCCACCATGTTTTTGATGCAAAGGAGGCGCACAGTTATTTTATATCTCCTAGCGTCATCTACAATAGGCATTTATATCCAGTCTCAATAAATAGAGATCAGTTTTTGATAATCTGAAGTACATTAAACGCATTGATAACTTTCGTTATCTTTCCTATGTTTTTTAATGGCTTAGAATATAAGCAGCCTTAGTCATTTTAGCATTCCAGTGCAGGTTTAATTAAAAATTCTTGTTTGCACGATGGTTACATTGCCGCATGAGATATCCCGGCTACTAACAGCACTCATGACAAAATGCAAGATTATGAAAATATGGGAGGCAGTGGACGAATTGGTGTATGCCATCGGTAACGCGACTGAAAACTCGGAATATATATCGACGAATTATGAGCCGACAGTATCTGTTGTTGCAAGAAATTCTACACAACTGGACAAAACTCTGAAAGCTATCATAAATAGCTGTTAGGCAAACCAATCAGAGGTAAATTTATTTTTTGACAATATGTTTTCGGTACAGTTGGATACTTGTTTGCCAATAGTTTTTGGGGAACCCTAGTTTAGAGCTGTGTATTAGAAGAGGTTGGCAAATGGCAAAGGGCTGCCAAAAGCAGATGATAGATTGCATGATACTTTCTACAAACCTGACCCTTATAATTTTATATTGGCAAAGTTAACTGCACAAAACGCTCAAAATGATAAGCGAGAACTAATAACTGAGGTGAACCATACATAGAAAATATAATATTAAAGTTAGGTAAGTTCGTTAGGTAGAGGACAAAGTGATGGGTTCGTAAAACCACTTCCAGGCTCTATCTTAGCAATTTTGTCGGTTGAATAGCTTTAATTAGCAACCTGTATGCGACGCTCTATTTCTACTGCTTAAAAGTAAGCATTCATATTAAATTTTTTTCTAATGAAACCACAGTCAGCCAACATTACCATCTTAAAGTGCTGAAGAGACTGCGCGAAACAGTGAGAAGAAACGGCTTATATTATAGCTTTTGGCGGATTGGCAGCTTCAACATGAAAAACACACATGCCTACACAGCGTTTGAACTCAGTCAGTTTTTGAAAACAAGCGGCATGACAGCAGCTTCTTCTCTCAGCCCTGCGACTTTTTTTTATTCCTCACACTAAAGAAAACTCCAAAAGGCAAAGTGTTGACAGAAGGTAAGAGCGATAAAGAAAAAAGGAGTCGAGGCACTTAGCAACATTAAATTGGGAGGAAATAGCAATGCTTCGAGAAGTGAAGAACTCGCTAGGACAATCGCGTATCATCTACAAGACAACATATTGAAAGGGCTTTGTGTGTTAAATTAATGATGTAAAAAATAGTGTTGGTTTATGGAAGGCCTTTGAAGGTAGGGGTATAATGCGCTGTTTATTGATTTTTATAGTATAAAATGTTAAGATTAGGGTAGATTTATATCGCTGGTTTTCATTTTTGTCGGAAGCAATTTACTATGCCTAACTCACTCAGTGAATGCTTGATGCACCAAGTCTCAGGCAAATGGCTCAGAATCACCAACATGTTTTTTCAACTGAAAAATGTAACTAGAAGAAAAAAGGTAAGCCATTTTCCATAAAGTTAACCGTCTAAAGTTTTATGTTTACCGCTTTCTACATACAAAGCTCTGAATTCTACCAAATGAGATGATTTATTATTTTGAGAATTATTACTTGAAATGCGACATATGAGTAATCAATAAGTTGCGATGCATTTTTAAAATTTTCTCCTTGAAACAGAGTTCATTGTAAATTCATTCAATATGCTATACACAAGTAGGCCATTATGTATACGTTTACCAGAGGTATCAACCTGGAGTCTTTTTTCTGTAAGCAAATTGGCTAGCAGTGTTGAATCATCTCGTTAAATTATTTAACTTTCTCCGTTCATGAGAAAATACTGCAGGGAAGAAAATAATTGTTTATTTAAACCCCTCTCAACGCTCTGGGTGATCTTTAAACCTTAAGAAGCAATGCATCTATTACGGTTTATTTTATCGACATCCAAGGATTCGTGCCTCAAGGCAGCACGTGCGAAAGTGAATCATGGCCATCGGGGAACTAGTTGCTTCATCACGACAAGGAATCATCACACACACAATTCAAAATCCCATAAGTGTGGTAAAAAATAATTTGATGATGGTTGCTCAATTTTCTCCATCTCCTACTTAAACAACCTAACCGCGTGCGATTTCTTTTTACCAAGAAGAAGTTAAAATGCAAAGAGATAGCACTTTCTGTGGTCAGAGGAGGTGAACTAAATATCACTGAAAGCACTTGATTGTATGAGTAAAGGCAGAGATTGTGTTCCGTACGATGAAAAAACAGTTGGAAAAATACGTTTTAGGGAAGTTATGTGTTTAAGATGTTATCGTAAATAAAGCGTCCTCACAAAATAATTCCTTTCGGAGTTTCTTTCGTATGGACATTATTACCCCATGTTAAATTTGATATATAAATGTGCCGATTACGACGAATTCAAGTCATTGCATGTTCATTTCCTTTTTGGTGACAGTAATTAATAAGTGCTTACCCTACCAACGGATGCGTGATATGAGGAGCATGTCCATATTCTAATCCGCATGGAGGGAGCAAAGAAGCGTCTGATAATACTTGTAAAAATTAGTTAACAAAGGCCTTTTGAAAAACATTTTTTTCTGTATGAAAATGATAATTTTAACGTAAAAGAAAGCAAACTAGAACTGTCATTCCCATTCTCAGATAGTTGATTAGACAGCATCGATTTTTTGACTTTAAATTGCCATAGCATCTTATCAACGATAAACCTAATTAAGCTTGTCCGCATTTACTTGATTATACATACAATAATACAATAAATGCCATACTGTTGCCTTTTAGGTTTATTCTCTTTGAAACAAATTTATTTCAGGAGATGTCCAGAAAGCACTACGCGACGTTATGCAGGTGCTTACTATAGCAGACAGTTAGTTACAGGAACTTAAATCGATGATGGACAACGTTACGAAGCAAGTGCAAGCTATGCAGGACCAACTGATGACAGGACTGATAAAGCAGCTGGACCTACAACAAATTCTCGAGGGCATGAGCGATCTCATGGACGGCATAGATAAACAAGTTTTACAAGTGCTCGAACAATTGTACAAAGTCACTACTAAGGTGTCTGATTATCTGAAAAAATACTCTGTTACGGATAAAACCGCCTTCTACGGCCTCTGCTTGCCTTGAATTCTGGCTGGTATCCTCTTCCTCATCTTTCTTATCCTCTTTATGTTTGAGGCAATTTAGCGTCATCTGTTCTCTCTTATGGGTGATTTGGCATCAGAACGTACGTTTACTTAATGGTCTCGAAGAAAAAGTGATGTTCTGTATACCACTTTTTTTATTGAGATGCTCGCAGATCTAGTATAATGGCATATACTGCATTCCCTCTCATTCTGACCGGGCCATCGTCGCAGCAGAAGTCGTTATACATTCGGCGTTAGCATGGGAATAACTAATATAGACGGATTATTTCTCAAAACAATCTGCTTCCGCCAAGCGCTACGATTTTTCCTGCCTGTTATGGATGGCAAATATTCCTTTTATTTTAAGTACGTAATACCTATAAAAGAACACGCAGTTTCATTTACTCTTCCGTTTACACTGATAATTCTTAATCGTCCATGCTTACTATGGTTATAAGGACACATAAAATGTGCTTCTGCTCTCTCACTATGTCTCTGAAGACGAATCCGTCAGGAAAATACAATTATCGTTCCAGCGATCGAGTCGTCTTCTTCTCCCCCAGTATATATTTTGTTCACAAACGCTGGCCTTAAAAGCTGCCTTATTTAAGCGAGTGGCATCTCAATTTCAACATCAGGCGTCGGTGGTCGAGAAATTTTCAGCATTTGTTCTGCTCTGCTTCTTGTGCCTATCATTCTTCTTGACCTTGTCGCCGTGGTAACGGTCACAGTTGATGGTTTCTTGCACGCTGAACTCTGTCCGTACACAGCCAATGACAGTGGGATCAGCATGAATGACTACGTGATGAATTTGAAAAGTGAAGTAATATGGAAGAATCTAATTCCATCGCAAATATCAGGGGGAGGTGGGGCGAGTTCCAATGATTTTTCAGGTATTGTCAACTTGAATGCCCCAAAAAACCCACTGCATGCCGTAAAGAATGGTTGTGCTCCTCAAAACACCCGTGTGATCTCAGATTCAGGGCTTCTGGTGCAAATGAGAATTTACAATTTGGTTAATATCAGTGCTCTTCTCCAGAGTCCCATTCTTACTAAAGATATTGAAGATGTCAAGAAGTAAGTTTATAGTCTTTTTGCGCTGTACATATAGGGTTCCGCTGGGAGATAGGAGACCTACTGAGTATGCATTTCGTTAAACCGTTAAGTTTACCGTTGTTCTTGTTAGTGTGTTTTTCATCTTAAATTACAGGCTGGTGCTCGTTTTGCATTTCAAGGATGTTTATTTGTTAAATGGGCATACTTTAATAATGAACATCAACTTCTAGAATTTTCTATTATGTCACCCATCTGATTCTTGCAATTCATTGGTGTCCCTTAACTGAAGCAAGCATTTTTTCGTTACCCTAATCCTAGTTGTTGGGAGTTTGCATCGTATAGCAGGCGACAATTTGCAAGAACTTTATCTTTTCTTGCGAGAAGATAATACCCTGTTTGACCCGGCAATCATTAAATTTGAAAGATTAGTCGATATTCAACCGTTGACATGGTCTAGTAGATGTATATCTTAGTAATCATGACCTAGTTTTTGGTGTCAAGTGGCTGAGTAATACTTTTCTGCTGCTAATTTTGTTGATGCAAAAAAGACATGTGTAGTATACTTTACCTTTTGAGTGATACAGTATAACGCAATAGTTAGTTAGGGCAAATTGTCTTAGATGATTAGGGTTTCTAGCAACGTTTTTCCTTGAACAACTATATACTTTTTGTCAAAAACCAACTGCTTGTCTTACAGGACTCTGCTGGATCAGATCGCGGATGCGAATCTTGGAAAAGTAGTTCCAAATGAAACATACCTACTCTTGGAGCCGTTTTTGAGGTTTTTAAAAAAGTGATTGAAGGTCTTGATTTATCGGCAAGTTGATGCTAAATGTGTTTTTTTAATCCATACAATATATATATGAATGAATGTAGGTGCTTCACCGATCTAGTCAAGGAAAAATTAAGTTCCTTTTTGCCTTGGAGCTCGCAACGCAAACCCTCAAGACCGTCACATAGTGACTGAGTTGATATGATGAAGTGGATCCGACAAAGCGGAACTTAATAGTTCCTTGACTAGATAGGTGAAGCACCTACATTCATTCATCATATTTCCGATCACAACCGACAAAACAGGGAACCCGTGGACTAGTGATAGTGTCTTGAACACAATGACCGAAAGTCCAAGGTTCAAATCTCGGGGGGTGCCAACCCTCTAGATTGGGTATGACTGGCTGATGACGGCTAATAAGCCAGAAATGGCCATTCAGGTCTCCCTTTGATTTGTCGAACCCACTTCATTATTTCAACTTAGTCACTATGTGACGGTCCTGAGGGTTTGCGGTGCGAGCTCCTTGGCAAAGCCGAACTTAATTGTTCCTTGACTAGATCGGTGAAACACCTATATTTATTCATATGTATAACATGATTTAAAGTAACGGCAGTGATTGTAATTCGATGGACTACAAAAAGGCTTGAAAGTTCAATTACTCTGGTGTATTGCAGATGTTTATAAAGCAACTGTATAAATTTAAGATATGGAAATACCGTCTGCCAATATATCCACTACCTCAATAATATTAATGATTCCGGTAATATTCGATCTGGTGTTGGATGGAGCTGGATATTGTTTTGCGAAACTCATTCTTAATCATGATCATCTCGTCTGTGACCGTGCCTTGCATGTTTTGCTGTTTTTGATTCCGGAGTTACGAGTCAATCGAAGACTATATAGCATAAATGTGGGCTTCTGATTGATATGGTGGATTATCACAAAATGTTTATTGTACAAACCCATGAGATATCACTACTCAGGTTATCTATGGTTACTTGTTATATGCTCATGCTATTTAAATATCTCCTTGCCTTACTTGTAGAAATCCATTGAACACCTCCAAAAAAATTTTCAGAACAGCGGAAATTGAAGATTTTGCAAAAAATACCTTCCAACTGCAACAGAGAAAGAGATAAATTAATTGACTCGGTCCCTTATCTAAAAAAAGAGTAATGTCGCTATTATTGAACTTCGCAGGGCATAAATTGGCTAAAACAAAAACACAGTAGCGATGAGTTCCTCAAAACTGGAGACGGGGATTGATACTTTCAAAAATGTGAGTACATTTCTTTGGACCATTTCATATTCCAGAATGTTAAACTAAATATACTTTATCAGCTACCTTGCTTAGGTTTATGACATAAAATAATCGTTCTCTATTTTTTTCTTGCAAGGGTATACTTCAAATACCTGGCCCTGTTAATTAGTCTTACGTTTTGACCGTTCAACGTTATGTAACTGCCAACAAGGAATGGACACAAGGTTGTAAGACAGAAGGCGTTTGTACGCAGCATTAAGCCCAAGATAGGTTCGACAAAGCCGTACTATTTCGTATCCCACATAACTATAGAGCTTAAAATAACGGAATATTCCTTCGAATTATAAAATTTTAACTTTCCAGATTTTGAAAGTTGCTTGCATCAAAACCTTCTTGCAAAAAGGCCTATGATTATAATGTACAGTTTTGCACAGAGCTAGAGACAGCAAGGCATTGCCTTGGGTTTTAATACAAATGTTAATTTACAGGACGTACTAGGCATTAAATGTACCATACTCTTATGACCACTGTTTATCCGACGCATTTCAAAATAATTTGGGGGGACGTGATCACAAGAACAAATGAAAGTTAATCTGTGATGGAGCAGAAGATTTAAAAACCCCTAAACAAGCACATCATGAAACCTTCACATATAAAAAAATCTGGCTGATTTAATCATGAGCTGGGACAATACGTTTATTTGCCTGACGTTTCAACATCCGTCGCGGAATTATCTTCAGAGAGCTGAGTGGCAGAAACAGATCATATATGCACAGAAATTTGCAGCATTTATAGGATACAGTCATTACTGCAAACCTACTGCGACAATTAATGTTAATTGCCTTCTTGCGCGTGGGTAGTTTTTTGGACGGCACGCAAGCTATGACCTGTTGAACTTTCATCACGGGTGGTGGGCTCGGGCGTGATGATTGTTTAGCCATCTGGCTCTCCGTGTTGGCGTAGGATGGGGCAGTGGCCTGCCCGTTCCTCAAGTGACGACTTGCTTCGGCAAAATTGAATCTCAGCATTGAATATGGATTGGGCAAATCCTTGCACTTGTTTATGGATTACGGGCCTGTGAAACTTGACTCAAGTTGTTCTCGGCTCACCCTATTGTCACCTCTTGCGAGAATTTCGGTTTCATCAAATTTGAATGTGTGCCCGGGTCTCGTCGACTGAGCCGCAACTGCACCAGGTCCTGTGGACGACTCCAGATGTTTCCTGGCTTGGCATTGAGTCTTTCGGTGTCATTATCTGTCGCCTTATGGTTGCCTCCTGCCTGTGTGCAAATCCAACTCCAAATGGTGCGAGAAGGCGGCCAACCGCCTCCAAAAACGTTTTTGACCTACGGGATCGCTCGCCAAATTTTGGGGTCGGTTCGACTTTGTTGGCCATCTCGTTTGCGCAAGCACCGGTTGACACCGGTTGGCATCATTTCGCCGCACTGCTGCCGCGTGTTCGACAATTCGCGTCTTTAGAAGTCTGCCAGTTTCTCCAACATAGTTGCCTTAACCGCAACTGCACCAGATCCTGTTGACGACTCCAGATGTTTCTTGCTGTGGCAGTGGGTCTTTCGGCTTCATTATCTGTCGCCTTATGGTTGCCTCCTGCCCGTGTGCGAATCCAACTCCAAATGGTGCGAGAAGGCGGCCGACGGCTTCCGATACGTTTTTGACGTACGGGATCGAACGCCGACAGACGGTCGTTTTTTGAATTAAAACATTGAAGAAGACATAGTTTGACACCACATGATTACAAGAAGTAATATGAAAATACACTATTCCCATAAATTGCATTTTTCTCACGCAATCGTTTGCTACTGAGTGTATTTTGCAAACGACTCATGAGGAAGTTCACTTAAGTTCTCCTTGCGGGGATGAAACCTCTTGCGATAAGACGTCGCGTCAGCTAATAACTGCGTAACATATTCTGTCAACTCCTTGACACATTTATACTTTAGGTTAGCATTCCGTAAGATGGCAGATCTATTCCAATTTGTAGATATATAAACAGTAACTTGGGACGCTAAAATATGCTTTAAAAAATAGACACTTATATATTTAACGTTGCGAAAATCCACATTCGATAATTCAGAAGGACAGTTGGCGAGCATACGTATACTTTCGATAAATTCTCTTCGGGCCATTACATTTTAAAAGCAGTATAATCTTAGGCCGCAGTGGTGAAATGCTCTGACGAACTTCGTTCTGAGAAGACGAAGAAGAAGACTCGATCGTTGGGACAATATGTTTATTCGCCTGACGTTTCGATATCCGTCGCCGATTCGTCATCAGAGACCTGAGTAGCAGAACTTCGTTCTCTTTGCTCATATCTAGTTGACAGCAAACAGAAATTCGGTAGCCAACACCCTTGATGGTCCTCTTAGCAACTTCATGGATGCCCTCCTTGGCTCCGTCAATGCAACCGGGAACGAGGCCTTCGCCAACCTGACCAAAAGCCTCCTGCCTTGCGGCTCTCTATACTACGCTTTCAAGTTGGTTGTGTTCATGAGTTGTGGAGCCCCGGGCCTGGCTCCCCGCATCTTCACCTGGTGTCTGTTTCTCTCCCTTTGCCTCTTCTTCACCTTCTTCAGCCTCCTCAGTTTGTGTCTGTTCTGGCGCGTGCAAAAATACCAGGTGGAGCGATTCGGTGGCTGTGAATACTCAGATGCAGACGACTATGAGTCATATTAGCATCAGTGACAGTGTTTTACTTTCAGACTATATTGATACTGATACTACAGATATTGTTCCGTGTTTTGGTATTTTGTCTTACGACTCAACTTTTCACAACCATAAATTCCCTACATTTATACTATTTTTTTGATTCTACAGACCTACTTTATATGAAGGTTACTCATCACAAAAATTATATTTTACCTTACTTTTAAGTCAAATATTTTCGATGCCAGAGGTCAGCTAAGTCTGTTTGCACATGTGCATGCTCAGAGGCCCTAGGGATAGGTTCCACTGCTATTTGTTTTCTTTCTCCTCCTTTGAACGTCAAAAGCCAATCTTATTTCATATCGCTGAGCTCAAAATTTGGTCTGTGGTGTTGGGAGAGCAGAGACTCATCCTGTTGTAGGACCACCGCGGCTCAGAGCTCAGAACACAACGAACACGTTGGTGTTGCCTTCATCTGCTGGTAGATTCTTTCTTCAAACCTTTAGTAGCTCCTGAGACAGAATTTCAGGAGGCGAAA
This sequence comes from Ligula intestinalis, assembly GCA_036362985.1. Lineage (NCBI taxonomy): Eukaryota > Metazoa > Platyhelminthes > Cestoda > Diphyllobothriidea > Diphyllobothriidae > Ligula > Ligula intestinalis. The sequence goes on along the minus strand of JAYGXS010000006.1, from coordinate 11,833,774 downwards.
GACGTAAGTGTTAATACAAACGAATAGACGTGTTGCAGGAAGCAAATTATGTGATCGTTGATATAAGAAGTGGGCTGGCCCGATGGTTGGGATTCTCACTTGAACCCAACATCAGGGGCAGTCGCAGATAACGTTACCAGAGACACGGTGAAAACTGTGTTTATGGTAGGCAGTGGCTGCGTATTACAATTAGCAGCTCCCGCGACCACCGCTGATACCGCACTTGATGCTACATTTACCAGCCAGCCTTCATCTGAGTCCTTAATGACCGCAGTTTCCACAGTCATCAATAAGCGTAAACTTCTCTTTTCTCATATTCTGTGCTAAGACTTTGCCTCCGCAGGATACATATGGAGTCGTTTACTGGATCTGGTGCAGTTGCGAAAAACACAACTACGTCTGAGAGACCGCAAAATTACTCTGGACGAAAATGCCCTTGCACCTAGCGGCAGTGAGGAAGAAGGACGTCATTTCCCAAGTTGCAGCTCGCTCGAGGGAACCCGGCCATATTTTCAAGTGTAACGAGGCCGATATCATCGCAAGAGGTGACAACCGCGTGAGCTGCAAGCTGCTCGAGTCATAGCTATCAGGCCCACAGTCCATCAAGACGCGCAACGTTTTACCGTTTCCATTCTGCGTACTAAGACATTGCCTGAGTAAGAGAATCAGCCACACGGGAAGGTCCGGGCCTGGCAACAACAACTCTGACGACCGCGAGCATAACTGACGCGCAATTACAAAGCCCGCATCCAACACGGACAAGGAAATCGCGGCCATTAATGAGTCGAACGCAAAGTGTCAAGCCATCACGGCACCAATTAAGACCCCAAGTGGTGTTTAGGGCAACTGATAGTAAAGTACGCATGCGAAATACTGCTTCGAAGTATCAATACCGTACAATCTGCGCATGTCTCACACTATCCTATGGTTACCTATGATAAGGGATTCCCGAGGGAATCCGAACGGTCAGGAAACTAAAATTCTTGTTCCGGTGATTGCACCTTCTTCTGAGATAAAGCAATAACCTGTTCCGTTATAAAGTTATCTCCGTTGACGAATAGCAGCCAACGCCTACTCTCCTCACGCTGCCTGCAATCTAAACTGAATTTTCACAAAAATAGTGATTGTGGGAAGTTATCTTTTCGGGGTTGACCGACGTGATGGCAACGCAGCTGGCGCAGAATATCCTACACCAGCCGCAGCAACAAAGCCCTAAATCTGAACCACCACTAGATATATCTGACCTGACGTCTTTCGGAGTACTGGTTCGTTTTGAGTTGTCTCTTGCAGCCAGCGCTCTTAAAGGTGGTAGGAGGATATTGTAGTGGCCTTCTGTGCCAGTTTGACATTTAATTCCATGCATAATTGACTGGTCGGCTGTTAAACTACTTGATGCTTGAGGTGAAAACCTATTCCATTAAGTTAGAATTTTGGTTTTCGTTTTTAATTTCCCAAAGTGCCTCCCACGTAGTTAGAATAAGGAAATATTTTCAGCACAATTTTGTGCATTCCACGCTGCGTTTGTCAGCCCGGATCGCGAAGACCAAACACGCCCTTAGAGGTACAACATCCACCTTTAAAGGAATGAATTTCTGATCATTAAGACCCCAGTACCTGTAGCTGGTTAGGGACCCGGTTGGCGCATGGCAGTTTTTCCGCGATCCCTACTTGTTGGAAAACTGCTTAAAGTGAATTAAAACATTCGCGTTTGAGGTATTTGCATGGTCACGGAAGAAGATATGACGAGCACTGGATCAATGGGTTTATTGCCCTGAGCTTTCAAACACTCACAGGAGTCCTTCTTCGGAGATAAGAGGCAGCAACCAAAATGATTGTGAATTACAGTGACCATAGGCCAATAAACTTTCAGCGGTCACCAGAGCACCAAGGGATAAAAAACATCAGCCAAAACTGTAGGCCACGGTGAGGTCTGGTCTTCCAAAGTGCATTCCCGAACAAAGAACAGTAACCCTCAACTACGCTTGATATGCGTGAAAATTCAATCAGTTTTATTTGTTGGATGATCTTCCTTCACCATTTACGCTAAAACTACACTTAGTCCTATTTCGCATCGCATTCGTACTGTTGAATTAATAGGTTTATTCGGTAGATTGTTATAATTCCTTCTACTGAATTTTGAGAAGCTCGGCAAGGCTCGGCAACGCTCCAACCACCCAAGCAACAAGCCATCGAATCGCGAATCGTGATTGCAATCATAGTTGGATCATGTTACCAGCACCGTGTACGGCACAGCGTACGGAGTTCACCAGTCGTGGTGGAGTACGTTGACTGCTTATGTGGACTTCGTTAAATGATTACCAGTTTCATTTAACTGATGAGTATCTTGGAAGATTTGAGCAATTTTTTGCTTTAATTGGGAAAACTCTAGGTAGCCTCAGTGAGATTCATCAAGAAAAAAGTTAACATAGTTCTTTGGGATACAATAATGTTTTTGTGCAAATTTCCGCGTCTGGTTCCCCAGCCCGTCATCAGAAAAAAAAGTTGCAAAGACAGTTGACTCAAAGCGATGACTAACACAAGGCGGGTCTACGGCAGGTCAGTTTGTAAGAAGATAATCATCGCCCGCATTAAATTATGCAGATAGTGAGAAAGACTGCTGTTATCTGCATGTAATTATGCAGTAAGGAGGGAATAGTTGCCACCCACATTTAATCATGGTGTCTGTGGTGGCTGTTTTGACTTCCATCATATCTTGCGAGATTCTTAGTTCACGTCCAGACTGATATTCCTGTTGATGCATGCCTCGTCGGAGTGCATTGCACTCAGAAATTTGCGATCCTTCTTACTTGGGCAGGTGCCGAGGATTTGGGTTTGCTCCCATGCAAATGCGTGGCCTGGGTCCAATGTGCACATGGCAACCTCCTATAGGTGGTCTGGTTTCGTCACCGCTAACTGGCGTTCATGAATGCGGTGGCATAGAGCCCTACCCGTTTGAACTCAATATACTGTATCACAACTGGTACAGGGTGTTTTTTAGATGTCTTCCTTTCGGTTGAAATGGTCAACTCTTTCCTTAGAGTGTACAAGCTGAGTGCGCAAAGTAGTTGTCGGCTTGAGCGTCATCTGTATCTGGTGCTTTCATAGTTATCTTTCGACGAGCTCAAATGCATTTTATTGCATCTGAGAGTATACACCAGTTCGGCAGTTCTCTAGTCAACTGCAAAATGAGTCCCGAAATGGGAGCTGGGCGCGTAATCTCACAAAGATCACGTTAGACGCCACAATAATTCTCACAAATTCTTTCACTCCTGGATAACTGGCTGCCGTTTATTGCCAAATGTGGGCGTCCTTCTGCGCTGCATTCAATGCTTAAACGTAGACTGATGAAAAAGTAGGACATTATTAAGTCTCAAGGTGTGTCCCCTCGGGGCACGACACCATGACCCAAAGGACAAATTTCACGCATTTTAGAAGCCACGCTTAAGTTAAAATTGAAAAAAGACCCAGTTACCTGCAGGAGTAAATAATCGTGTTGCAATCAGACATCTGTCCCAATATTATCCTTGCGTAGACTCAATTCTACCTCCCTTGCTTTCTTTTAGTTCATCCACCATCATGTTTACCGTAACTTGTACATTAATGTATGCACTCAACGTAGGGTGAGAGGTGAATATTAGGGCTAGGGTAATTTTTTAGGGTTAGAACTTGAGGCCAGGGTAAGGTGTTCGGTATAGAATCATGCGCTCAATTGAGACTAGAGTTGAGGTAGAATTTAAACACAGGGTGAGACGATCTTTGTGGTAAAATGCTGCTACATCGTAAGCTGTAGTCATGCCGACCATCAACGTTATTCATATATTATTCTTACTTTTTTTTCACATCAATTGGTCAACAAATACTAGGATCGATTTACCTGGAATATCCAATCAATGCTCTCGGTGTTCAGTCGTCCATCTTTTACAGCTCCTCGTTTCCGATGCACATTGGGCGCCTGTGTTTTAAGGTCATTTTGGTCTGATCTAATTGTACTTGTTTTAAATTTTTTGCTTCTTCAAAACAACACTCTGTTATTTTTGCTACCCCAACCATGAAACTCCTATAACCGTTACTCTTGTTTTAAATCATACCATGCTTCTTATTTTGCGAGTTTAGCCACACATCCAATAATTTCATATGAACTCATGGCATATCCCTCCCAGGATGCAAATCTTCATGAAGTCATTACCAGTTGACATACCTATGTGAATTTTTTGAATACCTGGCCTTTATCGAAGCTTACTTTTCGGAAACAGAGATCGACAGATCAATCATTATTCCCTTAAATGTTTACACATCACTTACCATTGATATAACAAGTCATGGTTCACAACAAACTGAACTGACGCTGCATGGGGATATATCCAGCTAAGGTATTTGTAACCTTTCAAAACTTAAGTGTACTTTAAGACGTGTAAGAGTACATTATAACCCGATTATCTGCCCACATGTTTTAAAAATAGCGTAAATGCAGATTGGTTGTTGGCAGCCCATTTTTTATGACTGCACACATGCATTCCCTGCACACGCTGGATTTCACTGCACCTATTTTTTTCAAAGTCTATGGGATAATTTTTTAAAGGGATCATTGTCGATAATTTCATAAGTCAAATATCCCAGGAGACAAATATGAATGTGACCTTAACCAATTGGCACCAATTATTGAAAGCTGCACATGTCCTTTTGTAAATTATCTTGGTTGCTGACCTTTATCCATTCTTGCAAAACTTCCCTTCCAAAATCAGTGCTCGACAGATGAATCTTTATTCAGTTAACCGTGGCCACTTTTCTTACCTACGATAATGCATTCTATGGGTTACAACCAACGTGTTCACAGAATTAGCCCTGTACGATAATGTGTCAATCTAAAGTTTGCTTAACGTTTTAAAATGCTCAATTCATTCAGAGTTGAAGGAATGGACACAAACGCAATTATCTGCCCACCCTTTTGGGAATTAAAAAACCGAAAGTGCTGTTTGCTTGCTAGGGCTTCTAGACTCACATGCACTCCCTTTAGGAGACTTTTACGCGCTTTTTGCGACTGAAAACTTTTAAAAAATACATGGGATGATTTTGTACTGTGATACCATATTAGTGCACAGCTTTTAAATTTCCTTAAAAATTATAACCCCTGCTAAGAACACTACAATCGCCAAAAACCAGTTTATATGGGTTACCTGTGCGAACGCAACAATAAAGTGATGGTTATATGCGGCTAATGATAGAAATAACTAAATTTTGCATTTTAAAACCGCAAGGCAAATATACACATGCATTGTGTTATAAAATACTGCAACAACCAGAGCGGTGAAGCACATATATTTATCATATTCACGATCTCAACCGACAAAGCAAGGAGCCTGTGGTGCCGTGTTAAAATATTGAACTCAATTATTAAAGATCCCGAGTTCAAATCTCGAGAGTTTTAACCCTTGAGATTACGTATGACTGGCTGATGATGACTAAGAAGCCAGAAATGGCCATTTTGGTCTCCCTTTCCTTTGTCTGATCCATTTCCTCAATGCTGATTGCGTTTATTTTGAAAGATGCTCGGATATTGGTCAATTGCCTGAGTTTTTTTCCCGATTACCCGAAAACCTTTTATTCCGAATAAGTTGTTTCAAATATGACATTTTCTTTTGGGGAAGTGCATACCAGGACATTTCTATCTCACTCTGCCCATCAGTTAGGAGAGATGCATTGATGCCGCTATGGATTTGAGGTGGAATATGTTTTTTATTTCGTCATGAACTGTTACACTTTCGCAGAAAGATTGGGCATTAGGTGTAATGAAACAGGTGAAAGCCAGCTAATCTGAAATATAAATTTTAAAGAATAGGATGAATTTCATTATTTTTTTGAGGCTTTGCATACTGCACATGCTTACACGTCCTCCGAAATAAACAAAATATTTTACTCGCATGGCCTCATTGGAAGAATAGAAGCACATATTTCCCAGCGAATATGGAGTTCTAGGGGCTGAAATAAAATTAATTGAGTGATCCATTTAAGCAGCATAAATTCTTACTTCCGGTTCAGAATTATCAAATACAATGGCGGGAAAAAAGTCGGTTAATGTAGCGAAGACACTGTGGTCTGAAATCAAGGCCGTAAAAAGATTAAGCTATATCTTTGGTCGGTGATTTCTTAAGCGAACAGTTTTGGAAAGTACTCTATTCGGACATCTAAAGGCGGAGTTTCTGCTTCTTATTGCGATATGTGTCACTGCTTATTTGAGGCGAAGACTGGGTGTATTGTTTTGAGGGTCTTGTTGTGGGCGTTAGTCGGAGATAGGCTGCCTAGCTCTGTCACCCCCTGCGCTAGGTCTTGGCATCAGTTAGTAGATTGGATAGGACAATCGTCTGGTGCACGCACAGATTAGTGGTACTTTGGACTTTATTCCTGTCTATCTGACTTCGGCTCGGTATTATACTATCAAGAGCCGGCTCCCTGATTTTCCAGCCCTTTGGTTCTCTGTTTCGATTATTTCTCAGTTGTGTTTATGTATTTGATCGAGCAGATTCCTTGGGTAGCGAGAACGAACTTTATTGTAAATGTTCCAACCTGGCACACCAGGTTCCCCACGTCCGAGGATGCCCTGGTGCGCCAGCGTCGAACATTTATAATACAGTTCCCTCACTTTTCCCAAGGCATCTTTCAAATCAAATTATATTTATTGGGATGCCCATTTTCAAATTCATTTTTGTATGCATGCTTTTTCCTCTGAAACAACAACTGCAGATCAACCCAGTTAGCCAGTTATCCATCCCGCTGCATATATCTAGGTAAAGATATTGCAGCACAAGTTTTTTGCACCTCGTTATGGAGTGAAATTGCGGTTCAAATTACCATTAAAAAAATATTTCTCAGAAAACCACAGGTGCTTACAGGAAGAAATTAAGCTTAACAGGATAGAAGCACCGCCAACCCTGCCTGCGTTATTTTATGACCCCCTGCTGAAGACTTTGAGCAATTGTGGAATGTTAAAGTGCGCTGCTCGCTTACCAGATAATGACCGTGACGTACTGGAAATCAGCTAGATTTTTGTAGCGGCAGCATATAGTTGTGCACATTGATTCCACTTATCCTTGTAACCTTGTCTGTGGTGTGAACGCAAGACTTTTCTATCTTTTTAAACATTTATATGCAGCGTATTTTGCAACGTTCAGACAAAGCTGTAGATGTTCGCTTGCTGGATCACCTTGATAAGGCAATGTAAGAAATAAGTTTTTCTTCTCAGCTGTCGGCATTCCCGATTATGTTGGGCATTTCTCCATAAACTTATCAATGAACGTCTCGAGAAAGCCATTTTCTTGTAGAGATTTTTTTGACGACTGTGAGTCCGTCCTCCACTGCCTCTGGCGAATATATTCTCCACTTCTTCGCCCTGAACACAGGGATAGACTCCCATTCCAGACCTCTTTAACGTGCATCTGAGAGCAATATTCTTTAAATGCGCGTTTCAATTGAGGACGCAAATCAAGCGGTCAGAGAAATGGCCTTAACTAGAAACGTCCGACGGTTTATAACTCAACTCAGGAATTTAGGAATTCCTATAGTCATGCAGACATTTCAGCAAGCCTTTCAAGCCGTGGAAAATCAATCTACTTATAAGTTAGAAGATCATGTGACCTATATAGATAAAAAAAAAAGTGTATGCATTTTCTGTAGGGCTTTGTACCTATATCATCCTACGGCCACCTAAAACATATTAGCTTTTAAATTAACTTCGTAATTTTAAATAATACAGCAGACACAGCTGAGACGAGTTTGAACAATCTCGCCGCAGTCAACAAAAAAGCGGTTGGTTCAGCACGTAAAGTTCAGGCTGCCGCTGAAAAAGGTACGAGGGTGCCCAACCTTACGGTTAAGGCCCACATAGTTGATAAACAAACCACAGCTGAGGCGAGTTTAAACAATCTTGCCGAATGGGTGCCCATACTTACACTTAAGGCCCCCACAGTTGACCAATCAGACACAGTTAAGACGAATTTGAACAATCTCGCCACAGTCAACAAAAAAGCGATTGGTTCACCACGTAAAGTTCAGCCTGCCGTGGAAAAAGATACAAGGGAGCCCATATTTGCAGTTAAGGCCTCCACAGTTGCCAATCAGACACAGCTGAGGCGAGTTTGAACAATCTCGCCGCAGTCAACAAAAAGGCGATTGGTTCACCACCTAAAGTTCAGGCGGCCGCGGAAAAAGATACGAGGGAGCCCATACTTGCAGCTAAGGCCCCTACAGTTGAACAATCAGTCACAGCTGAGGCGAGTTTAAACAATCTCGACGTAGTCAACAAAAAGCTAGAATTGCAACCATAGACTCTTGTCGCACACAGGACGGTCAGCAAAGCAGCGCAAGAGCTATTAACCAGAAATTGGGTGACAGCGTCGCAGGCCCGAGCCCGAGGCCCACAGTCGAAAACGAGGCTATTACTGCCTCCATAGACTCCGATCGCACGCAGAACGGTCATAATAGCAGCACCAGAGCTATTAACCAGAAAGTAAGCGAAAGTGTTGTAGGCAAGAAAAATGTCACTAAGAGAGAATCAAGCATAGTTATACAGGGATCAACTGAATCAACCGCAGTAACTCCCATTGGCCAGCATTACGCAGACATTCAGCTGTTCGGTGCACTTATGAACAAAGTGCTAGGACCCAATGTATCCATCGAGTTTGATGAGGCCTTCCGCCTTGGAAAGCGGCCAGAGAGTCCAACTGGATCAACGCGTCCCAGACCTCTGAAAGTGGTCATGACCAACAGCCAAGAAGCCAAGCTCATTCTTTTTAAGCGCTTTAGAATAAAAAGACTCCGACCCGGTTTTTTTAGCAGGATTTCTCAGCTGCAGAGCGGAACAAACATCGTCAACTGGTGGCCGAAATGAAGGAGCGAAACAGCAAAAAGGAACAAAACTGGGTTATTTACAACAACCAAGTGATTCAACGTCCATTGTTCTCACCTTGGACAGGTCCGTTCCGGATAACCACGCAGTCGACCCAGTAGGGGGAGGGTTGAGCCCGAACGTAACAACTACCCGAACAAGCCGAGAAAGGAAACTTAAGTGAATGCACACCAATGCACAAAGCCTGCTCTCTATGTAAAATGAGCTTCAGATTGCTATGTGCCAAGTCGAACCATATGTGGTCTGCATAACAGAAACATGGTTATCCACAAAGGTAGATGATCGGGAAGTTGCTCTCCCCGGTTTTCAGCTGTTCCGAAAAGACAGAGCCGGCCGTCAGGGTGGGGGTGTGCTCATCTATGTTAGACATGGTCTGCACGTGTCAAACAAAACTAAACAGCTCGCGTCCGATATAGAGGCCCATTTGGCTCACCGTCAGAACGCTGGGGTCTCAAGCCCTTGACATCTTGGCGATTTATCGACCACCGTCGTACGATCCGCAGTCAGACACTAACCTGATAGAGCAACTTAAATCATTTGTCGTGCGATCCAAGGTCATGATTATGGGCGACTTCAATGCTCCGTATATGGACTGAAACCTCAATTCTGCGACCGGGTCAGAATAAAGTTTCGATTGCCCACTCCTACGTGCTGTACAATAAGCCTTTTTATCACAACACGTTTTATCTCCGACCAGGCAGCGTGATGGGCAACAGGCCAACTGCCTGGATCTTGTGCTGTCAAAAGCGCCTGAGAGTGTAGACGGCGTAAATTGTTTACCTCCTCTAGGCGAAAGCAACCATGTAGTACTACAGTGGGAGTATTCACACTTCTCTGTACCTGATCGTAGCGCGACCGTTAGACACAACATATGGCGCGGAAGATTTAATCAAATGAGAACTGAAGTGCGCAGGGTAGACTGGAAGGAGACATTCACCGGGTGTGTCCATGGGGATTGGTCGGTTTTTAAGACTGTATTACACGAACTTATCACCATTTTCTGCCCCATCTCGAAAACGAAAGCCACAAATAGGCCCCAGTGGCTAATAAACACGCTGAAGAGGGAGGTTAATCGTAAAGGAAAGCTATGACAAACATATCAGAGAGAGAAGACCACCGAGTCGCACAACAAGTACAAAGCGCAGAGAAAAAGGGTTAAAAGCCTTGTACTAAAAACCCGCCAAAGCTTCGAGAGTGACCTAATAAACCGTGAAATAGGAAATCCGAAGGTCTCCTACAACTAAATCAGGCGATCTACTCGAAAAAGAGACTCCATCCCGTTGTTAAAAACGGCTAATGGCACCGAAATTTGCGAGAACAAAGCAAAGGCTGCGCATCTCTCCGGATTCTTTCAGTCAGTTTTCACGAAGGAGGTCGAGCTAACCGTTACCAATTTTAGTACAGAGTAAATTACGACCATTGAGTCAGTTGTGCTTACAGAAGTTACTGTCCTGCAAGAACTTCTTAAGCTCCAAGACACGAAGTCGCCAGGTCCAGATGGCATACCTGCAAAGCTGTTGAAAGAGCTAGCCGTGGAGTTGGCAAAACCCCTGCAGTTACTTTTCCAGGCCTCCCTTAACACAGGCCAACTGCCATTCAACTGGAAGACAGCGTGGATCTTACCCATACACAAAAGTGGGAGTCGGGCGCAAATAAGCCTTACCTCAATATACTGCAAGATCATGGAGTGAATTATCAAAATTGAGTTGATGCAATTCTTAGAGTGTCATCGACTTCTTTCTGACAAACAGCACGGAGTCCGTAGAGGACGGTTCTGCTTGACAAATCTGCTCTACTGTCTAGAAAAATGAACCAGAGCACTCGATCAAGGAAATACGGTGCACGCAGTCTTCGTAGATTTCAAGAAGGTATTTGACACTGTGCCTCATCAACGTCTCCTATACAAGCTTAGACGTAAATGGGTAACAGGCAACCTTTTCCGATGGATCGAAAACTTTTTGACTGGCCGAACTCAAACGGTATTTATAGGTGATCAGCGATCGGCGGAGGGGGCAGTTGATACTGGGGTCCCCCAGGGTTCCGTTCTGGGTCCTTTCCTCTTCCTTATATATATCTACGACTGCAAAAGTGGATTAGACTGTGAAACCGCAATGTTCACCGACGATTTATAACTCTGGCAGGTCATTCGTAGTGAAGATGACGAAGCAAATCTGCAGGCAGATTTGCACCGACTCGAGCAATGGTCAAACGAGTGGCTCCTGCCATTTAATGTCGCCAAATGCAGCATTATGCGCTTCGATAGTACTGACTCTTCGTATTGGAGGGTAAACAACCTAACTAACACACCGCTGCTAGAAGTAGAGACCCAGAAGGATCTGGGTGTGTGGTTCACTCCCTCACTTAAGCCATCACTCCACTGCCTGAAGGTGGCCAACCTGCCATTTAATGTCGCCAAATGCAACATTATGCGCTTTGATAGTACTGACTCTTCGTATTGGAGGGTATACAACCTAACTAACACACCGCTGCCAGAAGTAGAGACCCAGAAGGATCTGGGGGTGTGGTTCACTCCCTCACTTAAGCCATCACTCCACTGCCTGAAGGTGGCCAAATCCGCAATGTCAAGCGCCTTTGCTAAATTTGATGAAGTTGTCTTTTGCAAGGTCTTCGGCACGTTTGTGCGACCCAAACTGGAATTTGCCATCCAAGCCTCGAAACCTTGGACAGCCAAAGACAATAAAATCCTTGAAAGGGTACAACGACGGGCAACAAAGTAAGCGCGAGGCCAAGCGTACCTTTCATATGGGACACGAATGACCAATCTCGACTTATTTCCTCTGGATTACAGACAGCTGTGCGGTGACCTAATTACAGGCATTTCGCATGCTGTGGGGTCAGAATTGTTGCCTAGGATCCATCAATTTCTTTGAGCTGGCCATTACTACTAGGTTGTCCGGACACCCTCTCAAACTACGTGTGACTGGAGCAAGATTGAACACACAAAAAGTCTTCTTCTCTAAGAGGGTACTATAGGCATGGAATGCTCTACCCACATACATTGTCATGTCTTCATCTGTGGACACGTCTAAGATGCAGTTGGATCAGCATAGAAAAATACATTTTCTGGAATGATGTAAGACTGATTACATTACCGTCTGTCAGCAAGAAAGATTTAACACCAGACTCTCTGGCAGTAATTACCTCTTTCTTAATAACATACTGCTCGCTACTTTTCAGTTATATGTTTGTTTAGAATAACGATTGATCAAGAGTCTCGTTTAAGGGGCGCATCTCCGACATTCGGTGATGTTCTCATGACCACCGAAATCGTCTCCTCATGTGACCATTAAGACACTGAACAACAGCGATGGCCTCCTCCTGGCAGGATCTAAACTCTTTCAGCAGCAGGACATCTGATTTACATATTCCCTTCGCCTTCGCCTTCCCCACCCCCCACAGGCGACAGTTTCTCCCCTTAAAATCCCACAAATGGCATTCCAAAATAGACTTATGAAAGAAGCCTAAGAGTTTTTACTGTCTGCACCCCTACCGCAGTTTCATTACTGGCAAAGCCACATGTTCTGCATCATAGCTGCGTACAAAGAGGGAGCTTAAAGATATTTACCTATATTTCCCTAATAAAACTGAACTGAACCCGTTAGCCAAGCTGCAGGCTACCTGGCGCGTCCACGGGTGGTGGATAGTGGCGCGGCCTTCAGTGAAGGTTAGCTGCGAAATAAGCAGGCTCCCGGGTCTATCGAATAAGCAGTCGCGGACGCAGCAGCGACAGTGTTACCAGGGCGCGGTGGGCTGAGGTCTGGCGCACCGACTGCCTTATAAAATGCCGCAAGTCCCAATGACGACACTGTGACATGGCGAGCGTAAACCGCCATTTAATGGGTTTGCTTGTCACCAGTACCACTACTGCCTTGTGGTTAGGTTCTTGAATCAAAATGCTAGAGGAGACAACCTCGAACAAAAAATCAGAGCGACCGTTGGGTACCCACCTGCATTCAAAATTTTCAAGAAACCTCAGATAATGTCCACTTACTTTACTTCGACCAGTGCTATGGCGTCCACGGGAACCGATGCGCTCCGCAACCCTTGTCCGGTGGTGCAGGCGAATAATATGCAAGCTGGACTGCTCAAAAAAACTGACTCTTGGTATATGATGCTTGAATGTGCGAACATTTCTGGAACCTGGTTCTCAAAGTCTGAAAGCGCACAGTCTCCATGAATATCACGTGGATGTTTGTTGCCTGTCCGAAGTCCGACTCCCCGACTCAGGCGCCCGAGAAATCAAAATTCCGGGGGTCGATTCCGATCTCACCTTGTATCACCGTGGTCCGAGTGACTCCCCTGGTAGACACGGTGTGGCTATTGTCCTCTCGAACAAGCTCACAATGCACTTCTAGCATGGGAACCAGTCAAGGACCGAATGGCTTATGTTCGACTTACAGGCCATTTTACGAACATCTCGGTCGTATTTATGTATGCACCTACCTCGGCGGCTGAACAGCAGGACAAAGACATCTTCTACTCGCAGCTGAAGGAGCTAGTCGAAAGCCTCCTTCGCCGTGATCTGTTAATTGTTGCCGGGGACTAAAATGGCCGGACTGGGCCCGGTGACCCGACAAACAGCCACCTTCTTGGTCGTTTTGGGCTTGGCTCTCGAACGGATAATGGTGAGAGGATGCTGCAGTTTGCTGAACAGACCCGAATGTTTGCTACCAACATATGCTTTCAGCATCATCACAAGCATCTTCTGACCTGGGATTCGAACGACGGCCGTACCGCCAGTCAGATCAATTGCATTCTAGTTGATTCACGGTATCGCAGCTGGGTCCTCGATAGCAGGTTGATGCGAGGTGCCGAAACTGGTAACGTCCACGGGTCTGAAGGTTCCCCTTTCATCTGCACCCGAAATGCCACGTGCGAGACACCTTGATGTCGCAAAGCTCCGGCAAAAAAACACTACCGAGGCTCTAACCACAGCAATATGGTCCCGTCTTACGACCCAGGCTGAAAACGAAGATAGTAGCAGGTGGGCATCAGTGAAGATATCCATATATGGAGCAGCGGAGAAAATAATCGGATTCACTCAGCGGCACCGCAGTGACTGGATCAGCAAAAAAACCCTGCAGCTGTCGGCCGAGACGACTCGAGCCAGGTCCCGCAACGACGCTTCCTTCCGCCAACTTCAAAAGCTGACAGCAAATTTGGCTAGAGATGGCCAGCAGAAGTATTGGTCCGAAATGGCAACTTCTATGGAACAGGCTTCAAATGTTAGTGACACTCGAAAATTGTACGAAATCATCCGCCAAGCTAGTGCTAAGCCCCCAACACTCTGTGATTCTGTTCGCGATGTGAATGGAGGTTTGATTGCTGACAACTTGGCCAAGGTCGATCGCTGGCGTGAACACTTTGAGCACCTCCTCAACTTTAATGAACAACCCATCACACCCTCCCTCTCCTCCACAACGGAGTTTCAATCCTCTCCTGCCTACGCAGTGTTGTGTGACCTCCCTTCCGAAGACGAAAAACGGATGCAATTTAGAGGCTACGCAACAACAAGGCCTGCGGAGACGACAGTATTCCTGTGGAAATCTACAAGTCCTCTATCGACACCCTGGCTCCTCGGCTTCATGAGGTGAGTGTACAGGCGTGGCGAGAAGAGGCCATTCCTGATGACTGGGGTTCAGGCATCCTTGCACCTGTCCACAAGAAGGGAGGTAAGATAATATGCGAGAAGTACCGCAGCATAAGTCTTATCGAAGTTGCTGCAAAGATCTTTGCTTTTGTTCTTCTCAGGTGCTTCCAGTCTCTACGTGACTCCACAACACGACTCATCCAGACCAGATTCCGCGCTGGGCGTGGATGTGCTGATCAGATATTCACACTGAGGTGCATCCTAGAATCCCGCCATAGTTACCAGCAAACGACGGCCGTTTGCTTTGTCGACTTTGCCGCCGCATTCGATTCCATCCATCGTGAGTTCCTGTGGTGAATAATGGAACTGGATGGAATGCCGACCAAACTCATTGCCATAATTAAGTGCTTCTATCGGTCTACCATCGCACGAGTTCTTATCCACAAAGATCTCTCTCAATCGTTCGATATCCGGTCTGGTGTCCGACAGGGCTGCGTTCCCTCACCCATTCTGTTTAATTACGTCATTGACTGGATTCTCGGCAAGGCCCTTTACAAAGAGCACGGTATTAAGCTTGCACTCGGACGCCGGCTAACTGATATTGACTACGCCGATGATATTGCGCTGTCAGCCTTAAGCTTTAGTGGTCAACAGTCGGTAGTGTCGCGGTTAAATGAGTTCGCTATGGCGGTTGGCATGTCCATAAATTGCGGAAAGACGAATTTGTTCTCGAGCTGCATTCCTGACCAGGAGAAGGCACCCCTGGATATCTGCTGCCGCTTTGTGCTTACTAATTTTGGACATTTACGACATCTGCGACGTCTATTTTAGCTAAAAAAATTGCAGCGTATCATCTGTTGAGTAGGAAGCAAGATTCTTCAGCAATCAGCTAGTTATGCAATCTTAGTTAACTACTCTCACAGTACTAATAGTTCAGAAATATGACTTACATCCTATTTCATATCAATTCAGTTTACCAGGTGGGAATATGAGTATATCAGCTGAGGTGATTCTGCCTCATCCGATGAGTAATGTTTTTAACTAACTTAATATTGTAACTGCTACGACTCGTGCTGCTACTGCAAGGACTGGCAGCGACAGTGTTTTGTCTATTGAACTGATAGTAGGATAGTGCAAGTACCTCTAAAAGTTGAATTGATGAATGCAGTAAGAAGACAGCACACCACAAGTATTAGCCTCAATGACAGCAGTACGACAATACAGTATCCGGTAGGTACAGAAGAACAGGCTAAGCCGGTGCAACAGGAATAGTGCAATTTCAGTGTTGCTGGTAGTATAAGTGTTCGTGGTGAAACCAGCAAAACAGCGCTCTCCTTGCGTTCCGCCCTTTTTAACTCTATCCACCAGGCTGTCTCATCTTATTGGTTGACGAAGGTTACTTTGAAATCTTGATTGTTTTACCATGTCTTTATGTCGCATGGTGCCATTTACCCCTTAACGGGCTAGCCTTTTGCAGTATCTAAACTCCATCTTGAGGTTTCAGGAGAGGTCTTCTGTGTAAGAGGGGAGCAATCTGCTCAATAATCAACTAATATTGTTAGATGCTACAAGTGTGTCAATAGCTGAGTAATAAGTAATAAGCATAACATGGTAAGATGAGCTTGCCAAATTTGTCAGCTTCACGTGGTGATTCTGTAGGACACTTGGGATTTCCTGCGAGCATGCGGTCTCTTTGTTAAGGTTTGGATATCGGAAGGTACAGGCAGATTACGCCGGACTACACGACAGGTCCGAGGTTCTCACGAGGGATACGATATAAGATTTAATTTGACGACATCAATTTTTATTTTAATGCTTGTTCGAAGCTGGTGCTGCCTACTGGTAAAATCGGTTAACCTGGTTCAGGCTTCAGACTAAAATTTAATGCGCAATCAAACTGATTACTTTCAGTATAGGTATGTCAGCCCAGAATGATTCACAAAACCCCAAGTCATTCACGCCGCATAATAATGCTTCTCGTTAGAGCTTAGAAAGCTACTAGTCGAATAAAAAGTGTTTTTGATAAATGCTCACTATACCTCTACCTTCCCTATGGCCAGGAGGTTGCTTGAAACGCGTTCATACTCTAGACAATCTGAGTACTTTTCACAGTTTGGTGAGGTGGGGAATATGAGTGGATAATAAGACGTAAACAATATCATTACCTTGGACAACGATAAGAAAAATGAATGGCGCAGGACGTGATAATATGATATATAAAGAGCTAGCCTAACGTTGCACACAGTGTAAATATTCTCGCGTCTTTAGTTTAACCTCATCAACAACCTTAAAAAACCGTCAACACCAAAACTCACCCTAACCACAACACTATCCGCAACTCCCTGGACATAAGCGTATGGCCCCGAAGTGGTGCGATGTAGATTCCAGTCTTGATGTGGTTGATATAGATGTAGACGGACCGGTATTGAAAGAAGGACACCAAAATCATCCTCAGTTAGTAGACACCTCTATGTGTTTTTGGCCATAGCGAATACAGGTTTGAAAATCGTGGGTATCCCAATGGCGGCCGCTTCTGTCGTTTCTAGGAGAGGTTGTCGTATGAATTTGGAAAGTTCGAGAAGATGTTGTTATTATGAGAAATCAGTTTATGGCAAACAATTGTTTTCAGCAACTCTTCATCAGACCAAACGTTTGCAAGGAAAATTAACGCTGTACATAACAATAAAAGTTTGAATAGGTAGAAAAAGCAATCATTGTTGTCCACGAGATGCCATTACCTAAAAATATATGCCAAGATAATTTTTCTGTTCCTGTTATTGGCATTTATCTATCACAATGGGAGACGTCCGTGCGTATTTGGATAGGTCAGGACGTGCAAAACTGAGGAGTAAATACAGAGTTACGGCGCATTGACCTCATTTAAGAAAAAATAATTTTGCTTACCGTCTGCGTTTAGAACAGGGCTAGTTAAGAAAATTGCCTGGAACATAAACTGCCGGGTAAGTTCATAAAATAACTTTTCGTGGATGATATCGTAGGACAGGGTCAATCGAAAGAAACGTTAGAGAACAAGGAATTCAACTTTCTGGGAGCTTTGATAATCTAGTAATTTGTGCAATCAGCAGATTTCCATCTGACGCAGTGGTAAGAAATGTGACAGCAAAAAAGAAACTATTTTTCTGTCGATACACTCGATAATCCCAAACTGGTTTGCTGTACCGGAGTTCACGGCCGTCTTTGGGCTCTTACTATCAGCCATTCCGTCAGAGTTATTGCACCAGAGTTTTCCAGTGCCAACATCATTACACAGTACTCATCCTGGGTCTATCGATTTAGCGGTATTCTTCTAGGGCAGAGCATAAAACATGGTGATCCTCCAGTAGGGGTTTGGTGTTATAAAGGCAGTCTGTTCTTTCCGATAAGGTAATGGAACGTCCCCTGCCGTCTCTCCTAAAATATATCCTTCGACGTTGATCAGTAGTTTGCACGGCCCACGACCCCGAAAGAGGAACGTAAATTGGTCTCCTTCGTCAGTCTTTCCTGACCAAGGTTTGACTCCTCCGCTGCCAGCACGTTAACTGGTTTGTGACCAGCTCTGTTAGGTAAGATATTATGCCCTAACATTTGCTCACGATCCTTTGACAGCGCGTTGACGGTGAGCTGTGTGGTTGTATTTTTTAGTACGATAAAGCCGCATCGTACAATTTGCAGAAAAACTTCTGCATTGCTACATCGCATATCACATTAGTTTAACAGGTAAGATCAGTAAGTCTCTACAAAAGCAATTTTCTAGTCGGCATGCCGATGAACTCACAGGATTTGGTCTCATCTTGGTCAATCTGTCGATAATATCAGAAAAGCCTCACGTGATTCCTCCTCCGTGTTCAATAACTATCAATAGATTAAGCTCCAGGTTTACCCATGGCTGGGACGAAGCACGCTTTGGCAACATATCGTTGTGGAAATGTCTATATAGAACCTGGATCTCTGCATAAGTAAAGGTCTTTTGAAGGGTCAGAATTTTGTAAAAGTCGAATGTATTAAAACGCTTCGTGTTCAGACACATTCTTATTACGAAGGCCTTGCGTACTTCCTCTACTTCATAGCTGCAGCTGGATGCGCGCAATTTCTTTCATTTTGAACGTTTTTCTCTCTCTCTCTCAGAGACTTATGCTTGTCTTTAGATTTTCACCCCTGAAACACAGCGGTAAAATTAGAGAAGGACCCACCCAGCTCGCCATGGGTCCCTTTTTGGCGCCATCCTTTTAACTCATTTGACAAACGGCTGATTGAATGGCACGGATAGCTAAGGCCGTCCAATCTACTTAAAATGTATATTTTCCAGATCAAAGCTTCATTTAAACGGTGCTTCCTTTTGCCCTACCGTCAGCCGTATTCCTGACTAAAAGAGAATACTAGGCATCATGTTAACAGTCTCCAAATAGGTCTGTGATCTGCTGACTTATTCCTTATAAGAAACCGCACATTTACTTTCAAGTTCTTAATTAACTGCCTATGCGCCCTGCCAAACTTAACATTCTAGAGATGTTTTGCACATAAGTACAGATATACGTAAGATAAAAAGGTATACGTGAACCTGAACGGCTGCTCCGCGTGATGCTGGCACTCCTAAGTTTCAGTTTTCAGTTTATTTGGTGAGGATAATAGACAATGCCTTCGAAAACCTTATAAAACTTTTCACTACTAACATAGTTTTGGCAAACAGTGAGTAGCATTTTTTTCCAATATATGTCTGGTTTTTAGAGCTCAGATTTAGAGGGAGGTGAGAAGCATTGTTTTTTACAATATATGTCTGGTTTTGAGAGTTAAGTCTTGGAGTGAGGAGAGGGGACGCATGTACTTATCCAAGCGTTGTGTGTACAACTGAAGGGAAGTGGCCTCCACGACTGACTGCGGAAGGTTGTTCCACTGTTCTTTGACACGTTGCGTGAAGAATTCAGAGCGGAGGTTTAGCTTGGACATTTTCGTGCACAGCTTCATTGTGTGCCCATGGAGATGAGGCGAGAGGTTCCAGTGAAACATGTCTTCAAAGTGTAATCCTTTTTCAAGACCGTTTATTATCTTGTAAACTAGGATAAGATCCCCTCTTGTTTGCCTGTAATGCAAAGGGAATACATTTAGACATGCCAGTCTATTTATGTAAGTGTGGTTCTTTAGACCTCTTACTAGCTTTGTTGCCCGACGCTACACTTTCTTCAGGCATGCTGTGTCCTTTGTTAGCCATGGCTGCCACGCCTGTATGCCATGCTCTAGGTGTGGTCGAACAAATGTGCCGTACACTCTGCCAAAGAGATCTTCATCGAAGGCTAGAAACGCCCTTTTGATAGCGTGCAGCACTCCCGTGGCTTTATTGGCAGCTTTGACAGATTGTAATGAGGCCTTCAGATTACTCTGTGTCCAGATGCGGAGGTCTTTTTGCGTAAATGCTACGGGAATTCGGATGTTTTTCAGGTGATATGTCCTGCTGCTCTGGGGTAAAGGTTAGTTTGTTGGACGCAGGTGGAGGATGGCACACTTTTGCACATTGAAATCTAGCAGTCATCTCTCGGACCACGTCTGCAGTTTGCAAAGATTATTTTGCAGAGCATCTCGGTCGCTTGGGCGCTTAATGACCTGCCAGAGCTTAACGTCATCGTCAAACATGATTTTACCGCAGTCCAATTCTTGAAGGCTGTCATTTCCATAAAGAATGAAGAGCAGAGGACCTACATGTTTGTTGAGAGCTAAACCGTAATTATTCCATCTCGATGCTACATTTGCAGGCGGGTCAAGTTTCACCATCTAGGCGTATTAGGTCTCAACCTGAACACGGATCCAAGCCCCGGTGACAAACGAATTTCCGGAGGAAAAATTTCAAGTCATGCGCATCAATAAAAGTAAGACTACAGTGATGGGTTGGTATATCAATAAGCACAGCACTGACATTGAACCTCCTAGTCGTAGGTAAGACTGTGTTCTAGATATTGCCTTGATGATGGGCCATGTTGGTTGCTTAGGGATTTTTTCATTTATACCGTAAAAAGAAAAAAGATCTGCTGAACGAAATGTCTCACGTGCTAAGCAATGTGACCCTTAAACTGAGGCTTACATCTTTTTGCCTACTTCATTTACATCAGTTAAATTTAAAAACCTTCTAAAGCAGTATTACACCGAATTACCGCAGGAGTATGACAGTTAATGGACCAAACTTCGTGCTACTGATTCAAGATGCGGGTAGATAACTGAAAAATGAAACTTTCATGAAGCTGTACAAGCTTGGCGCTAGAAAGGGCTTGCTTAATCGTGTAAATTAATGTATAATTGATAAGGAGCTTCATTTAAATATAAAAGAATATGCTTGATACTGGTACCAAATAGCATTGATACATTTGGTTTCAGAAGCTTTCATGTTCATCCACAATATTGGCAGATTTTGCCAATAGAAGTGAATATGCCAGTCCAAGGAAGCAGTTCAGAAGAAGATGTGATCACTCGAACGGGAGTTTTATTTTCCTGACGTTTCGGATTCTGTCAAGAATCCGTAACTGTAGGTTAAAGTAGGATGGTCTGAGACATGCGCAGATACGGGTGATAAATGCACAGATTGCATGGTACCAATAGTTCGTAGCAGGCATCCGCATTGTTTACTATAATTATCAGCTCCTCTAGCCACCGCTTGGGGTCTTACTTGATGCAGCGATGGCTTGACACTTCGCGTTCGACTCATTAATTGCGGTGCTTTCCTCGTCCGTGTCGGATGTGGGCTGGATAATTGCGCGACGATTACGCTCGCTGTCGGCAGAGTTGTTGCCGGGCCTGGCCCTTCCCACGTGACCGATTCTCTCGCTCAGACAATGCCTCAGTACGCAGTATGGGAACGCCAAATCGTTGCGTCTGTTGATGGACTGGGGGCCCGAGAACCATGACCCGAGCTGCCAGCGGGTCATGCTGTTCTAGTGATTGCGTCTTTGTCTTCTGAATCGGTAGATTTTACCGATAGAGTGGTTGTTGCGAATACATCACATATCTCAGCATCATTTAAATAGCAAAGTGGCTTTATGACAAATGGATGGGGACGTCAGGGAACACTACCATCGCCTGAAATTTTATGTGATTTTAATATCTAATCTCGAGTGTGATGTCCACATAATCAGGCCGCAGGATTGGCCTGTTGTGTTGGTTGACTAGTGCCTGCAACTCATGCAGAATCGTCTCGGCTCTGAATTCAGACAGAAAGTGAATCACCTTGTGTGCCCTTCGCCTGCTTGTACATCGCACGTGAGCAGCGTTTTGAGACACAACTTCAAGAATTATAAGACATAGGTGTGACGAAGAAAATGGATCTTCTGATGCTGTTAACTTTCCAGAAGTCATTCCGCGGTGTTGACTTTTAGCCCCTTAGAAGGAGAAGCAGGTAGATAGGTCGTACCGTGCACGAGTTTATCTGGTAGGAGGTATTCTCCCAGGCTTCTTCAAGCATGTTCACACCCACTTGACTATGGCGTGATCTTTTGCACCCTTATTATAACATAAAACGTGGGATCTTGTACAGAATAACCAACCACTTCGGAAAATGGCCGTCAAGGATCTTAAACGGTCGCACACGAAACTCGAGGAATGCAGCTCAGCTTCGCATGTTTCAGACTCATTGCAAGACCTAAAGATAGCAAAAATTTACTGGCACTTCCCACAAAATGTACAAAAAAGGTAAAGTGAATCCGAAAAAGCAAAGGGAGACCGGAATGGCAATTTCTGGCTTATGAGCCGTCGTCAGCCAGTCATACCCAATCTCCAGGGTTGGCACCCCGAGATTTGAACCCGGGACCTTTGGTCATTGTGTTCAAGACACTACCTTTAGTCCACGGGTTCCTTGCTTTGTCGGTTTCTATCGGGAATATGATGAATGAATGTAGGTGATTCGCCGATCTAGTCAAGAAACAATTTAGTTCCGATGTTTTGATTTCGCAGATAGAGTGTTTGAGGGTGGTTGAAGTGGTAGCAAATCCACCGAAATGCCAAAACAGTCATTTTACCAGACTGTAACCTGAAGTGCCTTTGACGGATCAGGTGGACCGCAGGGGAGTGCCCCCTCTGTGTACCTCAGATAGGTCAGTGTTATTTCCGGCTGATTATGTTTCAACCTCTCCACATCCTTTCTCCAGCTAAAATCCTGATTGATTCCCTCTTGCGAAGATTGTCCCCTTTTATCGGAGCCATCTTTATCCTTGTCCGTCGAGTGCACATGACTGAATACTGCCCCAAGCCTCTTCCACCCCCATTGGGGCGCCCTGGCGTGTTATCACCATTTCCCACAATGTTGTCGGCCCCCTACTGACGCCGGAGATAGTCGTTTCGAGTCCTGGAGATGAAATCGCATGAAGTGACTTTGTAGTGGATAGCTAGCTGCCTCCTTCCCCTCCTTCTTGACCCAGTTGACATGGCTATTCCGAGAACCCCTCGTCAAGCCACCTTCCGCGGCTGGTGTTTCAAACTAATCCTGATGCCAGATTAATTGCCTCTTAAAATTATACGAAAGCAGAGTCACGTCCTCTCTCCCACTAACACATACATGCTTTGAGAAAAAAAAGAAGAGGAAGAAGAAGAAGAAGAAGAAGAAGAAGAAGAAGAAGAAGAATATTTGATCGATGGGAAAACATTCGTATTCACCTGAAGTTTCGATATCTGTCGCGGATTCTTTAGCAGAGATATAAACTTAAGCGATAGCAGAAACCTGATTCTGCTGCACACTCGCTTTCCGAAGACTAGTTTCATCCTGTGTGGCGTTTTGTTGAATTTGTGTTGTTCCTTTGTATATAATCAGGCGATGTGGCCGACTCTCTTCGTTCTTGACTTTGTGTATGCACTGTTGAGGTGAGTATAGTGTTTATCCTTTACTATTTTTTTTAATAGTACCGGAGCGCCTTGATAGTTGTTATTACTGGGTTTGTATTACGCGTGATAGAGAGCCAGAGAAGTCAAGGAAGGCGAAACAGCCAGTTATGGCAAGTTCTTAGACTCTCGGCGTAGGTGTTAATTAGAAATGCCGCCTGAAGAATTTTCTCGTTGATAGAGTAGAACTAAGCATTTCGCTTTTATCGGCTGCTGACGGGCTTTGCTGGAGGAGACCAAGAGCGAACGTTGTTTGGTCAACCATAATTACGCATCGGTAGGTGACAAATAAATAAAGGGTTGACAGGGAGGGATAGTGGGAGGAGGAATAGAAGAACGTGCCTGTACCCCAGGTGCTGCTAAGCCGTCGGGCGGAGTGACATTTTGTGACCTAATTGAAAACATAGTTCAGTCGTCCGCCAGAGAAACGTATGCTGGTTGTCACTGCTCTTTCTTTCTGTGGTTTGCATGGCCCGTAAGTCTGCAGATACTCCGCTTTTGACTTCTGCTGTGACACAGTTGCAAGAAAGCAATCCACCGCTATCGTTTGTCTGCTCCGCTGCGACCAATTACGCAGCTTTCCTCGCACCTGGATACGGAAGACCTCTCTCTAGTGCTCGACCAATCACAGCTACGCGAAATGGTCATCTAATTCCAAGGCTGGCGCTGGCGTATCCTCATTCTGGACGCTCGGATATCCACCCAGGCAGCATTGGAGGTGCACTTTGCGCTCACCTGTCAAATTCCGTTTTACTCCTTTTCGATTCCGTACGCCCTGAGTCTGGCCCGAAGGTCGTAATTATTCCAGTCAACCCGTGGTTCCAGCTACTGAAACAAGCCTACGGACAGCAGCATTTATATCACACGTGTTTCCATGTATACAGACTCGACAGTCAGCGCACCCAAACTAATTTCTCGTCTTCTGGATGTTAACATGTTTGAAGACCACGCAATTTGCTGCAAACGAAAGTTTCTAAGAGGAGTGATTGATGTAGGTTTTCGAATGGGTTTCGTTCGCTTCTCCCTCCTGCAGTCCACCTCAACAGGCGGTCACCAAACCTTGTTAGGGACGTAGTGGTTATAATCTTCGCTACAAAATATGCTTATTATGATAAGTTTTCTACTAGTTTACGCGCACATAGAGAAGAACTCGTGCTGACGCATTACGTGTGTGTTATACCATGCTACGCTTCAACAGCTCAACATGGCAATGTCCGTCGTGTCCTCAGCGGGGACAGAGATGATGAAATTGGCGTGAGCTTGTTTCTAGCGAGAGCAGGAGTGATCGAAGTAGAATTTATGTTAGGATGACCGAGAACGTTAGCCACCACCCATGTCATCCAGACAGACAGACAGACAGACAGACATCCTGACGTCACGCCGAACAAAGGCGCGCGAACAAAGGACACAACAGGCCAGTCCGGTGCATACAGAACTGGCCAAGTCACGCGACCTTCAACGGCAGAAACCACGCAAGGTAGCAAGGCATTATGCGCACGCGATACCGCTGTCATGCTGAGGTCACGCCTCGCCAGGGGCAAAGCGCGCGCACGGTCACTCTTGCAAAACTAAAGGGGAGCAATGGCTACTGCCCTTCAATAGAGAGGCTGTGAGCAGAAGGGGACTCTGTTGCCCTAGGCAAGAGACTACTGCCGAGACGAGACCAATCACAGAAGACAAGCTACTGGACACACAGGAAGCAGAGCTGATATACTGGTACAACTGACAGTAAAGTACTATCAGCCACCCTGTTCTACGTTTTCTTCCTAACACGTAACAGGTGACACAACCGGTGTTCACACAGGACCACAATAGGTTATAAAACTTCACATGAACCTCTCCGACTTCTCTCGCCTGCAATGCACTTCGTGAGCCGGTCGCCACTGCGCCTAAGGGAAGAAGTGGTTACAATCTTCGGCACAGCATTTTTTTTATCATGATTAGTTGTCAGCCAGTTTTTTTGCACGTAGACAGGAATTTGTGCTGCCTTACATCGTGCGGTATACCATGCTCTGCTGAAAGGTATACTAAGTCCACGTTCTTGTTCCCCTCTTGTTTTTTTCTTCTTTCTTTATTTCTCTCGCTCTCACATTTTCTTCTTCCCTTGCAAAGCCTGCTCTTTACTGCTCACCCCTAGCTTGTTTTCCTTTTTAGCTCTGCGCCAATCCCACTTCAGGCGACCGATCAGGTAGGCGGTGGCCCCTTGCTGGTGGTAGAGGGAGAGTGGGGTCCACCCTCCTCGCTACAAACCTTCTGCTGCGCTTGAAGCCATCGCGGTGCGCTAAAAGCCATAGTTGTGAGGGTTGCCAACTGGCGGGATAACTTGGACCCCGCAGGAGACTAGCGAGAGTAGTAATCATTGAATTAGACTTCGCATGTGTCTCCTCACCTCCCCCCCTCGCAATGCACTTCACGAGTCGATCAGCACTGCGCTTTAGGCTACCAATGTCGCCATCGGAAGGCAGCCTATCGTGAGCGCTTGCCTGCCGGTTTTACTGCACAAGGGAGTAGTGAATAGCGCAGCGTGCAGATACACACACCGTGCGTTGCACCCTGCCAGAGTTCGACATTCTAGGATGGCGCGGTCGTTCGTGCACCTTACAGTCTGACATGTGCAAGAATGACGAAATGAGCGTAAATGAATTTATAAGCAGAGCAGACTTCTGTTGTTTCTAAATTAATCTCTCGTACCTCACCCTCGCTCCCGGCCTTGTCACCATGGAACCAATAGGGCCGCTCTCTGTTCGCTGGTTGCAGCCCCAACGATGTCAGATACTCAAAACGCGTAACCAATTTGAAGAACGTCAGTGATTTTCGCAGTGTGATATCACAGTTAATGAGCATAAAGCTGAGTTGTCACAAGCTAGTGCTTAAGTGAAGGCATTTTGTCCACTGCATGACTAACGTAATGTGAAAGGGAGATAGTCATGCGGCAACTCAGTAAGCACCGTTTAAATAAAACATCTAAAAACCAAATGAGGTCTTTTATTGGTATAGCACTCACCCAATATGAATGAGAAGCAAGTGGCACAGGTAATAAAGAAAGCTTCCGTGGAGTTTGCCCGGCGTAAAACTGTGCCTAGGTGTCAGCACAAATCGACCCCAAACATGTGATATTTGCCAATCGTGCGCAGTTCGATTGAGGGATATTGCACCCTGATCGGACACCAATGTTGGTCACTTATATCTACGGCGCGAGCCCCTGTTCGAAGGTGTTAATCCACACAGGACTGTTATCAACGCCATTGTGGTCTGCAGTTCTTAGAAAAGATATATCTTGGCCCATTTAGGAGAACTTAGAGTAGTGATATTGGTAAGCGAAATTGTTCGAGAACGACTTTCTGTTTAACTGCCTGAAGTAAAACAGAGTGCAATCTTATTTCTTATGAGTCAATAGTCCGAACAAAACTGCAGTCTGTGTGATTTTGACGTGCAGAGGCGCCCAATGAACGAGATTAGGCAGTGATTGGTTTTCCTAGCAGGTGTAACAACTGTTCAAACTTTCTAAACCTGCAAATGTTGCGGTTTGTCGGTTTCCCACCTAAGGTCATGCATTGTGGATCATAGGAATTATGGCCTTGTGGTAGTATCCAGTTACGCGGACTCAAGAAGAACTAATTCGATTTTGCTTGAGGAGAATTTCAGAGCAGCCACTGCGTTCACGACCATTTTCAATTTTAGTAGCTTGGTTGAGTCAAGGTCAACTTACCTCCCGGATGGTAAAAGTTCGTAAACTACCATGCACCCAGGTCATTGAGTCGGAAAAATTTGGAACTTTCCACCAAGCTCAACTAATGGGGAGACCTGTATGAAAATTAAGGTCTTGAGTTCTCCCTTTCTTCGCTGCAACCACAAGAATGTCAGTTACACAAGAAGCGTTGACCAAATCACTTCTGAAAACCTTAGAACTCTAAGACCTACTGAAACTTGATTTCAAGGTTTTTTATCATGAAACATAATCACGGCTTTTTGCATATACGCACGCATTTTGTCCACTGCTTGCCTACCTCACTTGAAAGAGCTAACGCAGCACTTAAAATCAGCAAGCACTTCCTAAGAAAACATGCTCTAACAAACTATCACACTTTTGCAGTGTGTACCAGTATCCAGTGAACCCACAAAGTGAGGCATATTTATGCGTTGCGCGTATTCAATACTGAGTGTCAGTATTCCTAAAAAGCCATTGTGATCCCAACCTTGATCAAGGATGAAGTGTTCTCGAACGAATCAACTGAGCATCACTATTTTCAATATGTTTCCCTGCATCCACTCGTATTCGTTATGACAGTTCTTGTTTTAATTAAACTGGCTGTCTGCGTCGGTTATAGCTACGGAGTGGCCAAGCTTCTTAGTGAAACTTTAGCCAAATCACACATGGATGATGCGGTGATTGTGCGACTTGGGAGGCAACTCCTCTAGCCCTCCCATTGGTCGTCTACGGGCATTTATCGTGTTTAGGCAGCACAGCGTCTGATGCTAGTCATAACAAGGGGCCAGATGGGGAGAAGTAGGAGGGATCCGAACATTAGCTCATGCCACCCGTCGTCAGTGTCTCAAGTCGTGGCAGAAGGCATGCTGCGTTGGTCTTCGGGCAGGACACTAAGGTTTCTTTGGCCGCAGGCCCACGCACCATGCGTCCTCACATCTCTTACAAAGACGTAAGATAGTGACGACGTTGTGACCTGGGCTAATGGCCAGGTCCCTTTCACTCCTCTCTCGCTCTGACCCCTTGTTATGGTTAGAATCTGAGGCTGTGATGCCTGAACACATATATCACTGATCTATCACATTTATAACTTACTTACTTATGATTGGTTGCTAACACTTTAGTTCATTCTCCCCTCGCTTGTATAATTTTATATGCTGGATGATGTATAATCGAAACCGTAATTCCACCTACTTTAACCTCCTGAATGCTTACATCGGTATCATCGATGGACGTAAGTATTTCACTTAAGTAAGCATACGCTTCATGCAAAAATAGCCCTGAAAAGAGGTGGTTTAAATACCAGCGAAAATATTCCTACTTTAATAAGGCAAATTTACTATTTTAGTCCCATTTCTATTTAAAATGAATAGGGACTATTCACCTTAGCTGCTTTAAAATAATATAGGATTGGGTGTAAAATAACTTCCGAAAATGAAAGTTATCGAAGATACATATCCACCGGTTGACTGAGATCATTTGTGTGTTTAGTTGTCTGCATTTTTATGTGAAATCACGTTTTAAGCGAATTGTGTCACGCGGTCAAAATTTAAACTTTTATCATACCCGAATGAATGAAAAGGTTCGCGTTCCAGGTGTCTGCATGGATAGGGGAGAAGAGGTGTCGAGCATCGGATCAATTGATTTATTTTCCTGAGCTTTCGAAATCGTGTAGGAGTTTATATTCAAAGGTGAGTCATAGCAATAAAACGAGGGTAATTATAGTTGCCATTGGCTATTTAACTGTCAGGAATTATCAGGTTGTCAAGGCGTTAGAAACAGAAAGTAAAAAGGATGGGGAGGAGGGCAATTAGTTGTTAGTGGAGTTGGGGGGGGGGGAATTATAAAGGTGTACGTTAATAAGGTGTCCGTGGAGCAGGGGGTCATTAACAGTAAGTAGTGTGACGCCTTGTCACCCAGTAGAGGGTCCTGGTAACCCCGCCTCTTCCACTGACCAGCCTGTCATGGGATCTCCTTCTTATGCAATCCTTACGCTCGGCTTGTTCTTGTTTCGTCCTTCCCTCTCATAATGACGCAATACTTTGTAGGACACTGGGAGGTCTAGATGCCTGTTGATCGAGTTGACGTCTGAGTACCATGCCTAAAGCATCAGCCGTTCGGCTTCTGAGTTTCCTCGGCCTATGATAGTTGCTCCTTGAAGATCGAAATCATGGCCAGTCTCTGCGACATGTGCTGCAGGTTTAGAGTTTTGATCCAGTCTCCCAGATGCCCGTTTGTGCTCGTGAAGGCGAGTCTTCAATTTGCGGCCTGTTTCTCCAACGTAATTGCAGTCTCCCTCATTGCAAAGTATCTTGTAGACAACTGCAGAGGTTTCTGTAGGAGGCGGTCTGTCTTTAGGTTGCATCACCCGTCGGCGTATTGTCACCTGCGGTCGGTGGGCTATGCCTACGCCAACAGGTTGCAACAGCCGTAAGACTGCTACGGAGAACCCATTTATGTATGGGTTCGAATTGTTGTTGCACAGGCCGTCGTCTGTTCATTCGGCCCTTGCTCTATTTGATAAATGACTTTGTGTGTTCATTTGCTCGGACGAGTTCCTGAAAGTATTGTTTTTCAGCTCTTCTGGCGGCTGGTGTGCTTCAATATGTTTCCACTCTTTGGAAGAGAGTACGAACGCAGCTTTGTTTGAGGGATGATTGCTGTTGATGTGTAACACTTGGTTTGTGTCGGTAACCTTTCTGAATACTGTGGTTTGCAATATCCCAGTTGAACACCGGCGCACAAGGACATCGAGGAAGGGGAGTTGGTTGTTTCTTTCCGCTTCCATCGTGAATTGGATATGTGGATCAACCGAATTCAATAAATCTGTGAGGTGCTCGATGTCAGATGTTTTGACAATGACGAAAGTGTCATCGACATAACGAGCTCAAAACTTTGGTTGATACTTGGTGAGGACGAAGTGTTTTATCCGTTGGAGGACCACTTCAGCAATCAGGCCTGGTAGAAAGAGCCCATGGGAGTGCCTTTAATTTGCTCATACATTTGCCAATCGAAAGTGAAGTAGGTTTTAAGGCAATGTCGTCGGAGTTTGAGCGAATAGTCACACATCAGAGGTTTGTCGTTCTCGTCGTAGCGTTCATTTAGAAGTTCTCTCGCAACACCAATCGCTAGTTGCTGTGGGATAGAGGTAAAGCGTGGAACCATATCAAAGGATGCCATTGATTCATCTGGTTCAACTGTAGATGTTTTATTCGGTCAAGGAACTGTTTGGCAGAAGCTACGGTTGCTGTCAAGCCTTCTGCCAGGAACTTCAGATAAGTACACATCCATTTTGCCAAACCGTATGCGGGGTGCTACGAAGGGAGACAATTGGCCTAGGTAGTATGTTTTCTTTGTGAACTTTCGGCAGACCATAAAATCGTGCTGGAGATATGTCGGTTGGCTTCATGGAAAACCAATCGCTGGGCGTTATTGCGTCGCAGAAAGTTTTCTTTAATTTACAAACATTCAGATTTTATGCTTACGCAATATGCATGTGTATACCTGCACTGTTAATTAATTATTTGCATATATTCTTCAGAAAAACAAGATGTATCGTCAGGTTATGCAGCTTTGCATGTTTGCCAATTGATACCTGGACTCTGAAATACCAAACTGAATGTTTTTATCAACTGGACTGTATCGTGGAAGACGCTATAATTCAGATTTTTGTGTGGTTTTGATCGCATTGTAGCTCGCTCTCGGTTCATGACTTTTTTACAAGGCAACACCTCGAAAGCCATCATTTTTTGTCACGGTTGCAAGATAAAATCAGATTTAGGTCAGTTTTGCAGACCTAGATACATCAACTGCCAACTTTTTATACAAGCACCCAAGTAAATCAAAAGGGGCTTATGTCACATTTAGTATCGTTTTACTCCATCATTTTAACGGATTAAAACCACAGTGAGAGGAAATTTAAATCAGCTTCTACATAATTGCCGTTTCTATACTGCGCACAGAGACATTGCCTGAGCAGGAGAATCAGTCATGTGGGTAACACCGGACCCAGCAATAATTCTGACGACAGCGAGTATAATTGTTGCACCATTCGCAAGCCCGCATCCGACGCGGACACGGAAATCGTGGCAATTAACGAGTCGAACGCGATGTGTCCAGTCATCAGCGAACCAGTTAAGACCCACGCGCTGCTTACAGGAACTGATTATTATATTTCGAATGCAGATGACAGCTATGAACTATAAATACCGTGCAATCTGTGCATGACTCAGACTATTGTCCCACTACCTATGATAAAGGATTACCGACAGAATCAAAAATGTCAGGAAAATAAAACTCTTCTTATTCATCAAAAGGTCCGGAATAGTACTGATGAATAAGAATTATTATGCTGCAAAACTAGAAGCTATCCTAGCAGATCGTTCAAAGTTCTTACAGTTCGAGAAGGATAAGGATCGAGCAGAAGCCGTCGAGGGTCAGTTAATTACAGTTCTCAAAGACCTCCACAAATAAAGTATTTTGTCTGACAAAGAGCTTGAAGGACTGAGACCTGTAGACATGACAGTATCCAGAATATGTGGCATTCTGAAAATCCACAAACAGGGGTTACCATTGCGTCCTAGCTTGGATATGAGAAACTCTCCTGATCACACCATCGCCAAATGGCTGGGAGAAAAGCTGAAGCCACTTGGAAGTGACCTATACCGTCGAGGTTTGAGAGGCACATTTGAGTTTGTTGAAGCTATAAAGTGTACGAATTTTGGTGTAAGTAGGATGCTCTCGTAGGATGTATAATCACTTTTTACAAACCTAACCATAGTAGAGACCGAAGAGCACCTCTGTGGCTTTATTCGGGACACCAACTACCAGATAGAAATGCCCGTGAAAACCCTAAAAGAGCTACTTACGTGATGCACGCAAGATGTGCAAATTCTTTGCAATGGTCAGTTTAACAGACAAAAAGATCGTGTGGTGATGGGTTCACCGCTTGACCCGTTTCTCACAAACGTCTTTACGGGCAAGCTCGAGACAACGAGTCTAAGGGACATCATCAATGACCTTGCATTTTACGGTCGATATATGGATGACATCTTCTGTTTGACCGACTGTGACGCTGACACCGACGCCCTGGTCGCAAAGTTTAACAGCGAGCATCCATTTCTCAAATTTTATGCAGGGCCTGAGGTAGACGATGATGCCGTTCTGTGAATGCAAGCTGGTGAACCTACCCTGCGCAGGGAATTCAGCAAGAAAACCTGGACGGCACGATACACGAAATTTCACAGTTTCGTCCCCCTAAATATAAAACGAAATCTAGTCCAGGGATCAGCAGCTGGAGTAGGACAGATCTGCTCTCCTTACATTTTCGAAGCAAAACTCCAGCAGCTACACCACATACTTTTAAAAATGGATACTCGGAGATTTTCATCCTCAGAAATATTGGCGGGCACGCCAAAAAGTGAGCTGGTCAGAAG
This sequence comes from Ligula intestinalis, assembly GCA_036362985.1. Classification (NCBI taxonomy): domain Eukaryota; kingdom Metazoa; phylum Platyhelminthes; class Cestoda; order Diphyllobothriidea; family Diphyllobothriidae; genus Ligula; species Ligula intestinalis. Next base: position 11,801,273 of record JAYGXS010000006.1, on the reverse strand, counting down.
ACACCTGAGGACCACAATCGCCAGCACTTTCCCCGCAGGTATTCGTCACAAACTCGTCCCTCCTACGATTGGGAGGTAAAGACCGACTCCCGTTGAAGGCCACATCTATGTGTGTTGACTCTTTCAATTGCTCCTGTGGAGCAGGATACATTGACCGAACAAAGAGGAGCCTGGAAAAGAGGGTACGTAAGCACATGCTGGCCTGTTTAATCAAAAGTGAAACTTTATCGATATGGATTTCTATTATAGCACATCTTGTCGATACGAATAATCGAGTCGATAATAACAAAGCCTTTCTGGTAGTCTACCGAACACCAGCTAACTTTTCCAAAGACCTGCATCAACGGGTGCTTGCAACAGCTGAAGTGGTGGCTATATGCCTGGCGAATTCAGTGTTGTGTCGTCAGAGGACGATGACGCAAGCTTTTGCACTTCCGTGGCCGAACCCGACGCAAGATGGCGATCGCATTTCGCCCCCAGCGTCCAGTGACAGTCGCTCGCTTTGTGAAAACAGCAGCAATTATCATTCCATGTATCCGACCTCTGATCAACGCCCGCAACCTAACCCAATTACCTCCCCTACCCATCCCCGAACACAAGAACCTCCACACGCCGACCTCGCCATTCGGGCGACATGTAAACGATTAATTGTAATCAGACTACACTCATAAACCCCGCCTAACTGTACAGTTTTCATTACCCCTTCAAATGTAATGGTCTGATGAAGATTTGCTGAAGACATAGTTTTGCCAGCAAAGGATTAATAGTATACAAACCTCAACAATGGACACACCAAGACAATATCGAAGGGAGTTGGCCAAATCGCCTGACTCTATACAAGGAAACGACACACGTTTAAAACTAACGCCACGCAGGACATAACTAGTTTTGGGAAAACTTGGTTTAAACCGCCAGCGCGAAAGGTGGCTGGGAGCGGCTGGACGAGTGGTTTCTGGAGTAACCGCGGCAACTACAGGGTGCCCCACGAAAAACCCTTAAATTTATGATAATGTTTATACTGTTATAAAAATAAAAATTATTGATTACAATTATAACTGACGACTTTATTGTGTAATTAACAAACTGTAACTTAATAACAAGTTACAGATACCGCTCAAAATGCTGTCCATTAACTGCAGAACAGCGACGTAAGCGATCCATCCAGCTCTGAGCTGCTCGACGAATGACATCAAGAGGGATGTTGTTCCATGTGTCCATCAACACATGTTTTATTGACTCAATATCAGTGATTCCTATTCTTCGTCTGTGAACCTCCTGTAAGAGTACACTCCAAATGCAAAAGTCCATTACATTCAGGTCAGGGCTCTTGGATGTCCATTGCTGGGGTGTGATGAAATCTGGAGTGTTAACTCGGAGCCAGGCGACAGTGTCATTGGCACTGTGTGGCTTTGCACCATCTTGCTGCCACGTCCAGGGTTCTCCCTGCATTACTTGATCAATATCTGCAAACATCTGCGGGCACATCTCCTCTCTGTAAACAACTTGATTTACAGTTTTTTTTTCTCTGACTCGGTGCAACACCTTCCTGCCCGGCAGCATCTCCTTCAATAAAATAGAGGTCTGTTTTGCCTTGCCAGGAAACAGCACCATAGCACATGATAGATTTTTGCTGCTTGTCTACCTCCACCAACAAAAATTCATCAGGAATATCAGTTTTGACTTCCACTGCACGATATATGCGTTCATTTTGCCTATTCAGTGGTTCAGACAAGCAGAATGATGATTCATCGGAGAAACACATTTGTTTCCATTTTTCTCCTTCACCGAAGCGCTGAAGCATGGCATCACACTTTGTCTTTCGAGCTTGCTGTTGTGCTTCAGTTAAAACATGGCACTGAATACGTCGAAAACATTTTAAATTGGATTTTGCAATTGGTCTGTGCACATAGCCTTTTGACAATCCCAGTTCTTTACAAATTTCACGTTGACTTGAATATCTTCTGTGATGATCTGGTAGAGTTACGGCAAGTTCCAAGACTGCTCGCCTTTTTGGGGAATCGTGCCTGCAAGAAGTGCCACTACCAGGCTTACGCACCTTTGCTACAGGTGATCCACCTGGTTTGAATGCAGCCGCAACACCTCTAAACTGGTCAGTTGTAATGGCACCAAAAAATTGAGGCAAAATGTTCTGACATTTCTGCAACCCCTATGTTGGATGTTGTTTACAGAATAGGACGATGTCCTCGCGCTGGAAATTGCTTAGCTGTGGCATGGGTCTACACGTTTTTCCAGAATATTCCTGGCATATGGTGCGCAGGTGGGCATTTTAGAACCTTCTCCATTGCGACCACCACCCACGTTGTGTGGGTGCTCCTCACCACTGAGCGGAACATGGCGTGGGCGACATGAATGCGGGTGCTAACCAACGGGAGCGGCCTCACTTCGGATGTGGCCCAGGTGTTCTGTTTTCTCCGCCATCGATCGTGACGGCATGGGCGGTCCCGCTGCCGTAACAATCACAAACTTAGGGGTTTTTGTGGGGCACCCTGTAGGTCAAGAAGGGGATGTGGGGGGAGAATGGACAACTGGCTCTCCACCACAGTCATGGCACGGGATTTCATCTCAGGGAGTCTAAATAACTGTCTATGACATCAGGGGGGCTGGGTGCAGTATTCAGTCATGTGCAATCGAGTGGAAAGGTAGACACGGGGGCGGCCACCATTCGAGGGAGGTGAGGTCCGGCTTATTAAGGGCAATATAGGTAAATACCGCTGAAATCCCTCTTGGTACAGAGCAGCTTTGAAGCGCAGAACATATGGCGTTGCCAGTACTGGAACTGCGTAAAAAGGACAGACAGTAAAAAGACCTAAGGAATTGCTCAGAATTCTAGGGGCTTGAATGCCATTTGTGGGGTTTTAAGGAGAAAAACTGTCGCCCGTAGTGGGAGGGGTGGGGGTAGAGTATATGCAAATTGGATGGCCTGCTGCTGGAAGTGTTTGAAGCCTGTCAAGAGGAGCCCATCGTGATTATTATCAATATCCTAAGGGTCACACGAGGAGAAGATCGCAGAAGTCACGAGAACATCACCGTGTGATAAAGATGCGTTCATCATACGCCCTTGTTGGTTATCGGGTGTTCCAGGTGACGAAACACGAGGACAGACTTCGTAAGAAGTAAATAATTGTTTGTAGGTCGGAAGGGGGGTTCGATGGAAAAGGGATGTGGGGAAGTCCAAATTCGTTCAGCCGAGAACAAGAGGTTGCATGCGCATGGCCGGTTGTATTGAGCAAACGAATGCACCTAGATGTACCCGCTACTTAAATAAGCAAAGTAGAATTAATATAGCAATATATTACCAAGAGGCATATCACAAATTCCTATGATCCATTTTTTGTATTCTTCGAAAGCAACAGCAACCCTAACCATCATTAAATTGATGGAATATGAGAAACATTTTAACAAAATGCGCCCGAGGGAAAATTAACAATGTTACAGTCTACCCGCCCAAGCGGATTCCGCTGCTGTTTCATGTGACTGCGATCGCGATCGGCAACGAGGCCTAATTTAATCACCGCTGGTCGCGGCCGCGTGTGACATTATGCGCTAAAATCTCAGTGTTTCATGAGACTTAAAAGTACGCTACGCCGAAGTCATGCGTCATTTCAATCGACATCTTTCATCTCTTCTAGCAAACAAAACACCCACGCGCGTCCGCAAAGAGTCCCCCATCTCACTGTCTTGTCTCTCTGCATACTTTAGTTTTATGGCATTGAATATTATTGCAACTTATTGTCAATGTCTTGCTTAAAACATTTGCCATTACACAGACCTGAGGTTGACGGGTAGAAGCTTCACGCTTTCCAAAACCTATGGCCTCTTACCACGCAGCAAAACAGTGACGAGATAGCGGCATCAAGCATCCGCAGGCCACCGACGCCGTCACAAGACGTTGACACCTTGCGTCCCCACACCTCTTAACAAAACTCGAGATGAGGACCAAGGGACAACATTAAGCAAATGTCGGACTCCTTCCCCTCTTCCCCTACCCCTTTTCTGTGGTTCCCAATTAAGACTAGAATCTGATCCATTTGATCCCCTTACACCTCTCTTACCCATCTTCCTCTTTGTTACTGCTGCTTGGTTGCCTAAATCTTTCGTTTACTCTATCCTCCTTTATATAACTGCATTGCCTGAGGATGAATAAATCTAAAATGTTCGTTCGCCTTCATTGACTTGAAAACCTATGGACTTAAAGCATTAAACAGGACTTGGTTAAGTGAAGTTGACTGGCACTGACCACATCTCCCCTGCTTTTATCACCCAAATGGCCTGACTTATAGCTTTATATTTATATTAAACGACATCTGACGATTGCAGCAGCATAATTTTTTGAGTTAGCAGGATATGCACATGACACTTTACAGTATTTTTGCCAAGTGGCAGAAGCGAGTGTAATAAACAACCATCTGTGCTCGAAAGGTGTCGGTTTCGATTTTGTGAATTTGTTAGATGCCAAGAAAATTAGTATCTTTTTGCGGTTAGGCAGATAAGCAAGGATTTCGTAGAGCATATTTCATGTATTTATCTGACATTTGTATCAAGCTTTCCCATCTTCTTTCGCAGGATATTAAGGCTAACAAAATTCTATGCCGAGATCCTTTAATAACACATAATCATTACTAAGCTATAAAGATTGGTTTGTAAAGTTCAGGACCAAAATTTATGTGACAAACACAATAGAAGACCAACTTAGATATTCGATAGGCAGAAAGTTGACGGACAGTTTTACCGTTTAAACCCAGAAACATCAATTAGCAGCGAATAACCGATACAGACTTCAGCAACTTTGAAAACTGGAAACGAGTTCTATTGGTAAAGAAGACACACGATCGAGCACTGGAACAAATTGTATGTTGTCCTGAGCTTTCGAGCTTTAGCATGAGCCCATCGTCAGAGGTGGAGAAACAGCAATAAATGGGGTAGCTACTCGGGACGTGTGTTGTTATTTCTTCACCACTGACGATTGGCTACTGCAGGAGCTCGAAACCTCAGGAAAAAAATACATTTTGTTCCAGTGCTCGATCATTTGTCTTCTTTAACAATAGACATACCTGGAATGCAAACATTCTCTCTCATTCGTAAACGAGTTCTACTGTTCATGGCAAATAAAAAGTTAGTGTACAGAAGTAGACAGTTTGCACAAACAGTACAAGGCCGCGGGCGGCCTTTGCATACGTGGTCCGGTTTAAGGCTAACTGTTGTACCTCTCGGTCTTAATTCAAGTAAAGTTCTATGTGAGATGCGAATTATACGATTGACAGTTGGTAGATCGATATATAATAAAACTCAGTACTTACTTCTGCTGTGGGTAAGGCCTGTAAACATAATTGGCGTCCTATTTATATCAATATTATTCAACAGTTATAAATTACACAAATTTCCCTCCCCAGTAGTTGTAGTATACCTTAAATTTCGATAATTTTTGCGAATATTTTGACTGTTTTGCCTCGGGTCGCATGTCCATAAAAACATCCGCGTAACGACCGATCGGGATCGGCCATTTTCCCTAATGTAAGCATCACCGGTCCATGTGAAAGTGGCGTCGACAATTACCTACATCTGTCACGAGTGATTTAGAACATGCTAACTTTCGCAGATTTATCGTAAGAAAACCCGCAGAAATGCAATAACTGCCTTAGCCTGAATGGTTTTCATCCGGTGAGTTTCTTCCTTTCTCCTGTTAACCGATGACTTAACTACTGTCATGCTGTCCTGAGGATTTTATTGAAGTATCTCGAATTACTTTCAGGTAGTTCCCATTCCTAGAGCTACAATTCTTCCAAGCCGTCCCAGTTACTGCTCCAATTTTTCGCCATCAGATGTGTAGTGTGTTCGTTACGTGAACTGACCCAGGGAAAGCGGGAAGGTTCACTGATTGACAGTAAATCTATATTCACGCAGTCCAGCGTACTGGTCACTAAGGAACTGACGTTTTTGAACCTCTTACCACGCGCTATTAGGCACCGCTTGCAACGCTGTCAAAGTATGGGTTGAGTCGGCTCTTTTTAGGACTGTTAGTCAGACTATAATGGCTTCGCTTTACTGTGACTCGCAGTCACGAAGCTGAGCCTCGAGCCTGATATAGCTGGGGTAGGAATCTGCTGTATGTAGCAGAGGGTAAGACGGGCTGTTTTACCTTGTCAAAAATTACACCATAGCTTATTCCAGGATACAGTTTAGAAAAGTTAGATTCAGTTGCTGGATTAGGAAGGTTTATGGGCCTGATCTTTGGGTTACGGACGTAAAAATTTTGTCAGAGAGAGGATCGCTGGTAAGGGTGGTGCAGGCCCCTGGAATAAAAACACTAGGGGACACTGTTGTCGTGCAAAAACATATCTAAAGCGTAAGCAGCTCCAAGGTCAGGTGCTGGGGTTGCAATTGATTTGATGATTGCTCTGTTGAGTGGTTTCTTCGGTGAATAAGTTTTCAGCAATTAATAATCAGACCAGTAAAATTGCAGAAATCTCGAAAATCGTACATTTGGACAGGGCTACTAAGCGTCCTTTGATTACAACCCATCGCTTTTTCACGCCTTCCGCATGGCGAGATCGACTTTTAGAAACCCTTGCGCTGGGGTATGGGGGAGGGGAGGATATGAGGATAGGTTCTGAGTATTAGTCATGAGTCAGGTACGTGGAGGGCTAATTACTGTCACCTGCACGAGGTGACCGACTGTCACTAGAAGATTGGGGCGCCATGCGATCGCCCACTAGCGTCGGCGTCGGCCATGGAAGCGTAAGGAGGACGTGAAGGAATAAATGTACATAGATGTGGCTTTCAACGGGCGTCGGTCCTAACCTCCCAATCATAGGAGGGTGAAAATTCGCCAAGAACACGCGTAAGTCTACCGCGGGAAAGCGCTAGTGATCGCGGTCTTCAGAGGTCATGTTATCAGTTCACTTGTTGCAAAGTCATTCTTATGAACACGCCTTTCTTTTCTGTGGTTGAAGTGGCAGACTTTTGGTGCGTTCGCTTATTCTTACAAGGACAAACCTTTCTGGGTATTCATTTTAAAGAAGCATGTTTTGCAGCTGTTAGCGTTCTACTTCGACAGGTAAAGGAGAGCAGATCCGTTGTACTTTAACTACTAATTACTGGACTAGATTTTGTTTTATATTTAAGGGAACAAACCTGTCAAAGTTGATGCATCGTCCCATTCAGGTTTTCTTTTTGAAAACCTCACGCAGCATTTTGCCTTTCTTTGAATGACTTCAAGAAAACGTCGTTTCGTTACATATCTCAATCTCATAAGAAAACTTGAGCGATGGTTGAGCGCTGACCATAATGTCGGTGTCAGTGTTATGGTCTGTTGGACAGAAGATAAAATAAACGTATCGTCAGTTAAATTCGAGAAGAAGACGACTCGATCGCTGGGACAATACTTGTAAAAGTATTGCCGCAATTTTCAAATGCTTCCTGGGGCTCGCGTGTTTGCTCGTATTGGCACTTAAATGCGAGGTCATTTATGGTGCCTCTAAGACTTAATTTCTCAATGTTGCCCATAAAGACATTTGCGAGACATGGGCCAAGTTATTCACCCATCGCCACCCCGTCTTTCTGCCTGATGGCATATGAAGACGTCGATCACTTGAGCTTTCCCCGCGGCGAACTTACGTGTGTTCTCCACGGACTCTCCCCCTCATACGATTGAGAGGTAAGGTCGACTTCCGTTGAAGGCCACATCCATGCGCAGTAGCCGTCTTGGCCTGCGTCCAACGCCCTGGTTGCTTCATAGCGGGCGACTTGAGAGATGCGCTCGACCAACACGGAGACTAGTTAAAGACATGGCGAGTGCCAATCGGTCTGTGCATCCCATACCGGATTCCTGATGGGAAGAGTGGTAGCACATCTAGGCACAGACTCACACCGTGCCAATCTCTGGCGCACAATTCCCGCATCAGGCCACTGACCGGCCACTTTCACCAGTGCATATGAAAACTCTAGAGCTTACATCATCGATATGTGTGGGCCAGTCTGTTATAATCCAGTTAGTTCTGCATCGCCGGTTGTTACAGCCCAATATTTGGAACCCAATTGTAGGCAGAAGAAGGCAAGAGTGCGGTTCTGATAGGCAATAACTTTATTAGCAGAAAACATTTTGTCCCAGCGATCGAGTCTTCTTCTTCTTAATGGCTTTACTCAACAGCACACAAAGACCGTGGGGCTTGCGGGGTCTGGGAGGTTCTTTAGCTTGGCCACTCCGGCATATTTATATGGCTCCAGTCTTTCCCAAATATTCCTAGCGTATAGTGTGCGAGCAGAAATTCTAGACTCATTTCCACTACGGCCACTGCCCCCACTATGTGAGTGGTCGTCTGGTTTGCTCGACGCACGGCGCGGGTGGGATGCATGTGGGTGTGACGCACCGGGGGAGCCTGGACTGCGGTCATGAGTCAGTTGGTCTGTCTTTTCCGGTGACTGCTGTGAGTGCATGGGGATCCCGCCTCCGTAACACAGTCGAAAACTGCCGCTACTAACATTCATTATGTATACAACAGTTTTCCAGCAAATGACAACTGAGGTTGTATGCAAATTTTGCAAACGATTTTGGAATGATCCTCTAGTCAGAGAGCCCGTTCCACGCTCCAATGACTCTCTATGCGAAGGCGTTCCGTCGAACGACCATATGGGCAAAATTCTTCTGCAGCTTAAAGAGATGACCCGACAGATGGTTCGGTCGAGACCATTCAAAGAAGTCCCCAAATTGGAGGCGCACTCACGGCTTCTGACAATTCGGTGGCTCTGAAGGAGATCACTGCGTAGTTGCCCGTAGTTGAGAAGAGAAAAATGCACTTCGGAAGCATACCTGGTGACCAAACGTAGCTTTCGATAAATTCTCCTCGGGCCATTACTGTTATATAGGGAGGGGGTAAAAAGCAACATGCTAGCAATTATGTTCATCTTTACGGGAAAATAAGTCATGGGGAAAGAGGAGGAATGATGTTGCTAGTACTCGGTTGGCTTTGAGGCGATGAAAGTTTATTGAATCCGGAGAGGCCGAGTGTGGGAAGGGAGAGAAAGTGCTGAACGATGCAGGCAGTTATGTAACCGTTGGCCATGCCAAGCTCGGGGCCTGCAGGAGGTTCTTGTGCGCGCATGAAACTGGCTTACTCAACCGGATCGCGGTTGCTTCTGCTGTAGCTAGCAAGCGTCCACCCAGGGACTTTGGGTAGCCTGGTAGTTCAGACAGTCTGACTTCGTAAGGCAGATGACCAGGATTCTTGACCGTCATCGTAGCCCTAGTTTGCACTCATTCCATCTTCATATAATCCGTCCTCAACCACGGACGCCATGCGCGGACGGCATACTCCATGTGCAAACGAAAAAACGCTTCACAGGCTTTTTTGAACATTTCTTTATTAGTTGAGCCAATTGTGAAAAAACTCGCGGCATTTGGCGGGATTTGAACCCGCATAAGAGAGAGGCCTTTCATGCAAGCCAACGCTCTAGCTATTGATCCAAGTGTGATTAAACTCACTGTGTAAAGCGCAACATTTGTAGCTTAATTAGGTAGAGCGTTGGCTTGCGTAAAGTCCTCCCTCCTATGTGGGTTCGAATCCCGCCGAATGCCGCGAGTTTTTTTCACAATTGGCTCAACTACATTTACCAAATCATCCAAAATCAACTTAATAACTTCTATATTAGTATGAACAAATCATCGCCTCAGCGCAAATAAGACCTGTTTCGCGCATTTATCTGTTCTTTCACACTGTTATGATAGTTTAAGCGAGGAGTTTATTAGAACACCAACATTCTCCTGGTATTTAACGCTCTAAAGAGGCTGCCAATCGAGTAGGCACTGGACGGAGCCATCCTCTTCATTGGTTCATTTAGAACCCATCCATCTGTTTAACTTTTCAACTGCTTATTGCCCCAGTTCACGTAGTACAAGCCTATCTGTCAATGGTATCAATATGGGAGGTTATGTAAATATTGGTTGCCCATAACTATTTAAGCATTAATCTTTCCAGCTTACAAACTGTTTTCTGTCTATTGCTAGTGGTTCTGAGTACCCACGTTCATCTAAAGGGCCGTAAATAAACAGCTGCTGGACCTAGCGACACATGCACTCACATCGCCAGGGCTTGCTCTGCTCAAAATATTCCACATAAACTCACAGTAACAAATTTTATTTCAAGGAAACATAAAGGACGTAATTCTTAGCGTTCTTTCGGAATAAACCATAAACCGACCAGGGACTTGTTCACCTAGCATGGCAGCAGTCTTGTTTCAACCCCCGGTAGAACTGGTTTTGTTGGGAAAGCGCAGACTGGGGCTGCGTTCTCGAAATAAAACAAAGCGAAAATGTGGAGTCCCTCGAGAGGACATGCTGTAGGTGTTTGTGTAGACAAGAAGAATGTCCTCCGAATCAGAAGTTAGGTAAGACAGAGTTGAGAGGAAGAGCTTTACTGGGCAGAAAAGAGGTTAATAATAGACACTGCCAAATGATCACAAACGCAGCGTTCAATGAACATTTGGGACAGTAAAGAAGTGTGGGTGTGCACCTGTGTGCGCAGGATTGGGGGCAATCAGAAAATGTAACACATTAATTGTCGTTAAACTGCTAGGCAAAGGGGCAAAGAGGCTGAGCACCAACCCAACCGAGAGACAGGAAAGAACGTATGACGGACAGCCACATGTGGCGATAGTTGACGCAACTGCTACCTTGGCGAACGAAGGCACGGTGAGTTAACGCAACACTACTCAGTGCGCGCTGTCACAAATGTGACTAATACATATGTTGAATCGCCAAGTTCATACATAATACAGTGTTTTTACCTTTAGACATGTGGAACCTGTCCTTAATTTTCCCAAACTTCCTCTATCGTCACTCGTTTAACTTCTGTCATAATTTTTAGGGCTGCTTTCCCGTCTGATGTCAATAGCGCGGATAAAATAAACAAATGATTCCTGTACTCAATCCATCTTCTGAATTTCGCTAAAGTAATATCTTTCTCCAAGCGGCGTAACCTGTGATCTGGATACATATTCCTGTGCACAGCGAGTGCGAATTAAATGCAACAGAAATTTAAAGCGTTAGGAGTAGAATAATATATGCAAGCCACGGCTGCATAAATCGATTGAGATTCTGTTTGTCCTTATCACAAGGTAAACCAACATCCGTTACTAGTGGCCTGTGGGCCCTGCGACTGGTTCAGTTCATGTGGTAACCGATGAGACATGCAGGTAAAGGCTGATTAGCGGATGGCAAAAAGAGACCACAACGTGAAGGATCCCGAAGACCGTGACTCCTGGAAAGAACGATCAGCGATCAAATATCCGCCTGACTAAGCAGAAAGGAAGATTGGTCGATTTTACGTTTAGTTCAATAACAACATTTGGAATCGCACGCTACCCTATGCCCCCAGAGAACAGTCACATTCACTCCGAGTCTTTGACAAACAGACAGCAAACACACTCTTCCATCAGCACAGCCTCTTTCTCTCAAATCCTCAATGGACCGACTTTGTCATGTTAGCGGCGATGGAATGAAGAGCTGACTAAGCTCATTTACCACATTCCAACTCCGAGAACACTGTATGTAACTGAATTCTTCATCCGCCATGCCAATCCATCGGTGTGAATATGAATTATCACACACAGTTGTTTGCTAAATCTGCTTTGTAACCGGTACTTGGAAGCTTTTGTAGGAAAGGTAATTTTTTAAATTGTAATTTGCATATTCTTCCTAGTACCAAGATGCAAATAAATTTTCCGCCCGTTAAAAAGTCGAGGACATTCGGGTGACTAGTCAGGGCCCACCTCACTCGCACGTGTTAACTGAGATCCCTCCATGAACCATAAGCAAATAATTTTGGACGGTGGCATGGTTTGATGTTATGGCGAAGAGTGCACCAGAATCTCGACTTGGACCGAGGTGAGCGCACAATGGACGTGAGTCTACATCAAAACCCTCACAGGGGCTCCTATTGTACTGTGCAAGCTAGAAGCAACTACGCGACACATGCACCATAGGAAATTAATCATGCCACGTCTCCGTGAAAATTCACATAATTTACGTCACAGCTTGCCTGTAAGGTCAACTATTCATCACCAGTCTTGTTCTAGTTCATGCCATAGTTTCGCTCCGAGTGGACTGCAGCATTACTTCTCGTATCATTCATGAAAGCTTTTTTATCAATGTTACTTATTTTTTTATTATTCACGCAAAATCCCAAGTCATCCTGAAATTTCCAGTTATACAAAATAACGTTTCATGTGATTTAATAAATAATCAACAAGTCTTAGTTTTAACAAAGACAGCAGTTTACATAGATGACATTGTGTTTGAAGTATGGTGTACTAAAAAAGATTTATCAGTATGGCTTTAAAAAAAACTAAAGTAAATTATTTGTTACAGCAGTGGCGCTCTTGGCCTTCATCTACAATTATCTCAATCACAAATTTGAAAAATTCAGAATTCCGCGATAACAATAAAAGTTCATCTTCTGCTCACCAGAATAAATTTGCAAATTTGCTGATATTTCGGAAAGCTGGCGCGGCTGTCCTTGGTCGAAGCGAATGCTAACTTTATCGATTGACCACCAACTGCCGTCACACCAAGCCTAAACTCACACGTATGGCAAAAAGCACCTGGCGAAAAAATCGATCAGCTTAAAGCCAACACACACAGCCGCAACTTTAAACTTGTGATCGATAAACTCAGTATTCGCTTCGACATAGGACAGCCGGCTCAGCTGTCCGAAACGTCAGCAAATCTACAAGTTTATTCCCGGGGGCAGAAGATGGGCTCTTTTCTCAAGCAGTAAGGGGGAGAACCAACCTCTCCTTACAATATTAATAATTTATTCAAAATAAAAATGACGGTGACACTGTTTTTTGATGATCCTCGTATAAAATATATCTGAGGAAATAAAAAGACTGGTAACAGTTTATAATAGGAGTTTCGCAAAGGTCCACCGGCGAAAGTTAAACTGAAAGAAATTAAAGTTAAACGCGTGAGAATGTCCTATGAATGTCAACTTGACCAAATGGATCTGAAAGACGAACAGCGTATATGACCTGCATCCGCGTTAGCTGAAATAAAAATAGTCAGAAGTCCGGCCGAATTTATTCGTCACGTGAGAATCCGGAAGAGCGATCCAGCGAATTAGCGAATCGCTTTGCCTGGTGGTTTTGCACGCGCCACAACATACACAGACTGAGGAGGCTGAAGAAGGTGAAAAAGAGGCAGAGGGCGAGGAAGAGACCCCACGCAAAGATGCGGGGAGCCAGGCCCGAGGCTCCACAGCTCATGAATACTACTGAATCGAACGCGTAGTACAGACTGCCACAGGGCAGAAGATTTTGAGTCAGATTTTTGAAGGCCTCATTTCCTGTTTTCTTGACGGACCCAAGGACAGCTCGCGTGAAATCGTCAAGAGGCGGAGTAAGGGCTTTCTCTACCGATGGTTTGTCTTTCGTTGCCTAGATGTAAATAAAGAGAACTCATCGAGTCTGTCCATCTAGGTACATGGTACATGGTACATGGCTGGTACAAAAATGTGATATACCATCTTCTACTGTGTACCCGCTATTCGGTATAATTTAAATCTTTGGTAAATGGATAAATTCTCAAATACTAGATAAATATGTGAGTTTTAGATCAGAGGGGGATGCATTCGGAACAAATAATGAAGAAAAGGGGAGGTTCATTGGAATAATCAAGATGAACTTGGTGACACCGCTTCTTTGTAAGACGAAATAACTGGAGTGACAGAGTACGGTTGCACTAGAAGGTTTAAGCGGACAGAACCGCTAGATCGGCGGCGTGTGAGGTGAGTCATCGTTTCTCGAGGCTTGGTATTATACGGCGGGCATTATCAACTGCCACGTCGATTTGAACGACCGATACGGTGGCTAAAGACCAAAACTTACCGTCCCCCGTCCTAATTACACAGCCTTGACCGCTAAACCAGTCAAACCAACATCTACCGACCCACCAACCGTCCTCACCTTTCCAACCGCACGCCACCCACAAAGAAACGATGACTCACCTCACACGCCACTGTTCTGTTCGTTTAAACTTTCTATACTAATTTCATTCTCTCATTTCATTATATTCCGTCTGACGAAAAACCGGTGACATCAGCTCCAAAATTCTCATATACATCTTGATTGTTGCAAAGCATTTTTCCTTTTTTTGAAATATATGAGTGTATTTTTTGTTTAAGTGCCCTGATTTACTATTTTTAGAAAGGAAAAAGAATAGATCTACAATCTTATCAAATATTAACCTCAAGTTTAAGTGCATTATGGAGACGAAAGTTCAACTGTCTTATTTATTAGTGAATGTGTAGGCTAATCATTAGTGGTTTCAGTCGCGTAAGAAGATTGGCTTTTAAACGAGCTTCTTTACAGGTGTTTGCAAAACGCTCTCGTCAGCAAATGATCGCTTGGAAAAATAAACCTTACAGAGAGTATATAGTTTCATATTCCCTCGTGTACCCAGATGGTAACGTACTACGCTTTCTTCCATGTCCACATTTAAATAATGACTATCTCTGGGCTGCCAAATATTTACAATGATGAGATTTTTATCAGGCCCCGTGAGATGTCCACGAATTATGTATCCAATCCGTCCATTTCATAAGGTTCAATAAAGTAAACAATATGGTTTGCATTAACTGCAAACTGTATGTTGTTATTCGTCTTGCATGGAATGTATACAGCATGCACATACGAAACACTAAGCGAACGGACAACAACTATTTTCTTCGAAAAGTATTCCACGAACTTTATATAACACTGCGAGAAACCATTTTGGATTTCAGTTGAAGGTGAGTTTAAATGATGAAATTTTACTTTGGCGTTTAGGTCGAAAATTGAAAAACGGGCAAGGGTATATTACAGGTTTAGATTTAAGCTCCTGCTAAATGTATAAGTCAAGCAAGGGGCAATGCTGTGAAAGAGATTAAAGTTGAAATTGAGTTCTAGTTAAGGGTTTAGGAACATGAAATTTTGCCGTTTCTTAAACGTATCGCAAAATAACTTATTTTAAGTGAGTACAAATTCAAATTCACGTGTCGTAGACGCTCCGGCAACAGTAGCTTCAGCAGTGCACTTCATATACCCGTACTCTCAGCATTTGCCCTATAGAAGCCGTAGTTTTAGGAGTTTTATTGGTGGGAAAATAGGATAGCCAGTTGAATGTAGCTTAGAAAGGTTGTTGATTTAGATCTGTAGATTTTTTTATTTTGTGTTGTCATTTAAAGTATTACGGAAAAACCCAACCAATTTTCAAAATGCGGCTATCTTGAAATTCCCAAAAAATAGAAATGTTGGTTAGGAGGTCATCTACTTCAACTTACATGAGGTCCAACTTACCTTTCTGGAGATAGATTAGTATAGTCCGTGGTGCAATTCATTGCACACACCTTCAATCTTCACGCGGAACACCTTACGCCCAGCGGCTACGGGAAACAAATTAAACTTAATTCTACAATTAACCTTCAAGACCTATCCTTTTTGGCACAAAACCCCTAAAATCGCCTTTTCCGTAGAACAACATGTTGGGTCTAGAATTATATGAGGTGAACTTCTTAAATCAACTTTGCTGGTACCCCTAAAAACTCTCCTTACTGACATTCTTTCTATTTAGGTAACTTGAAACAGGCTCCGATGTCTGGAAGCATGTCAATGCAAAATAGGTTTTTCCTTTCCATTGCAGTTTTTAATCCTTATTTCGGTTTCCAAGTGAAACGACCGAAAATACGTTCTCAAATTGTGTTGTACTACCTCAAAGCGATTTACACACTAACCGGATTAGTAAGTACTTGGTTTCAAGTAAAACTATGCAGTCTGTCGAGCAAACCGCGGGCTTCAGGTTCCGGTTTCATGCTAATGCAGATGAAAAGCCCTGCACCAAGCTGTTTTTTATTCGTTCCCGAAGTCGACTTCATTAACTGACTCATTAGTGACGAAAAGCTTTCTTTGAAAATGTTGAGTCATATGGAGAAACAAAAATTAGTTCGTATTCATATGATAAATTCAAGATTTTGTGCCTTAGTTGCTAAATTATTATAGCAATAAAAAATATTCAGCGCTTTAATTTGTACGCAAATAATTTTGCCAACGTGACGCGTATAATTGCGCCCGCTTGGTTCGGTTCGAACAAGCTTGCTTAAATGCGTCGGGACTTTATAATATCAGAAGATAACATGGTTTGTTTTTCTAGGGTATTTTCTAGTCTTCTGCTATATAAATGTTAATTTATATGCATTCCTGTGCTCACATCCCACCCAATTATTCACAAATGCTTGTAACACGCATTGCTCATAAGAGCATAATACATCTGCTGCCTGGTGAGTAATTTTAATTTATCTTTGCAATGCTGTTCTGTGTCGTGCCCTATGTGAAACAGGCCTGCTTATGGTTTTTATTAGCAAGCAGCTTTCACCATCTGGACAGTTAAGATGTTATCATTGTAAATAAGATGGCGTTATTTCAGGGTCCTATACTTAGGGGAGCAGAGGACTGGTAAGTAGTTGACAAAACATGTTAGACTGTTTAAGGACGCTTTCCACCTTATGAACCCGTGACCAATCACTGCCGGCAGCCACATAACAAGGAAAAGTCAAAAAACGAAGATCAATGAATAGAGCCAGCATAAATAAAAAAAGCGAATAAAATGAATACCAATGGGGGATGGATTCAATTATGTCATGCAGCACAGAAGATATAGTGCACTGTGATCCAAATAAATGTACTCACGCCTTTGAAAGAATTAATCCCGTTCACCAGGTCTGTCGAGTCTATCGCCGTTGCATTGCCGTCCAGACATTTGTATGCACTGTACATCTCAGTGATATCGGCATTACAGTCTTTCAGACTAGGGACTAAAGCGTCTAATTCACCACTTTGCGGTGGGCAGCTGGAAGCAATTTTTTTTGCCAAAGCTTGAATTCCATCCAGATTGAAAGCATGTGTTTCAAGGTAGTTAATCGATTTCTATAAGCGAGAAAATTAGATTTGCAAAAAGACAAAAATAACAATAATCAAATAACTGGTTGCATTGGCAATATAACAATCGGCCATATATAAATTTAGTAGTGTTCTTCTTCGATTTTTATCCTAAGCGAATGGTAAGAATTCAAACTTCGAGGTAGTGATCTGGACGCGTAAGATATGTTATTCGTTTTTGCTCATTTTAAATAAATTTTAAACTGACTATTTGTCATAAGAGTATTTCGGCTCAGACAAGGCACCGTGATATATTATGACAAAAACATAAAAAGATGTTTTACAGACAGTTGGCTAGTAACATATAAATTGTCAGTAGCTTTGCGGAACACAGTTGGTTGATCCGACTCGCAAAAGCATTATCCCAGAATGGGCGCATCCTGAGGAATATATCGGTGCACAAACAAATAATAATTTAACTGACTAATAAAAAAACAGCATAAGGTATTTACAGGCAAAATGATCATAATTAAGAACTTCTAGCCTAAATAAAGTTTGTTAAAATAACAATTGTCGCTAGTCCACATTAGGTCAACTAATAACGAGACTAACCAACTAAATGAAGGGGTTGGAACTTTATTACCTCTGCACTGTATCAGACTGATTTAAATATCAAGCAGTTTCTTCGTACACGAAATCAAACTAACAGCCCCATATAAACTGACAAAACGTAGGTGTTAAGTGGTTAATTTAACGTGAGCTTACCTTTAATTCAAGTTTTTCAAGAACGAGTTTAACCCCGTCAGTAAGGACTTTAAATTCATTGGGATCTGGAATTTCTTTGTCAAGGTTTGCATCGGCAATGTTCTGCACAAGACTCCTGTAAGATAAACAGTTGGCTTTTGAAGAAAGGTGTAGATGTGCACAAAGAAACACATTGCTAGGAACCCTAGTCATATAGGAAAACTTGCCCAAGGTACCTATTTGTGTACGCCTTATTATTCAAAAAATCAACTATACTGCACATTTCGTCTTTGCAGAAACAAAGCAGAAGCAACAAGAGGTCCTTCATTCACTTGACACTCAAAACCTAGGCCACTATTACTTTATCATGTCAACAGTTTATAATCAGCTATTATTTTAAATTTTTTGATAACCGTGTTACACCGAGCGCCTATTACCCACAAGAAAACATGGACCACTACCAGAAGCTCTTCTGCTGTTCACCATACACAATAAAGGACAACAATGAATTGCAGACATCCAAAGGTGACCTAGGAAGAATTCTAGAATTTTGTGTTCATTGTAAGATTCTGCCTATTTATGAAAGTATCAGCCTGAAATGTAAAATAGGAAACAAAGATCAATGAAATGGATCTAAGGAATGTGTGATCAGGAAGTCTCTTATCCCCGTAAGGGGGTCTAAGAGTACAATTCAGAGGAAGTATGAACTTACTCCTTAGCTTTTTGAATTCCATCAGTAAGTAGAGGACTCTCGACGAATGCATTAACATTGACCAAGTTATCAATTCCCATCTGCGCCAGAAGCCCTAACTTTGAGGTCGGTTTACCATTTTGGGGATTACAACCGATCACGATTGCCTGTAATGGGTTTTGAGGAGCTTTCAAGTTGAGAATATCTTCAAATTTATTTCCTTCTCCACCTGAAACTTGCGGCAGAACAACGTTGTCCCACACGTCTTGCATTTTTGAATTTGCCACATAGTCAGTCATCTGGATTCCACTGGTATTTCCTATGTACGGACAGAGTTCAGCGTGCAGTAAACCACCAACTGTGACTGTCACTACGGCGGCAAGGCCAACGAGGATGATCGGGACAATAAGCAGAACAGAACAAATGCAGAACA
This sequence comes from Ligula intestinalis, assembly GCA_036362985.1. Lineage (NCBI taxonomy): Eukaryota > Metazoa > Platyhelminthes > Cestoda > Diphyllobothriidea > Diphyllobothriidae > Ligula > Ligula intestinalis. The sequence goes on along the minus strand of JAYGXS010000006.1, from coordinate 11,782,482 downwards.
TTCCTCCCCCACTAACGCATGTTCTGGGGCTCTTGTCTCCATTCACTAAAAGAAGAAGGCTGAGGCATAATGCAAGACAACAGTGTTGTGAAACAAATGCCTGGCGTTTCCCATTTATCGTGCGTCTAATACAATATTCTCTGAACAAAAACGGTATAAAATTTTGTGGTCGCTTGCATTCTTGGTATTTTAAATTATTTTTCGTTTATTCTGGAGAATTGACCAGAAAAATATATACTTTGCGGCTTTTTGATGGTGTGTTGTATTAAGAAAATCAAAAAATGTACTGCAAAATGCGCCGCAAAGTTCAATACTTTTTGTTATGGGAATGCTCAGTGTTATTCTACTGATCTACTATTATATTATTTATTTTTTCAAGTTTTCAGTGGCAAAATGCTTTGTTAGCTAATGCCTATTCTGTACGCCCGCAGAGCTGTAAAATGGTTGAAGGCTTTCAGTTTTTATATTATAAATCTACTGCGAGAGCATCAAAAAATAAATGTGACAAAAGGCTGCAAATCATAATTGGTTAAGCGAACAAAGGGAGCATCACCCGTATAAAATAATAAAGAATACCCTTGGCTTTTTTGCATTAAAAATGGCTTAAAATATTTTTTTGCTATTCCTCTCCCTATGTACAGATAGTCAAGATATATGCAAACGTGACCTAGAGCCATTAATGACTAAATGCTACAAAATACGGTATCCAGCATTTTTGAAATAAAGTAAAAATACCCTCTGATGCGGACTCTCCCATGATAGAGAACTGATGACGCTGAATAGCCTCGAGCAGGAAGAGAACGAGGAAGACGAGAAATAGAATACCAGCCAGAATGCAAGGCAAACCTAGGGCATAGAGGCCAGCATTTACAGATCCGGAGTATTGTCCCAGATAACCAGAGACCTGTGTGGTCATGTTGTCCATCTGTACAGAGAATTCGTTAAACTGTTGTTCCAGGCTTCCTATGAGCTTGTTCATGCCGTCCAGAATTTCTGTGAAGTTCAGTTTATCGTTCAATTGACCCAACACAACATCCTGCATATCGTTTAACTTCTGCTTAACGCTATTTAGCTTAGCTTTAATATCTCCTAGTTGTTGGTCTGCTTTTTGTAGCGTTGCCGTCACAGTCGGTGGAACTGTCTTTACCTCTGTTACAAGAAACTCGTGTTTAACAGCATCGACCTAAAATGATAAAGGCAAAAACAGATATTTGAATAATACATTTGCTGCAAATGTATCAAACTCCCTGAATTTGTTAAAGACAAGATAGGCTGCTTGAAAATATGAACGGCGTTTTCAGTTCACCTCTGCAAATTCAAAGAAAGTTGCAACCTTTTGACGAACTATATTCTTCGAAGACAGTTTTAACTGATTAATCGCATGATGTTTACTGCCACGAATAACTACAACCGTAAGAATAATGCATAGTAAAACTTTGCAAACGGAATTTGCTTGTTCCAAGATATCAGAATTTTAGGTTTTTGTGTCATTCTGATACAACCTGTGTGTATAATCGAAAAAAGTGCAGTAACACGCTTTTTCATGAAGGAATTTTAAAAGCGCAGGAGAAGTAGATAAGTTTCGAGGTTGGCATTAAATTATTAGATTATCTTAAAATATATGTAGGCATTGCACCCATGCATTGCTTAAAAAGATTCTGGATAGCCTTTTGTGGCATGATGATTATTTAATCAAGAAAAGCTTCCTTATATGAAATGGCAGGAAGTAAGTTGGGGAAAAGTAATTAGCGATACCCTTTATGCTTCATACTTGTTTTTATCAACAAAATAATTGTAGCAGCAGAGGTTGTCAGACGGGTTATGGGAAGTTTTAGCCAGGAAGCGCAAAACAAAATCGAGTTAGCCAGTCATTTTCTACAGGAAATGGAAATTTACCTCTGCATGTGAAATGGCACATTGAGTTTTGATAGAAGTTAAGATGCGCTCCAATTCTTGGGATTTCGCAGTAATCGGTGTAAGTTTGGAAGGATTATTGTCCGATATGTACCTCGAGTTTGTAGCAGCATTGTAGACCACATAAGCCATGTCATTCACAGCTTTCTCGATTTTGTCCACTTCGAATTGAGTCAACACTGCTACCACTAGCGTTGAAATCTCCGCCGGTAATGTTTCCTTCAATAAAAGAATTTTTAGAATCAATACCTTGTGTAGAGTTGGAGCAAAAATTATAGTTAAATAAAAATCAGTCAAAAATGCTTGCACATACTTCATTTGTGCTGAATATGAAAGTTTTCTGCAGGCTGTGAGGAGAAGCCTCACTGTTGACGCTCAGAAAGAAAAACCGATTTAAATTCAAATAAGCACTCACTGACAAAATTGCTGTAGAAGCATTGGGATAATGTTGTTTTCACGTTGTTTATCGTGGATAAAGGTGCCTATTTATAGTCAGTTTAGTCAGGTTAAATAGCCCCGCATAGCCGCTCGAGCTCTCATTTAATCTTAGCATTGTTAGCAAAATAATGCGCATTATGAAGTTAAACATTTTTAATTAATCATCAGCAGATGCATTGAAAAATTGAAATCGAAGATAGACAAATAACTTTTGCGCCGTATGGTGATAGTTGCTATCGAGTTGATTTTAAAATTTGAGATGAAATGACCGTCACTTTACTTGTTAAGAAAGATAATTCACATAACATTATAATAAACCTTGGTTGCAGGATAAGAAATCGTTATAAATTCATTAAAAACAAAAAGAATTTTCATGGAAGAGCGAAATTATTCGTTATATGCACAGGTGCCGAAAGCTTGATGGCTTATAGCAACATGAAATTAAAAAATTTGTTAAGTTATCTGAAATTTAATGTTAATTATGTATGTTTTGCTGTGCATCCTACAACTGACGTAACAAATCGCAACTGAAGGCCAGAGACCCGAAAGTTCAGGCAAATAATATACTTGAATTTCCAAAATCAAAGGAAATCAATAGTATAAACGAAAATGCTCTTTGACGCAAATGCAGTTTTAGGCTGCAATATTAATGACGATAAAAATACTTACTTTATCTGCGTAGCAGTGGTTAAGTTGGTTGGTATTTTAGACACAGGTTTCAAAGGATATTTTGAACGAACAATGAACAATTTTTGAGTGCAAGACTTCTGTAATATCCTTTTCCGCATTAAATTTTGCAATGCAAACAAAACAACATAGCGTATTAGCGGAGATATCAGAGACCTCACTACACATGGGGATGGTAACTGATGTTTGTGAAAGGATGATTTTGCCTGAGAGAAATATATACATATATTTACTTTAACGTAGGCAATTACTGGAGTTATCAAGGATCTCCTCTAAAATATTATTATTAATTTGCCGGAAATAGACAAGTAACTGAAATAAATGAGAAGGTCTTAATTTCGATAAATGGAAAGACTTGCTCTTTAATGCTATTTAATCGAACAGTTTACCATTTTAAAATTTAAGAGTGGATCCAGTTGAAGCCAAGTAAGAACGCTATAATTATTTTTAAAAAAACATTGCGCAGGGAAAACAAGACTGAGAGTAACGTATTCAGCATACTTTTACAAGCGCATCCTTCAGGGTGGTCACTGTCGTATTTATATTTGTCTTCGCCGACGCAATGGATGAGTCGCCGAACTTCACAATATGAGACACACAAAATCGCATTATACGGCCGACGGAAAAGCTCGTAGAGTTGCCCGCCAGCCAAACAGCCACCTCTTCATCACTAACTTGAGAATCGACCATGGTTTCACTGAGGATTTTTGCCGCTCCAAAGTAGTAACCGATGCAGACAGCCAGACCAATCAGTAGCACGGTGGTAATAATGAATACGAAAAGATGCAGGGTACAGCAGATGAAATTTTGATCCTTGATGCTCGCGTTCTTGATTGAAAAAATAAAAACATTATTTTAATGTTTTCTGGGTCCCTTTAAATCAGTATGTTGAGTAGCGCTGCATTGCCACAAGAAAATCAAACCAATAGGGCTCCATGCAAATTTAAAAAAAGTATTAACTGAGTTTTATTATTGAAATAGGTCTTTCAAATGACTTTAGCGCTCCAGCATCTAAATATAAGCAGAGCGTATAGTATGGCGAGTACTTTATGCAAAATGCTGCAATTTGCGAAAGAAAAGTAATCACTCGGAAGGCAACATTAAGTGTGATTGCAATATTGATTATTGTGCAGTCTAATCTCAAGGCTTCTCAGTCTCACCTCGATGCCAGTGCTGTGATAAGCTCCTTTCGGACCGCTTAAGAAAGCAGATTTTGTAAAGAATGACTACTTTACTACCTCTTTAAATTCAAATTTATTTCATAGAAAACGTGCACTTAATTAATTTTTTCTTGTTCTCGTTTGGTAGGAAATTATGCTTGCCTTAAATTTATTGAAGAAAAAAAGGTATCATTCGGTTCTGGAATAAATTCCAAGCATGGAATTTTTTTGCTACTGTGATGTGTTCATCCACAATACATTGTTCTCGTCAATTTACTTATGCTACCTAGAATATATTCAATATCTTTTGCAAAATCTTATTAGAAATATACATCTTTTCCCTAAACGTATACTTTCTTACACAGAATTAACACAACATGCGGTTTGGAACCCTTCAATTCAGGTGAGGCAGTCGACTAATTTCAAACTTATGCAGCAATCTAGAAATTTTTAAATAAACCAAAAAGATACCTTCGTTCAAGATGGAAAGTCAAAGACACAAGTTACTACCAAATGAGTACAGAAAATAGTATTTTAGTGCATTTTTTATATTATATAGATTTGAATTTATACAGGCAGTCAAAATCAGTCATAAAATGGTTGCTATTTAAGTAGCCATTTTTAAAGCATTTGCATTTTATAAGTGGTCAGCAAGGAGTTCATTAAAAAGCCAGCATCCTGATGTGACTAAAAATATTTGAAATTAGACTGTGAAATTAGACTTTGCCGGGTTGTGAGCGACTACCAGTCTTTCGCAATTTGTGGCATTTGTCCTGTAATACACGCCATACTGTTCACTGTGAAAGCCAATGTATATTGACATTGCGATATGATGTGTTAAAACCTAATGCATTTAATAGGGATAAACGGATGTCCAGTTTGCCGATATTCATGAAACGCGAACGGAAGATTAAGATTATACGCTAAACAAGCAAGTTCAGTTAACAGTTGTCAGGAGATTTTTACTCCAGCAATGGGTCTCAAAATTAGGTCCCCAACTTCCGACTGAGACCCTTGTATTTGACATATTTCGAACTCACTCCCAAGCCATATCATCTAGCTTAAAGAGATGATCCAAATTTCCACAATCACTTTTCTAAGTTCTTGTGGTTTTATTACCGGCTCTCACAAGCGCGAGTACTGAGAATTTTGATCTATGCTGTAGGGGCACTAAAACAACTCCCGAAACCTCGAAAATGCTTTCGCAACTGCAAACATTTCTGACCTAACAGCATGCAACTGAATTTCTTATGTTTTCTGAGTCAGCATTGCAATTAACACCCACGTGTTAATAAAAAATTCCAATTTTTTTATGAATTAGGAGCATATTCACAGGAGAATTGACAATTGGTGAAAAAAAACTTGCAAAGCATGCTATGTTATCCTTCCAGAATGTAATTAATGCAATTGTTTGAAGGCTTGCCCATCTAAAGCTAGCCCATGCAAAAACCTGCTTTCACATGTCATGCTACTTTGACTTTCAAGCGTGCTACGATAAGTAAAAGGAAATTTTTTAAACGGTTTGATCAATTCTTTAGGCTGCTGTAGCAACCGAAGAGCGAAAGCTCATAGAATGAGGACATATAACCTCTCTTTTGCTTGCATTATTGTCATCCACCCTATCATCCGCGGTTTATATAGGCATTTTGAAAGTATGCGTCATGGAAGTTGCTGAAATACTGACAATCTAGTAGCCAGCCTCCTGACAGTTATTGGACTGCACTTTATGTTAATCAGTCTTACAGTGCTGATTCAGCAATCGGCTGCATGTATGAGCATCCTGGAGTAAGCCGATTTGGAAATGCTGCCGCAAGTAACGATCAACAAATAGTTGTGTGTACTCAAGGAAGGCAAATACAATAAGACCGTATTCTCAAACTTTTTTTAGGCTTATTCGTCCTAAACTTGGTGGATGTCTAGAGAAGGTCATCCGAATGCATGTGAATCTGCTTATACACTTTTAGCACTACTAAACGCGTTTATCGTTACGCAACCGCACTGCCTTGGTTCCACTCACAAGGTCACTGTGATGGTCATGGGTTTGGTTACTGGTCTGACGTGCCGCATATCAGACAAGAACAAACGCAGCCTACGCCATTCTGTGTGATCGCATCTTAAATGCGGTCGACAGGATGACGTCGTCACTGTAGCCTGAATCATGAGATGAAAACCAACCAATTCGCGACCTTCCTCCACTGGCGTAGCACGAGTCACGCCTAACACACTGAGGAAAGTCGATCACATGGGCTCCCTGCCTTCAAGCACCGAGATGAAGTCCAAGTTAAGTAAATTAAAATTGAAATCGAGAAAATGGTATGACGGAATAATTTCGAAAGTTCACATGCTAGACCACTTGAAATTAAGCACGCGCTGCTTTCAAGAGTGCTTTGCAACAAAAACAACCCACTTCTTTGATCAAGGTTGAACTCTGCTTCAGCCTATCCACATTGCTTAAACAACTATTGCCTTTAACTCTAACATTCTCAATGATTGATATCTACTGCCCGATTGCTCTAAATAAACAATTTAGTAATTTGACGCTTTAAACCGGACCTATGCAAAGAGTTGGAGCATGTGGTTAACCTGGCCTTGCCTTGGTAACTACAGGCCCCCAGATTTGCGCATTCCCCTGCCCCCCTTTATTCCCGCAACCCAATTTCCCTGATCCCCCCCCACCTCGTTTAACTTTCCTTCTTTACTAATTAGCCCTTATTAGCCTTAGTGATTATGACCTATGACATTTCTGTACAAACTCAATTTCGTAATTTTCTCGTTCATGAACCTTTAACGCACTGAATGGATGCAACTGACGAGCACTCATGAAATTTTATGGATCCATTAAAATTTTGCATTACTATTTTCAAATTTAGTAATTAAGTGAGGAAGAGGGTCAATAGATGGTTTTGCTAATGAAAAAAGTCGACTGAACGGTCTCTACGTCAGATGTATCATCCAGCTAGTTTAAATGACATAATGCGGTCTCAGGCATAACCAGTCAGTTAATGAATAAAAAATGTATGAAAAAACAACTACTTAGTTACTGGTCTAAACATGGCAAACAGCTCACCAGTTACTAACTGTTATTAACATTGAACAGTTTTAAATACTCTGCAGATAGAAAGACAGAAAGCAAACGAGATTATATCGTTCCCGGTCTGCTGTCGAGTTCCCTATCTTGCAAAAACATACAATTTAAATACCGAGCTTAAAATGGGTTATGCAAAGCGCATTGTTTTTGAATGACCATGAACGTCCATGTAAGAAAATTAAACTTTGGCCAAACTTTCAAATACATATTTTTGCTTCCGGTTCAAACATTAACTAGATCATAAGAAAATAGCTAAGAAACGGCTCTAATCCACATCTAATCGACAAGTAATTCGTTGACCGTGGCTTCAGAAAATTCTTAAACACAACTTACCTTTCTGCTTTTATTTGTGCTGACATTTCTGACAAAGAATCCGCGTAAGTCTTTTAAACATCAGGTGATTACATTTTTTCCCACAGTTTATCTATTTATTCACCTACTGATAGCACAGGTGCTAGCAAACAGTTAAGACAAGGGTTTGGTGGTATGCTGCCACTGCTTGGCATAGCTGCGAAGGATCCGGCTGACAAGTGAGCTTCCCTACATCTCCCGTGAACTTTCTGAGTTGTACATCAGTTCTGCTCTTTCCGCTTTTTTAATTTCCTAAGAACTTAAATTTCGAACATGATTCAGATCAGTATATTCAAAACCTTTTGACAAAAGCCAAAATCTAATCAAAAATATTTTGAGGAAGTCCATCAGCCATTGTGGAATAGTTGCGTAATATTAACAAGCTGCCAACAGAAGCGTAGGTGTCTCGTTAGCATAGTGAAAGCTAGGAGCCCAGACAAGTGTTTCACCGGCATTCTGCCGCTGCCTGGGGATTCCGGTTCTAGAGTTGGTCCCCCAGTCTTCCTTGTGTGCTTGCAGATTTGAAATTTTTGAAAGCTTATATCCTTAATATTAATTTTTGAACTTGGTGTTGACCAGTATATTCAAAGTCCATTAATATGGAATGAAATTTTGTGTAGCTTTGTGGGCCATTTCGGTTACATAAATTGATGTTGCTCCGTTATATCTTATTGCATATGATTATAGCGGTGCTCAGCGTAGCTCAATTTTCGCAAATTCTGTCAAGCGGGCCTTTCAAATTGAGCCACTTATTTTTCTTCTCGCCATTTGCATGCAAATTTTTCTTTGTCTGTGTATATATGTTGGTTTGCTTATTCGCCAATTATAAACCAATTTTACTTCTCCTTGTTTATCTGAAATACAATGAGGTCATCAGGGCGCGAAAATTATGCCTATTTTTGATGAATATCCCAAGGATATTTATCCATGATGTCAACAATTGCAGGCACTGGTGATTATTGATTGCTTTTGATTTTCAGTCCTTGTGGGTTAGTGCATTTTTTTATTCCTTGTGCAGCGAGGACGTTTCTGCTGAAAATTTTTGAATGATATTTTCACAATAAAGCATATCTCTCTCCTTCTCTTATCTTATAATACTTAGAAAAATATATGCATTCACGAAATATGTATTAATTATTATCACGGTCAGAGGAAAATTACTGACATGCACAGTAATGACTAGAACGACAATTTCTGACTTGATAGTGGTATTCAATCATCCATACATGACTGCAGATTCCCATGTACCTTAGGCTAGAAAAAGCAACCTGTCGGTTAGTAGACAGCTGTTTTAACCATTTAAATGCCTACGGTTAAGTAATATAGCTGAAAAACCACTAAAACGCCAAGGGTTAGTCCATCCCCTTATCCCCACTGTTCATTCCAATTGATTGCAACGATAGGAATAACACGTAGACTTTTTGTTGTCGAAGAAAATATTACGTTTAGGTGTTTCGCCACTTTCCGATACTTTATAAACGTAGGTGGATAGAAGATGAGTTATTTGAAAATGTTTCATGTTATGTTTTCTAAGTCTGTCTTAGGATAGGTTGTTAGCATTTTGCGATTATCCAGCAGGGATTTACCCATCAATCTTTACCTTAAAAGCTATAAAATATTGATCCAGTTCAAAAATCAAAGGTAAACACAAAACTTAAATATAAAAATTGACATATAAATCAGAATCTACTTAAGAAATTCTGGAAACCCACTGATAAGCCAAACTCTTGGTAAGCAGCGGCAGAATACTGGCATGGCACTTGTCTGGGCTCTTAACTTGTACCTTTTACCTTGTACTTGTACATAAGTTAAATGTCCCTCCCTTTTCGGCAGCTTGTGAATTTTACGCTGTGATTAGTGCCTAACAGACATTCGGATGCCTCAAAATGTCATGCCCACTTAGGCGGCACTTTTCACGTCAAATTACTTAACTCACTTTTTCGCCATCGTCGTCGCCGTGGCAACCAGATGAGCAGCAGCAGCAATATAAAAAGGAGAAAATGAAGATGACCAGAAGACCCAGTGACGCCAAGACCAAGCACACGATGAATGTGATGATAATTTGACCCTCAAGGTTTGGATTCGCAATGGCTTCTGCAACCGCTTTATCACCTCCTCCCACGTTCTCGGGCAACGCTGCCAACACGGCCAGGTCTGACTCCGACAACTTGCCCCACACTATGTTTGCAAAATGTGTACTGATTACAGTAGGGTCTTGCTGGGGTTCAAAGGAGATCTCACTCTGACCGTCGGTCGGCGGTACGGGCTTCATGAACACATTGAGCAGACCGCCATTCTGATATTGCAGTATGGAGGCAAAGATTGCTGCCACGCTGCCGAGGACTGTTGGTATGATCATGGCTTTCGATTACTGCAAATAAAAGTTGAGAATATGGGTCCGTTAGGAAATTACGCCTGTGTTGAACTTGTAGGCCTTCCAGGGTGGAAAGTTAAATATAAGAAGCAAGATGAAACCCTGTTGTAATACGGCCAGGGGTTACCCTTAAAACCTACTTGCTGGAAATACAGTCGTTCGTGTGGTTATCAAAATATCACAAGAGATGGTATGAGCCATTTGTTAGTACAGGATAAAAGTCGCAAACCGTAAATGACTCAGACTTCACGGGGAACTACCCAGAGACAATAAGGGTGAAATATGTCGCCCAATTGGTTGCAACGACTTACTGCAATCGGTTGTCTCTTGAGAGTGATTGCTTTCTGAGAAAATGATGCTAGAATGCCTTAGAATATTATTACCGGGGACGAATATGTATTTGCGCAAATTGTGTTGCACATATGCTTACGAATTGAATACCCTTCCCAATAGAAAACCGAATGCACTCTAAATTTCTGGGTTCTCCTTGTCCTCCAAAACACGTTATCCAATGAAGAAGCTGACTAACGCTATCATGGAGTGCATGGCTAGACACTAAAAGAGGATCACAAGTAAGTGAGAATAGGCTTAGTGTTATCTAAAGGGCTACAATGGTGATAAGTGTAGAGGTAAAGTTACAGTCACAGATAGGGTTCAGTTAAGTATGAGTATTTGAGCGATCATTTAGAACACGGGCAGTTTGCATACCTCCAGCTTTTCTTTTGCTGATGTTCCTATTCTTTTTTTTCAAGACTTTTAATTCCCCTGAGATCTCTTTGGAAACGAAATCGTCCCAAGAGCCTTTGTCTTATTTATGCATTCAGATATTTATTACGCTTAGCTTGATGGCACAAAATGATCTTTCATCCATCGTGCGTCTTATTTTTGTAACCTTTAAAAGTTTGTTGGACATTAATAGTATCGATAATAGGTTTTTAAACTTAAATTATCTAGGTTGATTACGAAGGTAGCTATAATTTATCATAATGGCGACTATATGCTCAGAAAATTTATTTTCTCTAACGTGAAAATGTGCAACGAAAAAGCAGGTGTTTAAAAAGAAAGCCCAAGTAGACAAAAACCATGACATTTATGAGAAAAGGTGCAGTTTCGTTTCATATGACAATTTTAAGACAAACTCTAACCTGGCACAAACACCTCCGAGAAGGCAGCTCAACGGCACCATCTCGCCTCTTTATATACCAGTCTTTCAAAACGACAAGTACGAATGTGCAAACGATCTCTCGGAGGCTGAGCTCTGTAAACCTGCGACCTTTAGGCGTGTTCGGCAGGCGTTTTTACTGCGGTTTGAGAATAAGAACGCGCGCATAAATCACACGATTTATCCAGTGGCATACATGATTTAACCCGCTGACGTTGATGTATGTTTGACAAACGCCTAGCCTTTTTCAGACGTTCACAAAAAGGTACCTTTAGTACAGTGAAGGTCATCCACTGAACCGGCACTTTGTTACATGGTTCTGCTTTCGTTTCGGGGACAATTTCGAAAAGCTGCAATCTAGTAGGGCCCGCACTGCTTTTGAACCGAGGATGCCTGAGAATAAGGTCACCACTCTAGCAAGAACAGTCATGGGCATCTATGACTGATATTTTGTAGGCTGTTATAAACGTCTAGCGAATGCATTCACAGAGATGATATAGTCTGATACATGCGTTGGATATTCGCAATTACAGCCTCAGGTTACGCAGGTGTTACAGGAGCACCTGCCTTGGAAATAGGCTTTGACTTCTACTCGAACAAGAATTCTAATGTTAGCGTCGAAAGAAGCTACGATGAAAACAAATATATACCAAGTTAAGCAGTACATTTTCCCTACTCAAATACGTGAATTAATGTGCTGGTAGACAGCAGACTTTAGGCAATTGGTCAAAATGATAGTATTGGAAAAAGTCTCCACAGGACTCCGTGTTAACGGCTAACCTGAGCGATTTGCTTCGATGGCGCCTGTCTGAGAGCTGGCACAACTCAATGTGCCGACAGAGCATTATAGCGGACAATACAATCGAAAGAGCTAGTCCAGTGAAGCAAGTCAGAGGAAGTAGATGCGATTCCTGCAACAGGAACTTCAACCCTGAAAAACCAATAAACTATTATCTAATTCAAAGCAAGAATTCATGGCTTCGAAAATTCTGATTAAACAATGGACAAGAGAAGCCGCGGGGGATATGAATTCCTTTAATGGGGCAGGGATGGGGCAACACTGTTTCAGTAAAAAATGGATGAATCTTATTCCTGAACATAAAGAGATAGGAGATGGGGTTCTAGAGAACAAGGTTCCAACCCATTCCTATCCAGTTAATGACATACTGGCACACATTCAGTGATTGGGTGGTGATTGCAAGCGTTACGGCACTAAGTCAATTTCAACAGACGTGCTGCCGAGTCACTTAGCAGGACTGCACCAGTACAGTCAATCGTCAGTCAGGCAAAAGCGGCAGAAGAGCCGACAAACTGAATCCGAACTCGTGTCACTTAGGCTTAGGGATCAAAAGCTATATGAAATACGCCAAAATTCTGACCATTTTGTGCAATGGGAACCTAATTCCAACACTAATGACGTCGTTTTCGTGCCCCGGGACATGGGAAGTTCCACTGCCGTATTGAAAAAGAAAGACTATCCACAGAAGGCAAAACAATTAGGAGAGAATCACTGAGCTAAGTTTGCGTTCGGAATAAACCACCCAAAATGCTTACGCATATTTTACAGGCTTGACGTCTACACTCGACTGACGTATAGCCAGACTGAAAGAAACTGCTTTGGTCCGATTCTACGGTCTTCAAAAATCGCACTCAAAAACGCTACGAAAAACGGACTGGTATAGTGGGCATTTAAGTATCTCACAATGGAAGGGTCTTTTGAGGCATGAGGTATTTGGAAGTGATGCTGCCTTCGATAATAGATTTTAGCATTCAGCTGCAGTGCCAGGCTTATGGAAAAATGATTTTTATGCAAAAGGCCTTATACCAGATTTTAATTAATTAGGTCATCCATTCTTGAAAGACTTGGTTGACAACAGTAGTTTAAGGAGTGTACCTCATATGCCCCTAGTTTCAGCGCTGTGTCCTATGAAAACGTGGTAAGAGGGTTTAATGGATGGAGAATTATGATAGGTAGTGGAATATACTTTAATAATTGCCGTATGCATTTCATATTGCTGCATTGAGAAACAGTGCTGATTTATATCTGAAGGTTTTTCTTATCTGCATTATTGTTCAAGGTATTGCGGAAAAACCCGATTATCAAAATGCAGGTTTGTCGAATTTCCAAAGAAATGGAAATGAAGGTCATCTACGTCAATCTAATTGCTGTCAAACATACGATTCTGCAATTGATTAGTGAAGTCCGCAGCGCGAAACCCCGCGCACGCCTCCAATTTACATGCGGAACAACTTACGTCCAGCAGTCGCGGGAAACAAATGTGACTACCTTTATTCACTATACACTTACTCCTACGAATTTCCATCCCTGCCGCTGCTATATTCTCACCCCCGAAAACCCTAAAACCACCGTTTCCGTAGGATAAAATGCTGAAAATAGGGGTATATGAGGTGCACTGTTTGAACCTTTGCGAACATAGTGATGGCGCTGCGACTCGATATAAAAGCAGCCAATGCACCACCCACTTAAGCAACGTGGTCCTACCAAGTGCGGTTAGATTTGTCAGGCTTGGAACAAAATACCTGTCCAGTGCAGCTTAACCTTAAGAATAAAATAATACTGATACAGTAAGCTGACTGCCCAGACGGGCTTTCATATCTAGGATACACGGTTTATTAATTAATAGGCTCAGGTTCTTATCGAGGGTGGTAAGAGCGTTGGATAAAATGCATTTTGTCGATTGCTACAGTGGATTTAAAGACCGCCGAGGTCACATGATACGTCTAATTTGCACACCTTCCTTCCTGGGAGACTCGCCAAAAGAAACCCAGAATTAATGGTTGAAGCAAGCAGTCGTGCGCAATTGCCCGGTATCTATGGTCAATGTTTTATGTGCAAGTAGTCTCACTCCACATAGAGAGGAAAGAAGTATGTTGCCTACAATGACAACTAATTTAAATTAAACTTTACCACTACAAGTAAACATGTGAGTCCTGAGAAGTTATTGAGAAGAATATGATTCGATAGTTGGGACAACACACTTATTCGCCTGAGGTTTCAAAATCTGTCGCGGATTCATCGTCAGAGACAAAATAAGGACTCACTACGGGTAGCGGATGTACAGTAAGTTGAAGTATTGAAAGGATCCAGTCATTTTGGCAAACATGCAAACATATAACGGCAATTAAGGGTAACTGCCTTCTTGTGTGTTGAGAGTTTATTGGCCGGCATGCGTGCTCTGACATGCTGGATTTTTACCACGGGTAATAGACACGAGTGGGATGATTGCTCGGCTATCTGGCTCTTCGATGTTGGCGTAAGACGACGCGGCGGCCCGTGCGTCTCCCAAGTGGTGACATGTATTTGCCAAATTGAATTCCAACATCGCATATGCTTTTTGGGAAATTGTTGCAACTGTTCATAGATTTGGCATCGGCGAACTATGACTCAATTAATTATCGGATCACCCGATGGTCACCCCTTCGGAGAATTTTGGTCTAAACAAATTTGAATGTGTGACCGGGCCTCCTAGACTGAGCCGCAACGTGAGAATTGGCATCATTTTGCCGCACTGTTGCCGCGTGTTCGGCAATTCGCGTTTTGAGAAGTCTGCCGTTTCTCCGACACACTGTTTACAACTGAACCAGATCCCACAGACGACTGGAGGTGTTTCTTGCCGTGACAGTGAGTTTTTCGGTTTCATTATCTGACGCCTTACGGTTGCCTCCGGCCTGTGTGTGACTTTTAGTCAAAGTGGTGCAAAAAGGCGGTTGATGGCCTCCGAGAGGTTTTAAACGTACGGGATCGCTCCCCAAAGTTTGGGTTCGGTGCGATGTTGTAGGCCATCTTGTTTGCCCAAACATGGTAGCCATTGTCCCTGAACACCACTCAAAGTTAATGTACTTCGAAAATTTTGACCTCGTTTTCGCAGTAGTGTGCCTCGACACGCTTATAGAGCGTGCAGCCATCTACCTGGAATCGTCTACAGGATCTGGTGCAGTTGTAAAAGACATGTCGGTGAAACTGCAGACTTCTCAAAACGCGAATTTCCGAACACGCGTTAGCAGTGTGGCAAAATGATACCAATTCACAAGTTGCGGCTCATTCGACGAGACTCGGTCACACATTCAAATTAAATGAGGCCGAAATTCTTGCAAGACCTGACAGTCGGCTGAGGCGATAATTCCTTGAGTCAGGATTCGCGGGCGTCAAATCTATGGAAAATTGCAATGATTTCCCAAAAGCATATTCGGTGTCGAGACTAAGTTTGGCCAAAGCATGTCACCACTTGGGGGACGCACATGCCGCCACGTCGTCTTACGCGAACACCGGAGAGCCAGATGACCGAGCGGTCATCACACCCGATGATCACGCTTGTGAATAACATTTTACTTTTGCATTCTTTTAGCCTGCCATTCGTTTTCATATTTGATCGTGTACTTATAGAATAACAGTGACATTTCGGCTGAAGGTATGCACTTGCTTTTGGCACCTCATTTTGAGTTTATTTTGCCTCGTTGTCTGGCTGTGAAAGGAACGTGAAAAGACCTGTCTGAAAACCAGTTTTTTTCCGCATACAGTGTCTTTCAAAAACGGCTTTGCTCACGTCAAATCCAATAAGGTGCAAGCCCGTATCTGTTTATTCACAGTGCAATAACAATAGCATATGTTTGCGCAGATATTTTTTCAACTCTTTAATCATAAAACGTGTCTAATCACATTATTTCACGTTATTTGGCTTTTAAGCTGGCATTATTAAAATCTTGAAATAATTTATGCTGCTTTTGTAGAAATCTGCCAAATCGTATGCATACGAGATAGGCGTTGGTTCGTCGAATGATGGCAAAGTCGAGAATATAAGGGTGCCCAAGTCAGAATTCATGGAAAACTGATAAAGATAGACATTGCTAAGGGCGAGGAGGAGCCTCATAAGAGAAAATGTAATTGGCATTCACTTCGGGTTTTTTGTGTGTGTGTGCGTGGTATTAAGGAGTGGGCTGCAATATTCATGTTAAGGTTTTTAGCAATAACAATATGCGCTCAAAATCTTGCAACTTTCCTAAATTTGTAAAAGTCTGACCATTTCACACATACTGGTGTGAACGCATTCACGAAAATTAAAAATAATCATGAACAGTATTAGGCACATTTAAAACTTACAAGGAGTATAAGAAGTTATATGTGCTATTTAAGAAAAATAAAATTTTCCAGACAATCCCCAAGTTCCAGAGACGTAAAAAGTAGGCATAAATTAGAACAATACTTGTAAGCCTTTGTTACTCTGAAAACTTTACGTAACCAATTTCTTTATGTAAAAAGACACTTTCTTTAGTCAATTAAAATGCGTACGGATGGATAGCAATTTAATATCGTCCTTGAAATTGTGGAATAATTTCCTGCGTTTTCAGTGTCTTAACCTGATCATCTATAAATTGTTCTTTTGTTCGGCGTTTACATAAAACATTCTAAATAAGATAAACATAAAAAGCATTTACCTAAAGAACGAGTTTTTTGGATATTAGTTCTTATTAAAATGGTCATGTAGATCGTATTTGGAAATGCCTCAGAACGGCTAACCACATTGTCCAGCATACAGAATGTCCACAATATAACTCGAATATTGCTATTCCTAAGGTAAATAAAAAATCTTTCTAAAATAGGTTACCTCTTTAATGATATATTTTAATTGGATATTTAGTTGCCGAAGTCTTTAGACATTTTTTTTTAATTTACCGGAAGCTGAACGATTCAGTTTGACTGCAGAAGAAAGAACTTAGTTTTCTCTCTATAATGCCTTATTTTTTGCTATAGATTATTATTTCCAGGATCTGTTATAGCCTAAAGAATTCAAAAACTGGCCTTATATATGGATATTTTTGAAAAAATTTATTGTTTTCGCTGGTTCATTTCTAAATAGAGCAAAAGCGGAACGTTTAGTTTAAAAAAACACATCTTTACATGACTTACATTTAATAAGGCCTATTTCAGATTACCTTCACGGTAACATATATGGACACATAGTTTATTCGCTCATATTTATCAGTACGGTAAGACGCATTTTGGTGTTCAAATCTATTACTGCATTTTAAGACACAAAACCTCGGAGATTAGCAAACAAATGTCTAAAACTGGGCTTTCCTAGTTTCCAAAAATGCATGCGATTGCTTAATCCGGAACTCACTTCCATCTGAAGAAGGTCGAACAACATTTCCAGTTGTGGAGGGGGTATCTTTTATATCATTTTTACTTGTTTTGGAGTTTCCAATATTATAATGCACACTAAAAAAAAGTTTGGTTCTGTCATGCGTAATAACATATACAATTCCTTGGATACGAGACTAGTATCAAGTTCGCCAAAATTAAGGGCAATTTCTCGTAATAATCTTCAATGAAATTGTGATTTTCCGCAGAATTAAATCCAGTTAATCAATCAAAATAATGCGACCAAATATATGCTAAAGTATCAAGTCAAACTTTGGCATGAAAGTTACTAGTTTTATGCGCATCCGGTTTATGAGCACTTCCATTAAATGCCTTTAGCGTCCCCAAGAGAACCTCTACTGAAAATGTTATCGATCTTCTGATGTTCACCTCCAGCTGGCTTTTTTTTACCCTACCACCAGCCCAGGGTGTGTTCAGCGGCTGATGCGCATAGGGGAAGTCAGATGATGTTGGCAGATTCTCCCACCACCCAGTGGCACATGGATAGATAATCCATTCTGTGACCATCCCACGCTCTTCGCGTAACATCTATTCCTAGCATGAAAAAGGTGATAGTCAACGTGCAATGGCGAAAAGACGTTGTATCAACGACACCGCCCGAAATACTTATTACGTGCTGACCTGAGTCTACGTCGCCAAACAATATGACGAACGCAACCGACTGTTGATTGCAGGAAGAGGAAGTTAACCAAGACGAGACTACCTATGACCGGCTGTAGTTAATGGCAAAGATGATACCATGTCAGCGTTCGCTGAGAAAACGGAGATCGTTGGCAGTGTTTGGGTATTAGTAGTCACAGAAAGAACTGCTCTACGGGAAGGGGAGGAACCATAGCCAGTGGTCGATGAGCTGTGAGTGTTCGGGATCACCAGTTATCGCGTGGTGTTAAGGTTAAAAGGGTTAACCCTGATGACTGCGATTTTACAGGCTCGGTTCCTTACGAGAGGAGAAAAATCATGGAAAGTCCAAAGTGGGAGGAAGAGTATATTCTGTAGAGAAAAACATGGCAGATTAGGCAGCAGGAAGTATGCTATCAGACGACCGCACAACCGCAAGGTAGTGGACGGCGTCTGAAGTGATGTCTGCTCGGCAGTCGTCATTGGAGAACTTGTGTTCGTCAGCCCGTGATTGGCTTTTCTAGAAAACCCAATCAGCAAGAGTTTTCAAAGTGCACTTTGGCTTGAGTTCGTCATGTCAGGCGTTCACAAGTGCAATTCCTGTGGTGCTAGTCACTACAAAGACGCCCTTAAACATCATATTAGCAACTAAGAACAGAATAAGTAATCAGTAAAAGCTATAGATAGAGAAGAGTCTTTACCACGTCAGTGCAGGGCTCAGCCTTAGCGCTGACGTGAACCTATGTGAAAACTTGTGTCAGTTTAGTTAGCCCATTCGGCCTTAAGCATCTAAGTAATCATATGAGCTCAGTGGATAGGACTGCTCTTCAGCTCCTTCTGCATGCAGTTTCTGCTGCAGGTGTGATGCGCATCTGAGACTGTCACTGACTAAGGAGACAGCCAGCTGACGCATTAACAAGAAACGGCATCAGCCTAGTATGTGTTGTGTAGAGTGGCCGATACGTGGACTGGGAGCCAGATGGCAACGGCATCTTTTAATCGCCTGTCGACCACTTAACACACTTTGTTCCCCAATATAACAAAATCAGACGAGCTTGAAGCTAGCATGATGCACTAAAAGCCACAGCTTGGAGTGTTGCCAACTGATAACACGGAAAGCACGGGCAGTCCAGTGTGAGCTTTATTGTGTAGACTGGCCAATTTGTGGACAAAAATTCAGGCTCTAAGGGTTACTTCTTAATGTGGCCCTTATAGCAATCCCACATAGCTAGGAGATAAGTCAGGTGTGTTGGCAGGTACTGGATGGACGGTCTCGCGTCCGATCCCGCATCCGGTATTCTTGGCTGTTTTGATTTTGAGCTGAAGTGGGTGAGAGGGTTGGGAATGAGGTAGATGTGATGCAAGTCTACTATCACTATAATCCAACGCATGGCTCCGTGCCTACGACACCCTGATGTGGGACGTACGGTGGAAGGCCTTAATGTCGGAATAACAGGACCCCGGCGCCGTTTCTTTGTCACATGCAGCCCATCTGGAAATGCTGCGCATTGATTGGCTTAAACCTCTCGCGAGGCTGAGGTCAAAACTCACCCGGCAGCAAACAGATCGGGACGTGAGGTGTACATGCTGACAACGCGGCGGCCATGCAGCGGACTGATTAGAAGCGCGAGCACGCCAGGCTTGGCCGCCGAATTCAGGGTTATTCAGCGGTAGTCGTGCTGGCCACGGTCTGACACAGGTTTGGCCGCATTATTTTAAAAGTGCTGCCTTCTGATATATTCTCGGTCAGATCTATCCTTAAATACGCAACCCTGTTTTCCGTAACAGAGCGGTTGCTTGTCTACGGTCAAGCAACATTTAGGTCCACTTGATATGTTACCCACAGCTGAAGGCATGACCAATTTTACAGATAGTAAAAGTCATGTAAGGGGATATAATATTACCTCTAGCAAGTATTATGTAAAAAAGAAAACATACGGATATACGTGTTATGCACTCCGAACAGTATTTGGCTAAGATGATACACCATCTGAATGTATTCTGCCAGATAGCCATACATTATCCGCAGTTTACCATAAAGCAGTCAGCAGTATAGCCTACGTACATTAGGGCCATACTAACACCACAGATACTGGTTTAAATAATAGATATTGGTTTCGCCGAAATGTAGCCTTTGCATGACATAGTTACGAGGAGTCTATCTCATCGGCGAGCCCTACAGCATCCCCTGAAGAATTTTCCTTCGGGAAATTTGTTTCTAAATCTGAGTAGATGCGTTAACTTGAGAAGCTAGAGGTGCAGACCGAAGCCGCAAATTGATATTGGGGACTGACATCCAGCAGCCAGTGCGGGATAACAGTGGCCTTTTCACAAACCCCAATCAGACATGAGGCAGTATTGAGAGGCAATGCTGTGAAATGGAAGAGAAATCTGCTGAAAAACGATACGTTCGATGGGTGCTCAAAGAAAATGGCTACCCGCGGACGGTTCACAAGCTGCAGTCGGGCATGCAGTAGTAGTAGTAGTAGTAGTAGTAGTAGTAGTAGTAGTAGTCGTAATATTAATGTTTTACCAGTGCAGGTACCAGAAAAAATCTGTACAAGAGAACAGACAAAATCCTGAAGTATCGCATTAACCTTCTCAAATTATGCCACTAGTTGAGTCTGCGGTGAACAGCCAACAATATGGTCCACCCCGCTTTCGTGTTTAATGTCCGCCTTTTCGGGGTTATGCAACTTTACAGGCAACTGTTTCCGACTCGTGAGCATGCAGACACAATCTTCCATGAGTTATCTTCATGGCCTCGGCGTGATAACACACAGACATTAGTGCATTTTCGCATTTTCGGCGCTACACTATCCCAATTTGTGTCTGAACACCAGTAAGCTTTCTTTCACTGACGCCTTCGTCCGACTCAGCTTTCACTGGGGCATTTTTGTCTATTCCTCTTGCCAACTTGCTGAATCATTGGCACACGTTGTCGAGGCCACGGGCGCACTCCATCCTCGTACCAACGGGCTGACTCGTTGGTAGATGTTGTCAAAATCACGCCAGCACATCCCTCGGCTGCTGCCACAACCGCTCCTCCGCACAGATCGAAACTTTCACCCTGGCTTCCAGCGCGAACAGTTAGTGTCACACATGACTAACGCTCTCTTACCTGCAAGCGCCCTGCCTCATTTCCTTTATTTTATTGTTCGTTAAAGTTCGCCATATTACTTCGTTCAGTGTCTGGTGGGGCGCTGTGGCGGACAGCAACCAGTGCACTCATGTGCGCACACACACGTGCCCAACTAGTAGCGATTGCTTAAGGGCTGCTTGAACATGCTTCCCCCAAGCCAACACAGTAGGGGCCTGCACAGACGGCACGCTCATGGGCCACGCAACCCACCAATAGCACACCGTCTTAGCTCGCTCCACAACAGATAAAAGCAAACGTCACCTCTCTCACACTCAGACACTATACATGAATACGAAAACGGTATAACAGAAGGGTCCTTAGGGTGTTCCTTAGGCTGCGCCGATTTGGACGTCAAAGGAGTAAGATGTTTCGTAAGCTCACCCGTGGACATGCCGGCCATATCTTAATGGACACAAAAGGGATTTTCGTAACTGCATTCTTAAACATATTATCTTGCATACGCTAACAGGCATTTAATATCTTGACATTTCTTTGTAATTAATGCTGTTGTTCGAGATCGTTGTGTTTCCGTATCCCTGCATACTGAATTGTAGATACAAAATTATCGAACATATTTCGTAAACAGTGTGAGAGAAAAAAATTGATGGAATAGCGCGGACATTCACATGTATGCTTGTGTATGATCCTTACGTTCGGTGTGGTAATGCAAAGCAGAACGTCAATAAGTTATTACTTTGTAGCGACCCCCTTTCTTAGTCAGACTTTCCTCGGACGCTGCGCGGACTAGGTCATGTCTGGCGTGACCACCATGCGTCCGCAAGACACCATAGTCAAGGCCTCCGTTCAAGGTCACTCCTGTCTGGCTTTCTTAAGGCGGTCTAGTCACACTAGCCAACCACTTCTCAAGGTTAGACCAGTTCTTGAGATGCGGACGATTTGTTTACGCTCATTCACTTCCAGAGCCGACGACTCACTGTTCGGTTGCAGACCTCCAGACCCGGTGATCGACTTGCTGGAATGCGACTCTGGACTGCACTCGTCTGGAAGCCACTTCTCCTATTGCTTGAATACTACGCTTGTTCCTACCTTAGTAAATTCTCCCTGACACTATGGCTTTCCATGCCTTGTTCTATTCCACTAGCTTATATATGTTGGGATACGTTAGATCGCCTATTATCTGGCCAGATCACATCGTATCCCACATTGTTGACCCCGACGCTTCTATTTTCAACACGCGACTCTGACGTTTCTCCAACCTACAAAAACGACTCCGATGTTCATTTCAGTCTACTTAAATCTACACTTTCGATAACGACGTTCTCAACACTCTATCGCAATGGTGATACGATTATCTTCATCGCGCCTTCAACTCAGTTTACCTGCTAACAATTCCAACACTCCCTCACACCCACCATCGTTCCGACTCCCTGGAATATGTTGACAGGATGTCCTTCCGTCATACCTACTTGCCGACTCCCTGGTAAGGGTGACGGGATTATTCAAGGACATTCTTTTCTCCCAACAAAGCACCCACTTACTGGCTTTCGTTGACGAGCTATACTCTCCTCCTATCAACCTGCGGATTCACTGGCATATATTGTTGACATTACGTGGTTGATGAACATCCTTTCATCATGTGGTAAACCCTTTTTATTCACTTATATATCCACAACTTACATATATAACTATTTATACTCAAGTTTTCTACACTGATCCTATTTGGTGCGATTTTTTGAGACCGTTACCAAATTGTACTCTACACTTAACATACCCACATTTTCCTCCCATTAACATATTTTGAACTCCGTTCTCCTGGGAGGGGGAGTATTGTAGCGACCTTCTTTCTTAGTCATGCTTTACTCGGACGCCGCGCAGACTAGGTCATGTTTGGCATGACCACCACGCGTCCACAAGACACCATAGTCAAGGCCTCCGTTCAAGGTCACTCCTGTCTGGCTTTCTTAAGGCGGTCTAGTCTCACTAGCCAAACACTTCTCAAGGTTAGACCAGTGCCCGAGCTGCAGACGATTTGTTTACGCACATTCACTTCCAGAGCCGACGACTCACTGTTCGGTTGCAGACCTCCAGACCCGGTGATCGACTTGCCGGAATGCGACTCTGGACTGCACTCGTCTGGAAGTCACTTCTCCTATTGCTTGAATACTACGCTTGTTCCTACCTTAGTAAATTCTCCCTGACACTATGGCTTTCCATGCCTTGTTCTATTCCACTAGCTTATATATGTTGGGATACGTTAGATCGCCTATTATCTCTCCGGACCACATTGTATCCCACAACTTCATATTATGGCACATCAGGTTTGCAAAAATGTATTTTCAAAGCTGAATCCATACTTCTCTTCCCAGAGCAATGCAGTTTATTATGCTTGCATTTAGCTGATTTCTATAAAGACAAAATAAAATTTTCCGTTCTGTGAAACAGGTATAATTTATAGGTTTATGGCTTATATTTTTTCAAAATTTTAACAAAAATACGCCTTAAAATATTTTTTGATTTGCCAAAAAAATGCATAATAGTAAGCTAGACGTTTTTATTGGTCGCAGTCTTTGCGTAAGCTACAAAGAACAAAACACTTTTAAAGATAATCGCTATCGACACTTTCTAATCCGCCATTTTCGGCTAAATTTATAAGGTGTGGAGTAGACTGCCACATTTTATTCCGCAAATCAACTTAAACAAGCTTACAGTTGTAGCGGGACGGTAAATTAGCGAACGTTTTTAGAATTTATGATTATGCTTGGATATTTTGAGCCATGAGTAAGAATGTCTGCGGGCATAGCAAACTATCTGGAAGTATTTTATTCTCTTACGCAATGCAGTCGAGCCTAGCAATGGCGTCGCAATCTTCACAGTTGCCAAATACTCTCGGGGTGATTTAACTTTAGCTCCATTGTGTGATTTTGTAGCCAATCAGTTTTGACTTTGCTGCAATTCTTGAACGACTTCAATCCTCGTCCTAGTCAACGGCTCAGTAAAAATAGGTATTTGCGAGAGCGGTGCGCATGTTATTCGATTGTCAGGCAGAGAAAAAATAATCACGGCTTACACGTTTGTCAGCTCTTTAAAGAATCTCGGTATTATGAAACTGCAAGGTTTTTCCTGGTCGCCTCTTCGAAAGCAAGCGGTGAAGAATTTGCTAAATGAAGCGCAAACCCACCAGACAAATAAAAACATGCGAGTAGAATAATTTGCGCGTTTCTATTGTGTTTCACATCCCTAAAAATACCTTTTCTTGACGGTGACCCCATATACCGACTGATCTACTGATAGTTTAAATTGTTTTACTCAACTTGAACATCCTGCATGGATGATCGCTTAATGGCTGAGTCCAAACTTAGAAGTTAAGCACAGCAAACCGTACGACTAAATGCAGCATAAACTAAAGGCAGAAGCTCTAATCACCGGAACATGGCTTTTACACGCCTGTTATTTCGGGATTTCCCTCCAAAGCATCGTCAGAGATAGTCGCAGAAAAGGGAGACAGAGAGGCACTAGAACCACATTATACACAATGCGTGGTTGCCAGACAACCACAACCCTATTATAGTTGAAAGTCCTCATTTTCATTGCTGGGGCGAGTGGTGTTGTAGTTAATGCGAGGAAAGCCTTTTGGTCTGTACC
>JAYGXS010000006.1:11629086-11742764 GCA_036362985.1 Ligula intestinalis | reverse complement strand
TCCACTTTCCTTCAAAAGGCCACTTATTTGTAGTTTCGAATAAACCCAGTAGTTTTTTTCGTATTTTATATTAATATGCGATAGCATGTATCCCAGCAAGGATGACTTTCATAACCGTTCAACATAAACCGCCCAAAGTACGTGGGGCTTTTAAGCAAATCCTCAGAAAATTAGGTTCTAAGTAAGCACCAAGTTGGGGGTTAAATTAAGGATTTGCTGTTGGATTGGCATTAAAATAAGAGTTGGGAATGGGGTCCATAGTATGTCAAATGTTTAGATGTAGACTCCTGGTAAAAGAAGGGGAAAAGTAGAGAGTCATGCTATGTTTAGCATTTAGGATCAATGTTAGCGTTGTGAACCGCAATTTTGCGATAAGACTATCCTTCTCGTCCACTTAAAAGTACCAACTCGATTCTTTCTTTGTTAGACAGAGCCATCATTCGATCTGGGGAGCAAAAATTGTTATGACCCGCACTGGTACTAGACGAACGCCGAACAACCCGCTTAGTCCCGACGCCCACGGAGAGAGAACAACAGAAGTCCGGTCACTCAAACAGCGTGTCTTGTGACACAGAGCACGTGAGAGCAAGCAGAGCGAGTCAGCAAGTCAGAATGCAAGAGCACAAGTCAGTCACAGAAAAAGGTGCCAGGTTATTTAGTCAGTGCGCATAGCGAGGAGGCGTCAGTATTCACGGTCCAATCAGATAGGACGGAAAATCGATAATTATTGACGCGTTGTTAATCCACGGCGTGGGACTTTGCGCTGCAGCTACGCTGAGAACCTAAGCGTTGTTGACTAATCATGGGACTCTGCCATCTCAACAAAAATAAGATAAATAAATGAAATATTAAAATTCCTATGTCTCCAGACTTTGTGGACACCTTGTATTTATTAGTTGTGTAAGATTTGGCAAAACCAAGTGTGTAAGGTTCCTGTAATATTCCTATTCCTGTGTCCCGTTAAGGTGGCAATCCCTTAGACATCCGTTCTATGTGACAACGTAAGAAGAGACTCATATTTCTGAAAGCATGTTGCTACAACCACTGACACTTTTTCAGTGAAGTTTGAAGCCTCGCTTTTATTTTTCTACTGTGATGATCAAGTTATACGGTCTATCATTGTTGATCCATACCGCCAAGAATTTTAAATATCTGCTATTAAGTAAGATAATAGTGCCAAATTAACATACGAAGTTAGTAAGTACATATATGTTGCTCTTGTACGCTCACAACAATAAACCCACAAAATCGAGTAATAAAATGCAGAATAAAATACATAAAATAAATAAAAACAGAGACAGATTCTCCTGTGACATGCATTTTATCAGTCCAGAGTATAGACATTGTAAGGTTTAACATTTGGAATATGAAATCGTTAATAAAAGAACTCACTGTTTTCAAAGAAGTTATATCTTCTTCAAGTTTTGAAAAATTTAGCGCCGTTGCGTTCCCATTCAGGCCTTCATATGCACTACGAAGTTCATTCATAGCGGTATTACTCTCGTTCAGATAACGAACCAAGCCAATTAATTCATCTTTTTGTGCATTGCAGTTGGATGGCAGATTTTTTGCAAAACTTTCAATTGCTGCTGTTTTGAAAACATTGATTTGAAGATGTTTAATGGATTTCTATAAGCAAAGAAAGGAGATGTTGAACCATCAAACATTCAACTCAGTGCAAACACATTTAACCCTACCAGCGCTATTCATGGATTTCTACACCAAGCGCATAGTTAAAATTCGAAATTTGTAATAGAGGTCTTGACGCGCGAGATATGTTATGCGTTCAGCTCGTTTAAACTGAACGTGCAACCGAATATTCAAGAACAAGAAGACGTTTAGTGCGGCCAAAGAAAAAAAAGATCATAATTAAGAGCTGTTTGTCTTGGTTTTGATTTTTGAAATAATTATTTTCTCTAGGCAGCATTAGACTAATGAATAAGGAAACCAATCAGCCAACTGGGGAGTTGGAACTTCATTAACGCTGCACTGCGCCACGAGCATTTAAATTCCAAGCCATTTTATAAAAAATTAAGTCAAGATAACTGCCTTAAATAAAATAACATTGCGTATCTTTTAAATGGTTCATTTAACGCAAGCTTACCGGTAAATCAAGCAACTTGAGTATTTGTTGGAACGTTTGCGTAAATTTTTTGAGTTTGGTTATCCTGTCGTCCGGTAGTTTGTTGCTTAAGTTTGCATTGGCGATGTTTTTCACAAGATTCCTGGAATATAAATAATTGGCCTTTGGGGAAACGTATACATATGGATAAGGTAACATATTGCTGGAAGACCTAATCGTCTAGGAAAATTGGCTCAAATTAACTTTTTTGTGTATACCATATCACTTATGATCTAAACTACGCTGCAATCTTCTTTTTGCAGAAACAAATTAGAAGAAACGAAAGGTTCCCTTAGTCACTTGGCCATCAAAACCCAAGTCAAGATAGAGAAATTATAGATGTATCAGACGATGCAAAGAGTTATTAATCAGATACTATGCTGAATGTATTGGCTGCCGTGCCAATCAGTGCGGTTGTGGCCCACAAGAATGCCTGGACAACTTTCAGAATTTTGCCTGCTTTTAAATGTAGACACATGACTCAAATAGCAAAAAAGAGCTCCTTTCCGTAAAGCGTCATCAATTAATTACAGAAATTCGAATAGTTACCTTGGCCTTATTCTAGAATTTGAAATGCATCGCTCGATTTCGCCCATTTTAAAGAAGCGCATTTTTAAAGCGTTAGCCAGTGATGTAAGAAAGAAAATATCCTGGCAACAACGAGGATATAAGGAATGCTTAAAAGTGCACCACATTCTGTAATTACCATGCAATGACAATACAGAAAACCTATGGACTTACTTCATAGCCTGGTCAATTCCCTCAAGAAGCCTAGACTTCTGTAGGAATGCAGTGGTGTTGAACAAGTTACCGATTCCCATCTGCGCCAGGAGCCCTGACTTTGAGGTTGGTTCGCCATTTTGGGGATCACAACCGATCAGGATTGCCTGCAGTGGGTTTTGGGGAGCTTTCAGGTTGAGAATGTTTGCAAAGTCATTTTTTCCCCCGCCTGACAATTGCGGCAGAACAACATTGTCCCATACGTCTTGCACTTTTGAATTTGCCACGTAGTCAGTCATGCGCATTCCCCTGCTATTGGCTATGTACGGGCAGACTTCGGCGTGCATGAAAACACCAACTGCGACTGTGACCACAGCGACAAGGCCGAGGACGATGATAGGCACAAGAAGCAGGCCAGAACAAACGAAGAACATTCCTCCCCAACAGAAGCGAGAAGTTGACTTGCAAGCACCACGACCTGAAAATAGACGGCCAAGGCATCATGCCAGACGATAGGTAAAACAAAATGCCTGGTTTACCCTTCTTAATACTTCGCTAAAATCCGTAAAATATGCGAAAGATTGTGAGGTTTTGGGCAGTTGACATTGCGTGCAAAGACATTTGACACTGAGATGATCATTTTGCGCTCACTAGCCATCATCAGCCGGTCATAGTCCACCCAAAGTGATGCATCACCAGAAGAATATGACATACCTGCTAGCCTCCTTGCGTATGCTGAAGCCGCTCGAGGAAACAGAGTTGAACAAGTCAATTCAGTGAGGTTTCATCATCTGTTTTGGGCGTTTACACGGCTGACAGTGTAATTAGTTTGCCATTAAGTCCAGAAAAAAAGAAAAAAACGATGTAGGTCTTCAGGCTATGTATTTTGTCAGCGGTGTTCAAATAAACTGAAAATAATTATCCAACATAATATGCAAAGGTTGGTCATTTTATGGTAGTGCACTAGTTATAAGGGTACTAATCAATAATAACATGGTTCAGACATGTACCTTTTTCAAGTCGTTAGCATCAAAGCATACTCCAGAAAACGTACATTGTTCCAATTTTGCTGCAGCGATAAAGCAGTTGAAAAGGATTTAAATATTTTAAAATGCCAATTTTCAGATAAGAATTTGAGCATAGTGCTGCTCCTAACATAATTTAGGAATATAAACGCCATTGGAGCAGTCTAAACACAATTAATGAATGCTACTGATGCCCATATAAGTATATTTTTCAGGGCATATCTGTTGTTTTTATCTCCCTTTGTGAGGGACAGCTATTCAAGACAGTCACAAATAAAGAATTAAATGCAGTGTTTCAGATTTTTTAAAAAAAACCAAAGTATACCCTGTGATGCTGACTTTCCCCTGATAGAAAACAGATGACGCCGAATTGCCTCGAACAGGAAAAGGACAAGAAAGAGGAGGAAGCAAGCACCAGCCAGAATGCAAGGCAGGCTTAGAGCATAGAGAGCAGCATATACGGCTCCAGAGTATTCTTCTATATATCCTGACGCCGTTTTGTAAATTTTCTCCATCTCTATAGAGATTTGGCTGAGCAGATTTTCTAGGCCTTCCGTGAGTTTGCTCACGCTATTAAGCATTCGCTCCAAGTTTAAATTATTCCCAAGTTCCGACAGTATCCTTGCCTGCATTCCTTGCAACTGCGTCTTAAAAGAATCCAAATTCGATTTCAAATCTCTCAGTTGTTGATCCTCAAGTCTTGGCAGTTGCAATCGCCGTACATTTCCTGAATGAAATCCGTTTTTAAGAGCATTAGCCTACGAAAAAAGTAAATAGGTCCTGGTTAAGAATGAAAGCAAAAGCGAATATTGGAACACATAATACGATTAAATTTGTATATAACTCCTTGGTGATCTCAAGAAATAAAGAATCCTTGAAAATACGAACGCAATTTTGCAGTTGATGTCTAACGATTCAAAGAAAGTTGCAACTTTTTAAATTCACATCGGCTGTCATTGACAGTACACAGTCGTATCTGATGAAAACAATGAAGGCAAGGACTGGAGTTTGCATAGTAAATACCTTGGTGGTAAATGCATTCTTAATACATTTTCGTTACGTAAAAAGCATTCTCAAATATGTAGATATAATTTATAAATTATAAGAAAAATGCAAGTTTTTAATAAAATGTGTCATGCGCAACCTGTCTGCATTCATTTTACAATCGATTATGATATTAATGAATAGCTCCCTCAGTAGGAAAAATGTAGCTTAAACATTGGTTGCTACTTACTGAGGTTTCGAATTCTAATATTTCGCCATTTCATCTTCTGAAATTTTCAATGGAAATTTTCGCAAATTCTAATATTCTTTAGATTTTACACATATATTATCTTAAAAACTGCACTTTCACGCTTTTATGTAGAGGTTTCACAGAAATCGGGGAAGTACATAACTTTCAAACCCAACCAGGAGATATTATTTTACTATCATGTTGATTTATTTATTTTATTTTTCGAAATTAATCATAAATACTGTTGATTAGTTTTTTCTTTAAAGAACCTACACATTACCCTTAATAATATTTTTTGGAATGGTTGACATTTAAAAGGAGAACGTGCAGCATATAAAACTGTAGGAGATAAGTTTTAAAAGAAGTACCTAACTTATCTCCTTATGCTTTATTTTTAATTTCGTAATCGGGGTGTACGCAACAGCAGAGGCTTTCAGTGGGCTTCTATAACGTTTGAGTTTTGCGATGCAAAGATAATTCAACTTGCCTAGAACACCTTTACAAGAAAAATAAATTGCCTTTTAAAGCTGGTGCGATGCAATGATTTACGGCAAACGTGAGGATGATCTCAAATTCTTTGGATTTTTCGTCAAATGTAAATATAGCTGATTTATAATTGATTCATATATTTCAGAAGATAAATTGGCTAACATAGGTTTGTTTTCGATAAATTCTTGTCAGGCCTTTGCATTTATATGGTATGAATAAACTATGGTGGTTGGTTGACAGATGAATTGTTCTCGTTGTCACTGTGGGGAGGAGGGGTGAGGTTGGGGTAGTTGAGATCAGAGTGTCAATGTCTAGACGGCCCGGCGTCCAGGACCGCCGATAAGGTGTGCGTGGCTGGACTTGGGACTTGGTCTTCTCAAAAAGTTAAGTAGGGGGATTTTTCAGCTACTAATGCAGAAAAATGTGTGATCATAAAATTGCAGGGGTTTTATTTGTAAGAAGAGTCATGCGTCAGTTTCGTCTAACAAAAACAAGCATCCAACTCCACGGACAAAAGACTGCGAAAAAGAAACTTACCTCTAATGCCTTAAATGAACAGCTTTCTCCGATGTCATTTAGAATTTCGTTCAGCTCGAAGGAGTTTGCGGAAATCATAGCTACCGTTGAAGCATGATTCGTCGATATATACTCCGAGTTGTTATTCACATTACCGATTGCATGCACCATGCCATTCACAGCGTTCTTGATTTCGGCCACTTTGAATTGATTCACTAAAGCTTGCACTAGCGTGGAAATTTCTTTGGGTAATGTCGACTAAAAAAACAAGTATCTTTTTGAAACGAGACCCCAAATTAAACTACATAATTAGAATTGAAGTATCTCTTTTAGCTAGATAAAAAGATAGATTAAAAACTTTATGCAAATACTGTATTTCCGCTTAATTTGAAAGTTGTCTGCTTGCTGTAAAAAAGCCTTACAGACACCTGATAAACCAGAGTTGCCTACGAAATTCCAGTCAGATTATTGACGTACTGTTTTATTTTCACTGCTAACGACAGTTAGCGCTGCCCAATAGTTTAGGGCTAAATGCATCTTCAGTTTATAACTATACACAGAAGATTAAGCTCTTCTAACATACTATGATTGTAAAAGGAAAGTGATGTGTATTACGTAGTAAAATACTGTATATGAATCATGACCAGGTAAGTTAACACACTGAAATCTAAGTTATGCAAATAACATATTCGCATGGTGGCAAATACTGCTGTCAGGTTTATGGTAGATATTAAAAGTAGGTTTTTGGCGCTCTTCATATAATATTTTATATTAACATACCTCCATTAATTTATAGGTAACCTGGCTTTGCTGATAACAATTTATTATAAATATTAAAAATCAGTAATTTTTTTATGCAAGAGAAAATGAAATACTCTATATACGTTAAGTTTGAACGCTTGATGGATTTAGGAAACCATGCGCATTAACTATAAAGTAAACTACAGGGTGCCCCACGAAAAACCCCTTAATTTATGATAATGTTTATACTGTAATAGAAATAAAAGTTATTGATTACAATTATAACTAACAACTTTACTGTGTAACTATCAAACTGTAACCTAATAACAAGCTACAGATACCGCTCAAAATGCTGTCCATTAACTGCAGAACAGCGACGTATGCGATCCATCCAGCTCTGAGCTGCTCGACGAATGACATCAAGAGGGATTTTGTTCCATGTGTCCATCAACGCATGTTTTATTGACTCAATATCAGTGATTCCTATTCTTCGTCTCTGAACCTCCTGTAAGAGTACACTCCAAATGCAAAAGTCCATTACATTCAGGTCAGAGCTCTTGGATGGCCATTGCTGGGGTGTGATGAAATCTGGAGTGTTAACTCGGAGCCAGGCGACAGTGTCATTGGCAGTGTGTGGCTTTGCACCATCTTGCTGCCACGTCCAGGGTTGTCCCTGCATTGCTTGATCAATATCTGTAAACATCTGCGGGCACAACTCCTCTGTGTAAACAACTTGCTTTACAGTTTTTTTTTCGTTCTCCGACTCGGTGCAACACCTTCCTGCCCAGCAGCATCTCCTTCAATAAAATAGAGGTCTGTTTTGCCTTGCCAGGAAACAGCACCATAGCACATGATAGATTTTTGCTGCTTGTCTACCTCCACCAACAAAATTTCATCAGGAATATCAGTTTTGACTTCCACTGCACGATATATGCGTTCATTTTGCCTATTCAGTGGTTCAGACAAGCAGGATGATGATTCATCGGAGAACCACATTTGTTTCCATTTTTCTCCTTCACCGAAGCGCTGAAGCATGGCATCACACTTTGTCTTTCGAGCTTGCTGGGGTGCTTCAGTTAAAACATGGCACTGAATACGTCGAAAACATTTTAAAGTGGATTTTGCAATTGTTCTGTGCACATACCCTTTTGACAATCCCAGTTATTTACAAATTTCACGTGGACTTCAATGTCTTCTCTGATGATCTGGTAGAGTTACGGCAAGTTCCAAGACTGCTCGTCTTGTTGGGGAATCGTGCCTGCAAGAAGTGCCACTACCAGGCTTACGCACCTTTGCTACAGGTGATCCACCTTTTTTTAATGCAGCCGCGACACCTCTAAACTGGTCAGTCGTAATGGCACCAAAATATTTAGGCAAAATGTTCCGACATTTCTGCGACCCCCATGTTAGATGTTCTTTCCGGAATAGGACGATGACCTCGCGCTGGAAATTGCTTAGCTGTGGCATGGGTCTACACGTCTTTCCAGAATATTCCTGGCATATGGTGCGCAGGTGGGCATTTTAGAACCTTCTCCTCTGCGACCACCACGCACGTCGTGTGGGTGTTCCTCACCACTGAGCGGAACATGGCGTGGGCGACATGAATGCGGGTGCGAACCAATGGGGGCGGCTTCACTTCGGATGTGGCCCAGGTGTTCTCTTTTCTCCGCCATCGATCGTGACGGCATGGACGGTCCGGCCGCCGTAACAATCACAAACTTAGGGGTTTTTTGTGGGGCACCCTGTAGTATTCCCCGTATTTAAATGCCTTTTAAGGTGTACTTAAGTACCGACCTATTGTATTGCTACTAATGGCAAAATGCACACACAAATCATCCACTTGAATTAGCGGCATAAAATAAAATGCATAGTTTAACTGAAAACACGCTTTTATGCAAAATGCAGACTTACTCTGCAATACCAATGAAGGTAATGTTATAAACTTCATCTGCGTAGGAAGTGTAAGCTCAATTGGGGTTTTCGACACAAATCTTGAAGAGCATTTTGCAAACGCAACGTTAACTTTTACGAGTAATACAGATCAATGGAAAGGTAATTCTTTTTTATATATGCGATAGAAACATAATTTTTGATATTACATAGATCTGTGTATACGTAAAGACGGTGGAAATGCTTGTGGGGGAATAATGTTGCCTGAGAGGAACATACAGCATACTTTTCCTCGTGCGTGCTTCAGCTTATATACACGCATTATAAGAGGACATATCGGGAATCTCTCTCTTTAAAAATTTATAGTATCCTGACAGAAAAACAGTTATTATTGAAATAACTTCCACCGCTTTCCCGCTGAAATAATATGCAGACTTGCTGTTAAAATATGCCATACTCTTGCTCCATATTCAGATTGGTAGCGCCATTCATCCCCGACGCCTCGCCATACAAGATTTCACGTGGCTCTTGCTCGCAGTCTAGTTCCGGGACAGCCAATCACAAGTGCCGAAAACGGCTATTGACCAAGCAACTCATCAAGCGGCCAGTGACTCACTCTCGCAAGATGTTTTTGTACTCACTCCCACAGCACGCTAGCGCACCGACGCGTGCAGCTGCAGAGCTCTCTATGCGTCGGGGACCTCTAGTCACCACAGAGTTTCTGCACAGAATAAACACCTATTGGTTTTTTGCCTTCTCCGAGACAAAACTGCGCGTGATATTTGTAGTCACCTAAACACGCCCACAGCTTGGATGCCCTACAAATTGGATTCTGGTTCTAACTGACTTCCATGAAGAAAGCTGCCATAATTGTTTTGAAAAACATCGTGTAGGAAGGTGAAGACAAAGAGTTATACATTCTGCATACCTCCAGAAGAGTGGTCTGCACTGTCGAGACTGTCACATTTATTTTCGTTTTCGCTGACGAGATGGACTTGCCAAACGTCAAAGCATTGGAAACGAAAAACTTCAGTATGTGACTGACGGAGAAGCTGGAAGAGTTGCCCTCCAGCCACGAAACCACCTCCATATCTTTCGCCTTTGAATCAGCCAAAGTTTCACTAAGGACATTAGCCGCTCCAAAGTAATAACCGATGCAAACAGCTAGGCCAACCAGCAGAAGAGCAGTCATAACGAATGTCAGAATATGCAGGCCGTAGCAGAGGCAATTTTGATCCTTGGTTGATACCTTCGACTCTAGTTTATCCTTGATAGAAGAATGCACCATAAAGGGTTTCAGTATACAATAACACAAATTCTTTTAAATCATTACTTATTAAGCGGGCTGCAAGAGGGAATGTAATGAGCAATTAAAAAAGCGATCAGCGGAACAAGAGGATAATTGTCCTGATGTTCCGGATTTCGTCGGGACTCTTTAATCATAGGAGAAGGTATAACAGTCTGCGACATGCGCAGATAAGGGTGATGCATGCACAGATTGCATGGTATTTATAGTTCATTGTGGTCACCCCCACGCGTACTATAATTAACAGTTCCTTTAGCCACCGCTCGAGGTCTTAATTGATGCGGTGATGGCTCATTAATTGCCGCAGCGTTCTTGTCCACGTCAGATGCAGTTTTGATAATTGCGCCGCAATTATGTCTGCTGTCGTCAGAGTTGTTGCAGCGTCTGTTCCTTCCCACTTGAGTGATTTTCGTGCTAAAGGGATTTTTACAGTGCACCAAATCGTTGCGCTTGTTGATGGATTGGGGCTTGAGAACCATGACTCAAGCAGCTCGAGGCTCACGCGGTTGTCACCTCTTGCGAGGATTTAGGCCTCGTCAAAATTGAAAATGTGGCTGGGTCCCGTCGAGTGAACTGCAATCTCTGCATGTATCACCCTTATCTGCTTACGTCTCTGACTGCTCAACTAGTACTCTTGATTAAGGATTCCGGATGGAATCCGAAACGTCAGGACATTAGTCCTCTTGTTGCGCTGATCTTATCTCCTTTTTCTTCTTCTCTACTGCTTCCTGGATTTTGCATATTCAATTCTATTGGTAATGAGCAGTGTAATTTTTTGCTTTGCTAAGTTAAGACTTAACGTAAAGCGGGATTACATTTGTTCATAAAAACAAATCGTTATGATGCTATGCTCATTAAGGAAGCTTTTGCTGGGCTACAGTGCTGCCACATGTCTTTTGAATTAAGTAAGCCGTGTGGTGCCCCAGTTATGTGCATAGCGAAAATCTTAATGGCTAAAGAACGCGGAAATCGCAATTTGTTTGGTTAAAACGTGACATATTCTCTTTGATCTTTCGGATATCCTGTTCACTGACGTTCAGGCGATGCGAATCGAAGAATAAGATGATGCGCTTAACCAGAAAATACAGTTAGCAGTTGCCAGAAAAGGCTAACTGCCGCAATGGGTCAGAAAGGTGGGCTCTCAACTTGGATTTGAGCAAAATTTGCACATTTTCAAACGCGAACCATCCGAATTTTCTTGAATAAAATTTGGTTGTCTATTGCCGCATCACATAAGCGTGAATAATGCAAAATTGCTTGTAGGCATGTTAGACACCTTAATAAATCGCCAGAACTCTCGAGCGTTTCAAACCCGGTAGCATGCAACGTTACTTCAAGTATCGGCGGAGCCAGAATTGCCCTTAACACGCATACGCCAATAAAGTATTCCACTTTTTTCAGGAGTTTGATTAATACAATTGGCCGGGGAACTGTCCGCTTGAAAGCCAGCTCAATATCTTATAATGAATAACCTGCTATTATTTAACATGTTAATCTGACTTTCAAAAATGCTTCCGCAAGCAATGGAGATCAATAGCGTTTGTTAAACTGCTTGATTAAGGTTTCCTTATGGTGTCAGCGTTTGCTGGCGGTGGCAACTGAGGAGCGTTAGGTTAACATGCAAGACCAAAGGAGCGGAACTGTTGACCTCCTTTTTGATCACCTGATTTCCACCTGTCTTATCAGCAACGGTGTGTATGTGCATTTTATGGATATGAGTCATGGAAGTTTCTGGAACAATTTCAGTCCAGAAGCCAGCTTTCAGACAGTCATGGGACTGCGCTTTACGCTAATCAGTCTTATAGGGCTGATTCAGCGATCATCTATGCTCAAGAGCATTTGCTTAATGTAATCTTCCAGTGATCCTAGAGTAACCGGCTTTGTGTATTCCGCGGCGGGTGCAGATTAGGCAGTAGTTGCGTGTGCTCTAAGAGGGCAAATAGAATGTGACTGTACTTGTGGACTGTTCTTTCGCGCCAGTAATTGCCTTCATCTCCAAACCTGCGCGGCAGTCTTGAGACGACTTTTACAATGCATATGAGTTTGCAAACGAGCTTTTGGCTCTACCGGACTCGCTCATTGTCATGCACTTAAATGGTTGCCGTAACAACTTGCCGCACACCACACAAGTACAATCAAAGCCTGTGTCTTTCTTTTTGATCTCATTCTGATTGGGGCCGATTGGGGTGACTGAGGCCGAATTGTGAAATAAAAATCAACCAATCAAACAGAATAACATTGTGTGGCATGCAGTAAATCATACATTTTAATGAAACGCTTGACGTTAAGCAGCTGTCCGTTTCAAAAGTTGTCAACAATAGGTGTTTAGCGGCAAACTACCCACAATCTTTAACACAGCCATCTCCTTCAGTTAGTAACAATTTAGTCTGGCATTCTAAAGGACTGAGGTCAGGCGACTTATTCTTCTAAATGGGCCAGTAACTAAATTTTATGGAGAAGAGGGAAGCGAAACGTGGTTATGCTGATAACAAATTCGAACTAAATGGATTCTACTTCAGCGGTTTCATTATCCATTACTGAAAATATATAAAATTAGACAGTTGGAGGTACAATCAGTCAGTTAACAGTCAGTGAAAACAATTTTTATGAAATTACTTGTGTAAGCTAGGCAGAACACTTCTCGAGCTTAATAACAGTGAATAAAATTGAGAAGTTTAAAATGCCCCTTGGCCATAATTAACCGATAAACCAGATAAACTGAAGGAAAACGCAACAAAGGAAACATATTTCTGCTATTGATACATCCATATAATCAAAAGTGATTTTTAACATTATAGAATGTAAATACCGAGA
Organism: Ligula intestinalis; assembly: GCA_036362985.1. Lineage (NCBI taxonomy): Eukaryota > Metazoa > Platyhelminthes > Cestoda > Diphyllobothriidea > Diphyllobothriidae > Ligula > Ligula intestinalis. Next base: position 11,729,907 of record JAYGXS010000006.1, on the reverse strand, counting down.
TGCATATACCTCATATAAGTTTCCTCTATTTCAATTACCATATTCACAAACATTATAAAACTAAACTGCGGGCAAACTGCAACCTAAAGCTGAAATAATGCCGAGCTAAAAAGTAAAGTTCACATAAAAATCACTGATAAATAGCAAATATTTATATCTTAAACGGTCTCATCCACCAATGTGATTAATTAATTAACTTCGGTTCCTGAAAAAACGGAAACATCACTTATAAAATCAGTTACCATATCAAACACATATATACAAGCTAAAAGCCTAGACAACTGTACCCCGGTATTATTCCATTGCTGAGCACAGGTGTAAGGGGTCCCATTAATCAGTGGGTCTCTAAGCATTATCTGCGTGCTGTCTGATCTTCAAAGTACCTACATAACCTGAACAGCTGCCTGAATGATGGCAGTTTATAAATATTTCGAAGCTGTCCCGAAATGGCTAATAGACGTTTACCTGAATGTTTGACTGTATTCTTTCAATATTTTTACCTAATCCAAGTTTCGAAAATCTTTTTTTGGGACGATGTACAAGATTAGCACTGCTTTCATTTTTTTACCCGGAGGAATATGTGTTTTCGGAATTAAATCCAAAAATGAAACAGAATAAACTCAACACAAAGACTCCTGATTCATATGGAGCTATAGTTAATTCGTGGCGTACAATTGAATAAAGTAATATTTGCAGCATTTATGCGAATGCGTAGATTGTTATGGGTGGAAAAGCCTGAGATGCGTCCATAACCTAACACTTTCGGTCAACCTTCTCAAGGTTTCAGTGCCACATTCCGGGAGAATGTCCGTTAGATTTAAGGTCAGAGTTATGTTTTACGGCTAAGGTTAATATAAGTGAGAAGTAGAAGACGACTCGAGTCGTCTTCTACTTCTCAATTACTTCCTGGGACTTGCAAGTTTACTTGTATTAGCAAGTTAATATAAATGTATAATATAGGGTAACGTTAAGGTTATCTGCATGTCAGGGGTATTTCTAACAATAGGAATAGTTCAGCGATGACACCCAGGATGTCAAGTTAGGTGAATGAACGTTTTCGAGTGTTTTTTCATCAGACAAATCCAATAATGTGAGAGAGAGAGTAGAGTTAACGAAAACGCGAGACAAAGACGGTGGGGCAACGTGAACTAATTTTTGAACCTCTTCTCCCCCATACCTCTCTGGTCTCTAGGACTAAAATCTGACCCCTTTTGACCTCTGAATACTTTTTCCACTTCTCCCGTTTACTTCTACTATTTGGCTGCTTCAGGGTTTAACGGAATCATGTTTTCAAAAGGTGTAAGATTAAGATTTGCTGGAACGTGGTCATATTCAGTCTTCTTGAAATTATACCCAGGACTGCTCCCTTCAAGATAGCCGGCCAAACGATTGTCCCGTTTGGTTTAATGGGCCATATAGATAATCCTGACCTCCGCTCGGGGTTTGTCAATCGATTGGTGATTACCGCAGGCCCAGTCGCCGACTTTATGGGCAGTTTTGGTCTTCTAGCCACCGCAGTAATCCAGGACAATAATTGAGAAGTGACACGGGCGCAGTGGATTTTAGCTAGTCAGGTATGACGTGAGTCAAACTGTGACTCTACGGGAGGTCTAACTACGAAACGGTGCAGTCGACCCAGGGTGTAGGCTTACGGATCGCATACGGCTTCTGCAGGCGACAACGTTTCACTTAGCTCCAGATGTGGGCAGCGTAAAAAATGATTAACTTTTTCATTTTGTGAATAAATTGACTGTGATAGAACACATGGTGAAGAAGAACAGGGTTTGTTGATGGAATCATCTTTTTATGCAGGAGTGAAAGGGTCCCCAATGGTGCTGAGTATATAATGCGACAAGTTTCCCACAGTCATCTTTTGGCATTTGGCCAGAAGGGCCAACTCAGTGGACCTCTGTCCTCGTCAAAGCAGACAGTTTGTCAAGTGGATATATTTTGAATAAAATCAATGCACAGAAAAGGCTACACAGTGAGGTCCGGTCGTGCGTTAGGAACTCTAAATATCGATGTCACTTCTATTCACTTCGAAGACGGAAAATTTTTTTCAATAAAAAAATAATCAAACCTTTTTTTTAAATTTATCAATCAATTATCTTGGTTCTGAGATTCTTGCCGACTATGCATAATAAAAAGCAAGTCAAACATCCAAAGTTATTTATATGGTTGAGTTACTTCTCCTGGCCCTTAGAAACTTTAGCACGCACATGGAAGATTTTCCATTCGCAAATCTTCTATCAACAAATTCTCATACATACGTGTATAAAATATCAGAGCACGTGAAGTAATCCAAAGGTTAATTGCCTAATAGAAGGTGCAAATGTTTCTTTTGTTTGCATCATTGCAGCATAGTGGAATGAAAATGCTTAAAAAGGGAAGAAAATAATGGCAATTTCTGGCTTTGTTACCATTATTAGCCAAACTTTCCCAAACCCAGGTGTTAACATAGTTAAAGCAGATAACTTTTAGACGTTTGGTTCGTGCCTATGCGGTTTGACAAAAACGGTTGAGTACCGCTTACCAACCAGAAACTGATATTGTAGCTTTTTGAGTTCCTGTCGGTAAGGTTCATTGGGCCACGGAATTACTTAATATATTTCCTGTATATAGGTGTCTTGCTGAGTGTAATTGACAGATGTAACGGAATCGGATAAAACCAAACGTCGCTGTAGATCAATTCCATGTTCAAAATTAAGTTCTAAGGAAATAAGAAAGCTGATATTTCAAACCTGGAGTATATACCGGAAAGCAAACAGGAAATACCGTTGTGCCCACTAACCAGCCGCATACCTCGAAGCGGTGTCAATCAGCGGCAGAATACGGACGACATACTTGCCTGGGCTCTTAACTACTTTATAAGCAGTCAGTAAGGTAACTAAGTACAAAGTGCTGTCTGTCCGTTGGCAGCTAGTGAATGTAAGACAGTTATCTCGACTAACTGGTGGGCTTCGGCCCAAATATTTGCATCAAATTTCGACTTTAGCTTAAGGACGTTAAGCATATTGATAAAGTCGAAGCTCAGCATTACATTTCCAAGAAAGTTAAAAAGCTGGGCAGTGTTGTTATCCTGAACCTCAACGAAAATTTGGACACACGTCTGAAACATTAGATGTACCAGAAATTCCCCAACACAAAGACTTCTGATGCATTTTGGCAAATAAGTAATAAGTAGCATTTTTAATTTGTTCAATTACACTTATTCAAAACTGTTCAAAAAGTAATCTAGGACTTGTTAAAACTGTCAGTCTTGCAGTGGCCAAAAATACTTATAGTCAAACGTTAGCATATTAAAACAACTGAATTACTTTTTTGATTCAAATTACATAAGTGCCAAAATTACGTCACACCATCAAGTCCATATCCAATTTCGAAACATCAGTTAACAGCTAATGAGCAACCTGATCACTGATAACATGAGGCTTTAAAGTAATATGTTTAGGGTAGCACTTCTTAGGACAAAAACTGAAAGACGTAATAAGAATGCATGCATTGTCTTTTACTACGGAGTTAATTGGGTGGACCCAATAAAGGAAAGTGCACAAGAATGGCTTTTTTATGCAAGTACTGTTTTTCAGTCGTTTAGGTTTATCTACAATACTCAGCGGCACTAGAAAAACAGCTCTGGAAGACGAAGATGCGATCACTGGAACAAGAGTTTAATTTGCCTGACGTTGCAGATTCCGTCGAGAATCCTTAGTCATAGGTATTCGTAAACAGGTCTGAGACATGCGCTGTTACTGCTACTGCTTTTTGTTACTGTTTCCTAATCACGTCTCTGATGATGAATCTGCAACGGATGTTGAAACGTCAGGCTAATCAACGTATTGTCCCAGCCTTCGAGTCATTTTATTCTTCTGGTTATTTAATGCTTCTTTCAGAAACTGTCAATGTCCCTTTCCCCAGGATTCAGAATATGCTTAAGCGAACCGTATTCTTTCTCCGAAGCTAAAGGACTTTGTAGTTTTAGTGAAATTAAGTTGAAGATACCGACGTTTAACACAAAGCAGGAGCTTTTATCGCACATTCATGTTGATAAAAGTATGATTTTTTAAACCAATATAACTATTAGTTGCAAAGACCATACTTTAGGTAAAAGATATAACCATGAAAAAACTACACTCTATTGCCTTGATACGTTTAGCAAAACGTACTTAGTCAGGCGGCACTGTTCACATCGAATCACTCAACTCACCTTATCGTCTTTGTCCTCACTCTGATGACAACCAGAATAGCAGCAGCAGAGGCAATAGATGAAGGAGAATAAAAAGATTACCACAAGGCCCACGGACGCAAAGGCCAGGCATGCAATGAAGGCGACGATGAGTTTGCCCTCATTGTTCGGATGCGCAATGGCCTCGGCCACTCCTTTCTCGCCACCTCCCAGATCCGCGGGCAGTGCCTCCAAAACGGCCAGGTCTGCCTTCGTCAGTCTCCCCCACACTATGTTCATCACCTGAGTACTGATTCCAGAGAAATCTGATACGACGTCAAAGGTGACATTGGGACTGTCGGACGACCGTATGGGTGTCATGATCACATTGAGCAGACCACCATTCTGATATTGCAGTATCCAGGCAAAGATTGCCGCAACACAGCCGAGGACTGTTGGTATGATCATGGTGCTTTATCGTTGCAAATAAAAATACAAGAAAATAGGCCTTTTAAGAAAAGCGCACATGAAGAATTTGGAGGCTTAACAGGAGGGAACAGCAGTCCTAGCATGCTATGGCCAGAGGGTGTCATCAAACCTTTAGTGCTGCAAACACAGCAGTCTGCGTAGTAATCTGCATTTCAAAGACTTTTGTTTGCACAAAGTCGGTTGTTAAATGCGGAAATTTTTGTAGAATGATAAAAGTCGAAAACTTGCAGCTTCTCAGACTGCGTGAGTGGCTACCCAGAGGCTAAGTTGTTCTGTACAGTTGTTTATCTCTTAAGACTGAAAGGTTGTCGAGGAAATTATGGGAGAATGTATTCAAACATTCTTTTGAGGAAAGCATACAATAGTCATCAAAGGTCACGCAACATGTCAACATATGCAAAAGATTGATATTTTCTCGCTAATCGGCATTGACTCAAGTTGTGATATTCGTTATTGTGAAGTCTATTTTGAAGTCATTACAGTCATGATAGGATGTCGTTTTTTATAACTAGCCCATTTCTGAAGGCTAAAAAATGTATCCATTTTAAAAACCATCTGCATAAGTTGCATGCAATTTTATCATTTATTTTGACAGCATTTACAAATTCAAATATATTTTGTGAAAACTATGCACTAAAAACTTATTTATTTTACTTGTTTGATAGGAAATTATGCCTTCTTTGAATTTGATACTCAAAGAAAATGTAGCTTTTGGCTTTAAATAATTTGCTGATTTTTAGCTTTTTTACAATTGTGAAGTGTTTATTCATTATGCATCGTATCCATCAACTTATTAATGCTGTCACTACTGCCTAAAATATGTTTCACATCTATTTCAATATTTTATTACAACTCAGTGGCTTGTTTCTAAAACTGTATGCGAAAGCGTACCTTTACTTAAACAGAATGTATACACTGCGCAGTCTTCAAACCTTGAAGTTAAGTGTAGCAGTCACAAGGTCAAAAATATATTTGGCAATTGAGCAACCTTTTCAAAACCGAAAGCTTCCCATTCTTTGAGTTTAGGATTAAAGGTGGCGTAGTGCGCTATCAAAAAAGTACAAGAAACAATTTTTTGTGCATATTGTTCATAAAATATATTAAATTTATGAAGGCAGTAAAAATGAAGGAAAAAAGGCAAACTACTTATAAAGCCAGTTTTTACAATTACTACGTTTTGATTGGGGTCAGAACGAAGCTTCTTTAGAAGCCTGCATTCTATAATGACTAAAATGAATTCACAATGGACTACATGATAATAAATACCAGAACTTGAGTCGATGCCGATTACCAAAATAGTATAAATCGTTCGCATATGTCGGCGTGTTGCGTAACCTTCGGCGATTACTCTAGGTAATTGAGCAATCGATGTTAAAAATTGGAGCATGGAAGGGAATGCCACTCTCAGTCAGACACTTATTCTCAATAATTCGCAATGAAAAGAAACAGCTAACTACCGTTTTCATAAAGTGTATGGTAAGTATTTGACGAGGATCATTAATAATATATTTGAACTTTTTTTGTGGTTAATTTTACCTGAAGGGGTGTATTGATAATGAATTTCATGAAAACCTACCTCTGTGTTATCAAGTTTTTCGAGTTATTTTTCACTTTCAACGGCTACATGTTCGAGCAAAAAAGGGGGAAACCGACGTTCGTCATACTTAAAAGAGGCCACGTACAAAGTTAAAGGCATTGTTGAATTCAGTCTTTCGTGACATCCACTTAACCATGGCATAAGGAGAAGTCAAAAACTAGTTGCCCTTCTTCCACATCGATGTTACAAACCTTGCAGATGGGAAAAAGGAAAATGGTCTGCCGAAATAAAATTGACCTTGGCGCATTTTTCACTTCCAAAGCAATCACCTTGTTGATCACAAACACAGCTGTGTCAGAATCTTTTTCCGAAAAATTCAAACATATTTTAGTGATGACAGTGGAAAGCAGATGGAGATTAAGTAGGGGCATCTCTCTTTCAAGACCGACGGTTATGTAAAGTCCTTCATCCGTTAGTGTTTCCGAAAGTCTCAATTTCAGTTGTCAAGCGAAGAAAAGCCAAAACGTTGGTTTGAAATCTTCTAAGTGATAAAATTTTAAAGGCGACAACATGAATCCTAAAACCTCTCTGGAATCGGCGTAGCTAGCAGACCAGAATTCACGATTAGACAGAAATTCATGAAGCTCCAAAACCCGCTGCCAATAAAAAACCGATCAGCAGTGGTTTGCAGCACACCATGTCACATTTGTCATGCCAGGTATGTTGGTAAAATGGGTAAATGCCTGGGATACAAGAGTGTAGGAACACCAACTTGCAATCAACCATAAGGAAAAACTTTTTTCGATGATCACATATGACAGCTTTACCAAGATTTTGCCTTGGAGAAAGCATTTTTTCACGCAGAGCCAATAAGAAGATCAACAGTCTACTGTTCGAACGTTGGTCAACGAACGGTCAACTCAACCTACCAACAAATTTGCATTCCGCCTAACAGACGCTGAGATCAATTCAGGCACATGAAATCGAGAGCTGACGCTCACAGAAATTATGGATAGTCAAAGTTATGTGTCCAGCATTCAACGCTATGTCACCTATACTCCCGCGAAGCGGATAACAGCTCGAACGAAGAAAAACGAGTGATCAATCTGCCGAGTGACATAGGAGAAACCTACAGATACTCCGACTTGCCTACAACTACGCTGAACCCAAGGGGGACAAACGTCACGCAAGCCCGTCAGCGGCTTACTTCCGAGCGATCAAAGTTATTTAGCAGCAAATGGGGAGGCCAAATTGCACGCCTTCAGCAAGGCTATAATATAAAGCAATCAGCAGGACTGACCAACTTGAGACCACGAGACGCAGCAACTATAATATAATGATGATGGAAGTGACGAGGATTCCGAAACGTTAGTATAAATAAAATTAGGTCCGCAAACCCACACCCTCTTTCTCTTCTTCGTCTACAGGAGATAATGAAATACGCAATATGATATAAAACGTGTAGAGACGAAGTTATAATCGAAGATAAGGTTGCGTTTAGTGTGAGTATTAAGGCTTTGGTCAGGTGTTATTTTAGGGGGAGATTAAGATCACGGAAATTTAGCACGCTTTTAGCCATGACCCCGGACCACTCCTATTCTTCTGTTTTTCGAAGGTTCATAAGTCACAAAAATCACCTTTAGAAACGAGACCATCATAAGACCCTTTACTTTATAAAGGCACTTAGTCATTAAAAATCCAAAGTCTAAGTAAACGAAGCGAACTTTTATCGTTTATGCGACATACTTCTCCCTGAACAATTATGTGCATTATTAAAAGTCATGAAACCAAATGCAGAGCGACACAAGTGAATTCCGTTAGCAGTCGGTAAATGCTCCTCAGTATTATTAATATAAGTGCTTATGCATTTAAAAAAAATTTAAATGATTAAGCTAAGTTGCAAAGATAGCTTTATGTTGCTTAGGGGATTTACTTTTGAAAGAATAAATGTGTCACTTTATAGCAATTATTTCAATGTAATATCTGCGTTAAAATTAAACGTGACTTTTGTGGAAGCAAACAGCACTTTCTTTGGTTATGGTATTGTAAGACAACTTCCTACCTGGCATGAACAAGTCTGAGTAGCTAGCCAAATTGTACTGTCCCGCCTCTTTATATACCAGTCCTCCGCCATGATAAGTGCGTAGTCGCACACGAGGCCGGGTGGGCGTGCATATATTATGAGCTCCGTAAACTGATTTCTCAGTGTGTCTTGTGGGCGTTCGTATTCAGTTCCAGATTTATAGTGCGCATTACTACGCCAAAGGAGTCAGCTAGTACAGCAGAGGGATATTTGAGATGATTCAAAACTGGTATAAAATGGACTTCTAGTGGGGAACGCACAGAGAGATATTGGAGATGGTAATTTGAACTACCCTGGCATACAAATATGTGCATCCCGCATTTACCACGAAACTCGAGTAGTCTGCTAACTGCGTACAATATGCCACGCATTCCCACAAAAATGCGCCTTATTCCTCCAGATGCGATTTTATGATGCTCATTACTGATACTGACTGCCATGCAGAATAATCGCATAGCCTTTAACTTAGATCAGGATGTATGCTTTTCAAAAAGCTACTTCCTGGTCACCTGTGAAAGAGCAGATGGCGGCAGTCTATTGGTGCATTCATATTCTTTTACGAACACAAGTCAGATGATTTAAGTGGTTTATAAAACAATTATTTGCTGTTTAGTTTTGGTATTATTTGAATATTGAATGTCATTTTAAATACCTAATTATCGTATTTTATATCATTTTATTTTGATATTAAAATATCTTAAGCGAAAACCTTGGCATGTAAAGGAGTAATGACCAAGCCACATGAGGTTGGATTATCCTACCTGGCTTACATTTGCGATAAGATGGTAACAAAAAAGGTCTGACCAAACGCAAGAACTTGGAATGTCTTTTGAACGGTAAAAATGTACGCTAATTTTCTTGAAATAAAAACGGGATTTTTAAGTAAGGGCTAAAAATTTACCATCTGGTAACCATGACTAGACATTATGATTGTTTTTGGGATATGGTGAACGACATTGTGGTAAATCTATTTGACATATCTAAAACCGATGAATATTGAGCAAGGCGAAAACACTTTGATGGAAATACCCTGGAGAGCGTTATAGGTTGTAGCAAGCAGGGTGAACTAAAGTTTCACCGGTTTTCCTTTCCTCATTTTGGAATGAATAATACCATGGAAACCGCCATTTGTCACGGTTGCCAAGACCTAGGTTCACCACCTAATTGCGTCCTGTGAAAGTCCCGAAGGAATAACACCACATGAACAGGGCGAAAGCAGACGTCTTTGAGCGTAATGAGTATAACATATTTAGTACAACAAACGCGTGTTTCAAAGTGTCCATCGGACCAATCAGCTTCTCTTCTAAAGTATGCAGGCCTGGCAGGTGACTCAGTAATTGAATGCAGCTAACGATTTACATGTATCGATTGATTGTCTGGCACGATGCGTTCGCTCTCACGTAAACCGATCGGAAGCCTACTGTGAGCGCGGCTGCTACCTGTACGCAAGCTGCTTCCGAGCTAGCACCAAACACCGCAGACGTATATACGCGTGTATGAGAGACAGATTTTGGTAAACTGCCGATAGTTAAGATCACAACTGGGTAGATTGGATAGTGGATGTTAGTAAGGCTTGGCGTGAGGGTATTTGACGTGAGAATACAAAGACGTACAGATGGCGAACTTGCAACAAGCGTCTTCCGAAAAAACTTCACTGCATAAATCATTTCTCACTATGGGAGTAGCCCTCCTGCCGCCCAAAAAAGGAATTTCGTTAGTACTCTTTTCCAACGGGCCCACCGTTATTGCAGTAGTTTTGGTTTGCTTAAGAGGAAACTAGCGTATTTGTCTATATTCTTCCAGGCCAACGGATATCCGACAAGCTTTGTAAAAAATTGCCTTAGACGTCAGTGTCGAGCAAAAAAACTCCCTCCCCATAAAGTTATAATGCCGCGGACATGTTATTCTCTACCTTACATGAATGGAACATCTCTCGACAACCACGTTGTTTCGGCATCTCTGTTGTCCACAAGCCCGCATCCTCACTGCGCGCAAACCTATGTCGAGTAAAGGGCCCCCTACCCGTAGAACAATTAAGAAACGTCATTTACCGTATACCGTGCGCTGGTTGCCCTTCTGTTTATATTGGCCAAACAGGCCGACGTCTTAGACTCACATCAAGGAACATAAGTTAGCCGTTCGCCAACAGGACCATTCATCACTCGTATTTACGAACTCCCTTGAGTGTGATCAACGATTCAATTGGGATGGCGCCGAGGTGATCGCCATAGCAAATACGAGGCAAGCGAGTGAACTCATCGAAGCTAAGCACTTGAGTCCGGCTAGTATTAAAAAACACGTAAGGCACGATTCACATTATACCAGTTTTCATGCATACCCGGCTAACCTCGCCCATTTTGAAAAAATAGCAGACTGTCCGTTCTCGGTCAAATAGAATTTCACTGACCCTGAACACCCCCTCACCCGAACACGCAGCCCACAATCCAAGCGTTTACACCTCCCTCACCTCAGCAGAGCAACATAATGCCACAGGTGTCACGTCACCGTAGCCCTCCCGCCCAATCCTAGCCCGTTCGTTGTAACCTCTGCCCCCAAAAACTCTAGTGCGACATTCCCAGCCCTCACTTTTCCTTCAGTTTGACGAAGAACAAGTGATAACTGTTCCAAAATTCACGAGTACAAGTCGATTCTCAGAAAATCTTCTTTCTTTTCATATTAAAGACATATTACAACTTTGAAAACGGAACGAAAACCCTCTAAAATACTACTGAGCCCTTGCACGAAAAACCAGACCTACTCGAAAGAATAAATTACAGCTTAATGAACCCTTCCAAACCAGCATCAGCGTCTCTGTCTTTCTTCAAATTATCATACTTAAATGCTAGTCTGTAAAAACAGCAAGCGATCAATTAGTGGCATTTTAGTATAAGCGATTATACCTTATTAAAATGGCTGGCTTTCTTCAGGCAACGAGGGTTGCCTGTATTAGTCTTCACGATGAATTAACAAATTTCTATTTTCTGAGGCAATGTCAAAAACTTTAGAGTTACACTCTGGTTAAGTACAAAGATTACGGACTATTTTCTTCAGAAATACACTCTGCGAAATTCCACACTAGTTCCTGTATAAAATGCTAATACAATAATATTCTGATCTAATTGATTGAATTCTGAAGCTGTTGCAACGGTAGCCAAGCCGAGATGTCACCACCTAATTATTTCTTGCATGAGCCCCAACCGAAAAAAAACAAAAAGAAGTTCGCAACAGCAGAAATCCTTGAGCCTAATTGGTACAACATATTTAGGGTAGCAAACGCGTGTAAAGATATGTCCATCGAGCCAATCAGCTTCTGTCTTGGCATAGAGAGCGACACAATTGGCTTGTGACGCGATGAATAACTGTAAATTGAATTTTAAATTATTTATTGATTGACTGCCACTACCCGTTCGCCGCCTGTAGGCCGATCGATACCCTGCCGTGAGCCCGGCTCGCTGTTGCATGCTAGCTGCCTGCTAGCTGCCTCCTAACAGAAGCAAATACACATCGATAAGAAAGCTTATTTAAACATAAATATGCCACTAAACCACTTTAGTACGGCTGTTATCAAATACAGGCATCCGTTTGAAATAATTTACTGTAGTTCCTTCTTCATCAGGTCAAACTGGTTCTGTTACGCTCCGAAACGGAGGTGGAAAAATCAAGGTATCCAGTTTCTGAGAACTACGACTCCACTTAAGGCCAGTATGAACAGCATTAGTGCCCGTTATTGCCTGATGGTATCACACTGAGGTTTAATGCGTCCAAAGGAACGTGGCATCAACAGCTAAAATAATCTCATTTTCTCTTAACGAATAATATGTTGGAAAAAACCATGGCGCCTGAATCAGCAGTGTACATTTGACAAAAACGATGCCACCATCCGCAGTGCTACAAATAATTTAGTTGTATACCAAAACATACCAATACTTGAACTTTTTCACCATGTTCAACTGCTGGTTACGAATTTAGTTCAATGTGTTTTGAATGGCGACCAAATGCATTTGTCAGAGTCATCCAACACTCATCCTTATGGGAAACAGTGCAGCAAGTACAATAGCTAATTAGCTATGCGTAACACGTCACTGTAGGTTACTCGGGATGTGTCTCAATGTGATTAACAGGATAAATTACTGTTTAATGTTTGCCAAATCAGTCACTCTGTTTTTAGTAATGTTTTGGAATCTGGCAAAACCAGACAATCAGGAGAAGCAACTTTAACTCGATTTGCATTTTGACGAAAACACCTGTCTAACTTCATATCACGCAACTTGGAGCTGAAAATGATCATAGATACACAAATTTCCAAACGCACATTAGTGTTTATGCTGGAAAGAGTTCAACAAAGCGGAACAAAAATTGTGAAGGGCCTTAAGTCTACATCTTACGAATTTAGATTAGAAGCACTTAACGTTGTTCCTCTTGAGTACAGGCAAATCTGAGGCGACCTCATACAGACTAACCGGCTCGTGAGGAATCGAGAGTTATGACTTCTTCGCATTCGCCACTTCCACCAACCACCGTGGGAATTCCCTCAAAATGCGGGGAACTTTATCCCATCTAGATATCCGCAAGCAGTCGTTCTCACAACGAGTCATTGGTGCCTGGAACGGACTGCCCAAGGAGGTCGTAATGATGAACTCCACAGATGCATTCAAACGAAAACTGGATGGACATTTACTTAACATATACCCTTCATATGCACAAGGAAGCAGTAGTAATTTACGCACTTGCCAAACCTAATGATAAAACTTGTACACATATATATATGTTACTCACTATTTTATAGTAACATATTTTATGTTAGATATTTCATGTTTACTGTTTTCAATGGGGTCTTCAAAGGCATTGCTTACTACCCTAAATATACTGAACTATACCGAATTATTTCCCTTTATGCTTGCCAAATATGGCACTTATAGGTATGTATCCAAAACTGTACAAATTCCCTTCTCTGCCTGACCCATTTATCCACCACAACTTCACCTCTAACCAGCATTTTTGTAGGAGAAGATTGGGGGACTAGGGATATTTTAGGTTCACTACGTAAAATACCTTATCTTTTATCGCCAAGTCAATAAGGATTGGATGGGAAAAACATCGATAAAAACTGCGGCAAAATGAAAGGTCAGTGAGATGGTGGACTGTTGGCGGACACGCGTGTGTGTGTAGCTTGATAGACAGATGTCGGCTTCGATGACATCATTTTTTCGGCGTACCTTACTCATATGATCCATCCACTAAGGGCGGAACACACGTCATGTCAGACGTGTCCTCGACCAGTGGTGATTACGTTAGGCGCCGTCGACGTTTCACGTCACTAAACACACGAATGCAAAACAAATGCTACGAAGACACGTGAGTAGCCAAATAATACCTGACGTGAGTCAGACATGGGCTTGTTGTGGTCTAAGGAAGCTGAAGTTTAATCTGCGTTGGTGCGTAGATTTTAACTTCGTGAGTCTTTTTGGGTAAAAATATTTCAAATTATTTTTCTCGTGCATCGGTAACTAAATAATCAATGACATTGCTGTTTGCTGCTCCGGCATTTGAAACATTAGAAACCCACAATTTTCCTAGTGACAGTAGTTCATTCCGTACAAATGATAATAATTATTACTCTACTTACGTGACGCATAACCAACGCTCACAACCTATCCCAATTTTTTCCCCTTCCCTCTCATCTCCTTCCCCAGACAGACCTCTACACGCCGATCTCGCCATGTGGTGGCGTAAGAACGGTGAGTTGTAATCAAGGGACCCTTAGTAACCCTGTCCGGCTGTAAGATTTTCCAATGCAAGCGTACACTTGTGTCCCAGGAAGCAAGTGAGAAGAAGAAGAAGAAAAAAAAGAAAAATAAGAAGACTCGATCGCTAGGACAGTATTTTTATATGCCTGACGTTTCGATATCCGTCGGGGATTCGTCATCAGAGACATGAGTAGCAGAAACAGGCGAAAAAACCTATTGTCCCAGCAATCGAGTCTTCTTCTTCTTCTGTAAGATTTTTATTATCCCTGCAATTGTACTGGCCTAGTGATGGATTGCTGAAAACACATGTTTGCCGAATGGTTAACTTACTGGAGGTTCGAACCAGCAAATTGCGTCTAGTAGACAACTACCCTAACGTTTGAAACACCTGGGTTGTGCTTGGTTGGCTAATAATGTCTAGAACGCGAGAATCGGTCATTCCCCTCTCCCTTGTACTCAATGTTTATTCTGCTATATTGCAATGCTGCAAACATTGCATAGTTGGATAGAAGATCAGCCAATTTAAAATCTTTTCTGTGCGTGATATATTTGCTGAGCATCACCTGACTTAACCTACACATTCAAATGAATTTAAAATCTTAGCCTTGATTAAAATGTGCACGGTCGACAGGAATGTTAGAACTGAGATGCTTAGCTGCTAAATGTAAAAGAAGTTTGATTGTTTTTCACGTTCAAAATGCGCTTGAAAAATGAACTGCGTCTATTATTTGAGAAGAAGTGACGCTGGAATTTTAAACTCATAACACTACAATGCAACATACTGTGCTCTTCTTTAACTACGTTTTTCCTGGGCTTTCACGTGTGCTTAAAATTAATCCAAGGAACTGCATTGCATAACTAGAAACAGCTTGCCTGGCATAGCAAGAACACGGGACCTCCGAGTTAGATCTTCTTGCTAAATGCCAGCAGATGACTGTGGAAGAATTGCCACATTACATATTCAGCGTTATTTGAGACCGTTAACACTCCTGTATCAAAAATTCATTCCATTATCATACCCTTTTTTTCCTCGTCGCGTGCTCTAGCTCAGTTAATTCATTCACAATATGAAAAACAGAATTACTTTTTAAGGTGACATCGTCTGGAGTTAAGTGAAAGGTTGTAGCTCTGCAGAAGCCCTATACACCCTGAAGGGACTGCCTCGCCTTGTCGTTAGGCCACGGGTAGAGTCACAGTTTGACTCACATCATACCTGACCTGATAGCTTGCACTGACACTGTCTCACTCCTCAATTACTGTCCTGTATTACTGCGGTGGGTAGTAGATCAAACCTTTTCGCAAGGTCAGCGACACAATCAAGCTCAGCAGGCAGAGAGAATTACTAATATGGCTCCTTAAGCTGGACACGAGGATCGTTACTCCTGCGCTTGATCCCAAGAAGGCTAAACATTATTATGTTCTAACATTAATTTAAACTTTGACCCAAGTCCTTATCCTGCACGCAGGCAAAACGCCGACCCCGTCGCTAATAATACCCTTTGCATTAACCCCGATTAAAACGGTAAGCGAACCCGTTACACTCACGTTAACTTTAACCTAACCGCCGTCTTTGTCCCATCCCACCCCAGGTCGTCTTTCTTGATTTTTGCCAAAGGGCTCAATCGGCTGAGGAAATACAGAGTACAGCAGATGCAACGCTAATCTAATAACCCTGAAAATTAATCTATACCAAAGTCACCGTCCACTAGGCTATGGAGCACACGACGGACATCGTCAGCTACGACAGTCAGAATGTCGCTCTAGGCTGTCGTGTAGTTCAGGATGAACTTAAATTTCTGGGTATTTTATCTGATTTTTTTATGTTTAGGTATCCGGCAGACAGAGACAACGTAATATAGCTATTTCGGGCCATTGGACCTCATCAGCTACGTGCAGCCATCTCTAGTGTAGCCGCTGAAATTGCCGCCACACTCGAGTTTCGAACTCGTGACTCGCCGGTCAGGGGCAGACGTCCTAACCATTGAGCCATCGAGCTCGGTGTCTTGCCGGTTGCAGATCGGGAGTATATATTATTTTTGTGTCTATTTTGAATTAGATGTCCGGAGAAACTGAGTTCAGAAACAGGAGGAATTCCTAGACCATCTCTTGTACGTTACGAGTAACGTTTGCCTTTGATAAAGCAAGTGAAATAGGCCGAGCCAACGATAAGATGAGCAGATTGCTGGCAGAAAGTTGGTCCTCGACTGGCACACTAAACAGAGCCAAAAACCTTCATCCCGCCTACCAAGCATTCCGCAGAAGGCTGACATCTGCTCAGACTGGAGCAATAGGTTGGACGGAGGAAGATCCGCAGGGCCGTCAGCCGACAGCCGGTAGCCGCGAGCGAAGAATTTTAAAATGCTTA
Organism: Ligula intestinalis; assembly: GCA_036362985.1. Classification (NCBI taxonomy): domain Eukaryota; kingdom Metazoa; phylum Platyhelminthes; class Cestoda; order Diphyllobothriidea; family Diphyllobothriidae; genus Ligula; species Ligula intestinalis. The sequence goes on along the minus strand of JAYGXS010000006.1, from coordinate 11,713,524 downwards.
GGAAAGACACACAGTACTTTGCACACCTCATGGAAGGGCCAGCGAGGGCGCAAGCTATTCAAACAGTCCCAAAAATCGATCATTACAATCGATTAACACATGGACATCAGGCATCAGGCTAGAGGTTGGACACTCTTACTAGCACCAGCAGGAGAAGGATCACCACGCTCTGACGATGGAAGCGAGAACACTTTCGAATCATCAGCTAAACTACAACCAGGTCCCAGAAATTTCCCCTTCTTCTTACTCTTCCGGGGATTACGAAAGGAATAGTAACACTTAAACCAATCAATTATGTTTAACAAAGTATTCTGTGGTCGGCTGATTCCGTGCCAATATGCGTTGCATGTATTTTGTCATCCTGTAGTGACTGGATGTGTAAGCTTATATTTCTCCTTGCGGAATTTGTATTCGGCATTGAAATCGATATACCCATTTTACAAACAAGTAGGATTACATGCAGTATACATAACAATAGGTTAAGGTTTAATATCATACTTTCGACATAGCTATGTATATACCCATTAATTTCCATTGTCATAGATGCCCGCGTCGTTTGATTACACGGGTTCATCGCTAAACGTTCAAAAAAGGAAGCAGTTTGATTTAATTAAAATTAACTGCGGGTAACCGAGTGTTTAAAGCCTATAAAAAAGCCACATGGCAAATTCACTGAACCACATTTTTAGTCAGTTATGTATATGGCATGAACCAATGGGGATGTGTTGAGCTCGCGGTAGCATTAACGGACGCAACCATCAGGTCATGAGGCGAAAACTCCAACTGCCACAGTAAGGAACGTCTTGAGTCGTTTATCGGAGCTGATGGCGCTGCGACCAAGGCAAATATGTCGGAAAAATGGGAGTTTATTTTGCAGGCGAATAATTTAAAAGGCAGCGACAGTGAGGAAGACTGACATTAGCTCATAATTCATGTTTGGTTTGATCAGGTCACGTCTTCATTGCCGAAATTCTTGCAAGAAGCGACAGGCATAAGCTGCTTGAGACAAGTCCTCCAGCCTACCATCAATTATCAAGGGAAATGATCCAGCGCCTCCAGACAAAGGGATGCGTCACGCGGCAAGAGTGAGCGCGATCAAGCGCTACCGTGCAGCATGGCTGAGTACTCGTCACGCCGAGAATACATAGTGGCAAGGAAATCACTTTAATTACGGACACGGATGCGGACTCTCTTGCCAACAAAGCATCAATCAAGAACCTTAGCGATGACCACGGGAGCTACTTATCACGAAGGTATGTGGTTGTGTTGCTCAGTGCGCCTCCAATATTCTTATTTGCGCCTATCTGATGATGAGTGCAGGTGAACATCCGAAACGAAAGTCCAATGAACTGCTTCTTCCAGTAATTGTACGGTCCCCATCTAAGAGCAACTTGTTGACCTGAAATAGACACTACTGTGCTGATAGAAGTAAACAGGTGGGTTTGAAGACGCAGCTTAGAAGAAGGCTGAACAAGAAGATAAGTGGCCCAATGTTTCGGATGTTCGCTCGAACACATCATCAGGTACACCCACAGAACTTGGCAATTGAGGCACAGGGCGCGCAAATGGGTCACGTGACCACACGCGCATTACGGTTAGCAACACCCGTGACCATCGCTTGGGGTCATGATGGGTGCGATGGTGGCTTATTAGTCCGTACCTGAGACATTAATTTCCGTGCGTTCATCATCAGTGTTGGATGTTGGCTTGATAATTACGCAAAAATTAGGATCGCCGTCATCGAAATTCTTTTTGGGCCGAGGACCATCCCCCACGTGACTAATTCGCATGCTCGGACAAAGTCTTAGCATGTAACGGCAAGTCATTGCACTTGTTGACTGACTACGAGCCTGATAAGCATGACACGAGCGGCTTACGGCTCACGCCTCTCAGTCATCTCTTGCGAGGATTTTGGCCCCGTTAAATTTGAAACTATGGTTGGGTGCCGTCGAGTGATTTACAGCCTGGACTCTAACATATCGCCTCCTTCTCACCGCTGCTGCATGTGCGATTATTCGCACTCAAAGTGATATCACGGATTTTGCAAATGCAGTTGATTTGTCTACAATTGCAGCAGATTCGGTTAGCGACTCCAGCCGTTTCCTGCTGTGGCAGTGGGACTTTCAGCACTATGGACCGGCGCCTGATGGTTGATTCCGGCATTTGCGGTCTACAAATACTGCGTAATCTGTGCATGTATCACACTATTCTGCAGTTTTCTTTGATGATGAGTTCGAGCCAGAATCCGATAGGTCGTACAAATAAGCTCCTTCGTTCAATGATCTAATCTTCTACTTCTGAACCACTTTCTGGAATTCACATATTCACTTATATCGGCAATAATTACTAAATCATTGTAATTAACGTCTTGCATATGCACTGACAAAACATCGGCGTATCAACCACGATCTCCATCGAATCATGCTGATGCTATTAACAATTACAGGGGCTTGGTTACGTTGCCACTGTGTCTGCGCTTGGTACGCTTCCGCCCCTCTTACCCACACTTGTCTGATGATGAGTGCACATGAACATCTGAAAAGGCAGTCTTATAAACAGCCTGGTCCAGCGATCGCACGTTTTACGAGTGATAATAACCTTTAATTATTAACTGACAGAAGCTGACTGAAGCGAACAAACGGTTTCGAGAAACAGTTTCAAAGAAAACGATGCAATCACCGTAACAACAAATATATTGGCTGGACCTTTGAGATTCTTGGTTGAACCCATCACCAGAAATAGTCACGCAAACGGTGATTAAGAGGCATGGTGCACAGTTCGCGGTGGCCACGCGATCAACTAGTAGCTCTGGCGATCACTGCTGATGGTCATGACGGCTTAGCAGTCCAGCCCCGAGTCATAGGGCTTTCACCATCAATGTTAATCCTTGAAGTAACGCCTACTCAGTCATTATGCCATTCTATACAGTAGAGCTCATCCACCCACACACAGCGTCCGAGTCTGTAATTGCCGTGATTTTCTCAGCCGCCCACAGTCAACACGAACAAAGTTTATTTCCCGATACGTCAACTAATCCACCTTTTATGTGTGGATCAAGTCTTGGATGAATGACTATGCATAAAAGCGACAGACCGTATCGTGAAACAAAAGTGCTCGTGTATATTTGCGTTCAGAGGGCACTATTTTGCTGTACTTTGTATACGATTATCTGCAATTAGCCTGATAACATCACGCCTGGGACCAGTAGTTTATTTGCTCGACATTTCAAGCTCTCATGCGAGCCCGCTATCAAGGGAATTAACTATTGGTCTCAGCAAACGATTTCCTCTCTTCTAATAGCTTACTTGGGCCTCGCATATATTCGACCATTCAGAATTTATGCATTTACAAAGTGTGAGATGCAAGCACTGGGCACTTTCTGTAACCGCTTTCCGCTAATGTCTCTGATGATGAATCCATGATGGATGTCAAAACGTCAGGCGAGTAAAATATTGTCCCAGCAATCGAGTATTCTTCTCACTAGGGACTTTATTTTGGTTTAATTTTATAAAACACACACGAGAGAAAATTGTTGGCAATCTCATCATATAAATATGCATTCAAGCGAGTTTGGAGTGCAACTTCTCTAAATGCCTCATGCTTATTATTGTTTAATAATCACAAAAGTATAATTTTCGGAAATCTACATTAAAAACATAAGCAAACTGCTGAAACCTTTACTGAGCCACCAAAACTAGGATGCGTTAGCTGGCTGATAAATATTTTCTAGATCGAGACTTCGTTGAATTCGCCCCCTCCTCTACTTGAATAAGCACCAACAGTTTTATAATTATTAAAATAAGGCAGAAAAAATGGTTTGCTGCAAAGGAGGAGTGCGCATCATATCTTCGGGAAAAAATTGGATCGGCGTTTGATGAATTACTTTTGGTGACAATCGGAGGTTGTCTGAGAGTACTATGCAGAAAAAATCATATTAAGACAACTTTATGTAGATTTGCGTGTTAGATCAAGCCGCATTCCTTGGCGCACTCCTTGAAGTATAGCATAAGTACCTGATTAGTATCCCGGAATTCTGATTTTTTTTCAACTAACATTTTATCTAATGGTCTCTGTGCAAAAGTCTTTCTGCTTCTGTCGCGAATGCGTTCATTCCCACGATAAGTCTTTGCACAGGAAGGTGCCTGTGTAGCGAGTCGTGCCTGGCTGACTAGCTCGCGTCGAAGTGCACTTTCTCAAAGGCTTATCGATGCGGTTTCTTGAGGTCTCGATCAGCGAATCATAGTTCCCGCATCTATGAGGTGACGAATGAGGAGCTTGCACGCGTGCCCGACGCAATTTGCCTCTCTGCCCAAAATCTCAAGGCTGACCTAGCCAATGAAAGCTCTCCCTCTCTCTGTCTACTGCCCCGAGTTCTCTCAAACAGTCACTTGGGATCCGGACTATCTCCTGAGCGTACGGGCTCTCATCAATTCTCCTCTTCTTTGTGTACACGGTAAACTCTTCCTTCTTCTCTGGCTCTACGGACTTCTCTTCTGCACTAAGTGACCATGGTCTGAAAATCGCAGTTGCACGGTTAGACGCACTTAACCCCCTTCGATATTGGGGACATTCCGACGTGAAATGAACACTCAACTTCTGACCTGGCTGAGCTCAATCATCGTCAAACCTCCCTCGCCTTCAATTGAATATCTCCTGTGTCATCTGATGTGATCGCGATATGGAGAATTTTTGCATCGACATCCTGTTGTCAAGCGAGGTCGAGATCTTAAACCGCTCACAACCCATTCAACAGCTAATGTGACCTGCCTTCCCTGCGTAGTTGCTGCCTTCCCGACCTGTCCCAGCGCGGTTTCTTGAGGTCTCGATCAGCCAATCATAGTTCCCGCATCTATGAGGTGACGAATGAGGAGCTTGCATGCGTGCCCGACGCAATTTGCCTCTCTGCCCAAAATCTCAAGGCTGACCTAGCCAATGAAAGCTCTCCCTCTCTCTGTCTACTGCCCCGAGTTCTCTCAAACAGTTACTTGGGATCCGGTCGATCTCCTGAGCGTACGGGCTCTCCCGAGTCAATCTACTCTCATCTATTCTCCTCTTCTTTGTGTACACAATAAAATTTTCCTACTACTATTGCTTTATGGACTTCTCTTCTGCACTAAGTGACCATGGTCTGAAAATCGCAGTTGCTGTGTTTAACCTACTTAACTTCCTGCGATACCTGCATAAGCTGCGATGAGAATGGACAGCTGGAACGCGACTATCGATCTCTTCTCGACTCTGATTGGTTCATGCGTCCAACACGGTCTCATCTAGCGGACCAATAAAGATACGCAGCCCGTGAGAATGACTTTGGTAATAAAGGTCTCCTCATGATCAGTTACCTTCCTTTCCTCGTTGCTGGCTTTGGTAACAACGGTCGAGTAAGCGCACAGTTCGCTTTCAGTCAAAGTACCCGGCTAGGATGATAACAGTTTGGCGACGCAGTTTCCTACCTTTCGATGGCTGACGCGTGGACTGACTTGGAGCAAATGCTGCATCAGTAGCTGAAACTTATGGAAGCTCTAATCGTTAAGTTATTAAAAACATTCATGGTCCAATTAAGCACGGCTGCTGGTTCACAATCCGTTGATCATCTCGCTGGCAGCGTTATTGACTTCCTCTATGACCCAAGGTCAATAAAACTTTTGATTCGATATGAGGACTTCTTCTCGCCGATCTGTCTGCCCAGGACGATACATGGAAGGTGCGACTTTTACTCTGTAAACTGGTTTCAGCTGAGCATAAATGCTAGGCAAACTTTATTCTTCCCACGAGAAATCACTTTCAAGGACAGGTTTAAGACGTTGTCGTAGATTTTTGGTGAGCATTAATCCCCGTTCAAAATTTGATTCCAGGGCTTCCAACTGCGCAAACGGGAATCCAATAATTTTATGATGAATGCAGTCATTGTCAATCGCGAGTATGGGCGTTTTCAGCTTCGTTATCTTCCGGAAGATCAATTTCAATGTCACATATTAATCTGCGGCTTCCAGTACCCCAGGGATGCTGACATCCGGACAGTTCTCTTGTCTCAAGCACAACACAGCAGATCAGTCGCACTCTACAGCTGACTGGGGAGTGTCAAGCACTAATTGCTCTCAAACGGTATTCCGCAATGATTGCAGGCAGTTCTACTTCCTTACTTCATACGGTCGCAGCAGCTAAGCCACGTCCGACAATTTGGCCCAACCAAGCATCCAAGGCGAAATACCTGCCATCTCCATGTTGGCACTCTGGCGCGTGGCATTTCCATTGGGACTGTGCATTTCGCCATCATTGTTTCCAAAGCGCCAACATATCCAGCAGCTAGGTTAAGATTAGTATTTTCAAACACCCACTTGTTCGCCTTGAAGGCAAGGATAGACTCCCGTTCCAGACTTTATCAATGTGCATCTACAACTTTACATGCTCCTGTGGGGCAAGTTGCATTGGTCGAACAACTCGGTGGCTATCCAAACGCACGCGGGAACACCATCCTGCCTGGCTAAACAAAGGCGACGTCAAGTCAATATGAAGTGCAATTTTGGCTCACTTAGTTGACAGCGGTCACCGGGTAGACGTAAACCAAGTGTTTCCAGTCTTGCATAAAGTACCAGCGAAACACTCCAAGTTCCTGCGTCAACGGATACTAACGACGGCAGGAGCTGCGGCCATACGAATCACAAACCCGATCTTTTGTGCGCAGAAGGCCTTCGTAGTGGCTCCACGGCTCCCGTGGCCGAAAACAAACTCCACATCCGTCCGCACACCTTCTAGCATGCCGCGCGATGATGAGCAGACAGTGACAACTGGTGTCTAGACGCCGCAAAGCAACGAGACGACCAGTTGATCTGAACTAATTGTGGGACACATCCCTCCTCTATCCTGCCCCCTTTGATCTCTTAACAATTTCCCCCTCCCTCCTTAAATACCATTGATTGGTTGCTTAAACTTTTGCTAACTCTACCCCCTTTATATTATTGTACACGCCTGATGATGAATTAATCGAAAACATTCATTCGCCTATCTTGACTTCTTGAAATCACTTAACGGCATAGCTTGTTCTGATATACGTTTATTCGCATAACGTACCGCTACGCCAGTCCAGTATGCATCACAGACCGCTGAAGACTTTCACGCCACAGAAAATGCAATTATCTTGTTTTCTAGAAGACCGTTTGACCATTGTTAAGCTGTTCGTGATAAATTCTCAGTGGATTTATCGATTTCTAGCGTCATGAAGTTACGTACAACGCACAGGCTTATAAAACGACTAGGTAATTTTCACTGCTTCACAAAAGTTGGGACTGTGTGGGGATAATTTTAGAAGGCCAGTACCATGAAGTCGGATAAGGGGGAGTCAGGTGTAGGTAGAAAGAACGCGTGAAATATTGTACGCAGGTAGCGAGTTCAGCGGGTTTCTGTTATGATAAACACCAAGGTGCAGAACATCGCTTTATGAAAAGCGGGTTCAAATTACCATCTTCAATATCATCCTCTAAAGCCTATGCACGCATTCTGCTAGAATGCCATTCTAGCAACTTGGAACCACGTGAAATATACCTCTGTCGTGCTAGCTGATTTTCCAGATATGATAATTTTGATTTATTGGTTTTGTGAAACTCATACCGCTACGCAGCAAAAAACTATGAAAGACAGAAAAAAGTGCCTTGAGCTGATATCCTAGTCTTTCAACATCGTCTTTGAAGCAAATGTAGAAGCGCAGCATACAGTTTTACGCATGGTTTGAATGTGTTCTAACCTGTTTACTTTGTCCCAGCTATGCATATCCGAATGTTCGCAATGGATGTGGGTACACTTCACAAAATAATGTTCTCTCTTAAGATGCCTTCAAATTAGGGGATAAAATAAGCGCTAAGAGTTCGATTGTTGCGGGTTGAACCATACGGCTAACTAATCAGACTTTGAGCGTGCAGAAGGCGTTTATACGGACACTAAGGCTCCATTTGCCGAACAATAATTCGGGATGCATCGTCGCACCTGAAATGCGTGATTGCGAAGGTAGACAAAGGAGAAGATAGCTTGGCTCTTCTCGCGACTGCCAGACAGTCTGCAAGTTTTCTTTTTAATTTGGTATCGGTGACAACCCCAGTTTATGAGGTTTGGCAGATTTGCTTAAAGCATTTGACTCAATTGTGATGGCTTATGAAATCATGCCTGGGCCGTCAACTTGCTTTCTGTTATGGTGCATTCTATATAAGCAGTAAGTTGGGCGAGTAAAATCGATCCAAGTGTGACTTAATTCACGGCGCACTGTGGGCCTCGTAGCTCAATAGTAGAGCCTTGGCTGTGCAAAAGCTTCCCCTACTCTGTAGGTTCCATTTCCGCCGAAACCGCGAGGTTTTTACAATTGGAGCAACTGAATCTCAGTATAATACAGGAAGAAATGGAATGCACCTTAGAAATCGTAACGTCAGGTGATTAAAGGTATTGTCCCAGCAATCGCTTCGTCTTCTTCTCAATTGCTTCCTGGGACTCGCATATTTGCTTCTATTGACCAAAAATGTATGGTGGTATTAAATGACCATTCCAGCGGTAGCTCTGTAGAGGGTTCGGAGATATTGCAAAGTACTCCTAGAAGATATCTGTCCACCATCATTCTTTCAGTCTTCCAACAGGAGTGAAAATCCCATTTTCTTAATTTTTAAAATCATCATGAGAAACAGTTTGTCACGGAATATCTGATTCGACTTAAAATGCTTGGTAGAGAATGGGTGCTAAAAGGCTTTAAGACAAGAACCAAAATGTTATCCTCGGTGAAAGTTGTTGTCGGAGCATTATTTAGAAACAAGTGATGTCAGTGAACATTATCAAGGCCCTGTACTTTAATCTTATCATCGTAATCAGTGTGAATTTTTAACTTTGCCTCATATTTAATGCAAATTGGGCAGCCTTACAATTTCCGTTGCATAAAATTAGGCTTTCTTCCGATCAATATGCTTAACTCAGCTAAGAAGCCAGTGATGCATAATTTGGAGTGGAGTATCGCTTCCATTGTTGAGCCAATTTCTGCAACGCAACCACTGCATGCCTGTACGTTTCGATTAAAGTGCATGCGCGAGCCACCATCAGTCTGTCAACAATCGAGCTTCGCGTACAGTTCCGTCGTGACAACAAAGTGCGGCACAGTCTCAATACTTCAGTCTTAATTTGAGGAGGTGCTCATCGTTAGAGTGTATGTGTGTGCAGGCATTGAAGTGCCCTTTTGTGCTGGGCCTACTCAGAGAGTTGTGCCAACGACCTCGATGTGACAGCGGAGGACTAAAATTTTAAAAATAGACGGAAAGGTGGTGGCACTGGATGTGCCTTAAAAAACTCTGTCGGGTTCGCGAAAGTCCCAATTCCGAGATTAGGATCATATATCATGCCGTGTGTTAGCCGACGTTTCGGACAGCTGTCAGCTTGACATCATTACAGTCTGCTTTGCATTTTAAGCATAATAATTTGGGCTTCTATGACAACAATCACGCTATCAGAAATGGGTGCGCAGCGTGCATCTTTTTTACTTCTGCATTCGTTAAACTGTGTTAAAACTTGAGGTATCTATAAACTTTCTCTGTTCGGAGGCCTCTGTCTTTCAGACTAATTTGATCAAAGATCTATAACATGGCGTGGAGGTAGCTTGCGAAATCATGTATGTTTGCTGTTTTGCACTGCTTAATTGAACGTTTCATTTTTAAGTCAAACCGATCTGGACCCACAACCGCGCAAACGTTTAGTAAAAGCTTGCAGAATAAAATGACCACTGTGCACAAAATTACGTTTTGCTTTCTTGAGAGATCGGGTTATTAGCAGCAGTATATAAGGCAGGAGGAGATGAATTACTTAGGTGGCCTTTTCAAAGCCAATGGTTATTCGAAGTCCTTTATCCACACGTGTGGATGAGAAAAACCCAACATTCTGGCTCGCCATGCTCTACGTGAAACACTTTTCAGAGGCAATTACACGAATCCTTAACCCTTTTTGGTATCGGAGTAATGTATAGACCAGATTTTACTATCAAACAGTAAGTCATGAAGCCCAAAGATTTGCTGCCAGCAACCGAGTAATCAGCCGTGATCTACAGCTTGCCATGCAAAACTTGCGATGCACGGTATGTTGGTGAAATGGGCAAACGCCTGGTGACAAGATTGCACGAACATTAACTTGCAATCCATCGCGAGGACAGGCTGTCTTTCGTATATGGTCACGCGCAACAGCTGAACCACAAAAGCGAGGGTGATCGCCTACAACTACGCTGAAACCAAAGTGGACAAGGGTTACGCAAGCCCGCTAGCTGCTGACCTCCGGGAGCCAGCAGGTCACAGTTCGTGCGTCCAGCATGGCTATAATAGGAGGAAGACGTCAAGACTTGCAAATTCAAGACCCCCAGGCGCAGTGACTACAATAATCTTAAGAAGCAAGCAAGGAGGGTTCCCAAAACTTCCGTTAAAGGTACGGCCTGTTTCGAAAGCCCGCTGACGAAGGAACATGTTTGTCTATTTACTGATAGTGCGAAATAGCTGCAAGAAAACACAACGCCAACGAGCGTTTACGAGTATTTAAAATGTAGGCACCAATATAGGGCAGTTATAAGTGGTAAATCCGTGTGATAAATCCGTGGCGTCGATGGGATTTGAACCAACATCAGCAGTGAAGGCTTTAGTACAACTTACGCTCTACCAAGTGAGCTACTAACGCAGACTTGGGTCAATTTATCCGCTCAGCCTACTGCGCGTCTAGAATCCACCAATAGGGATACGGGCAAATATTTATTGACTAATAGGTGTGGCAGCTCAACTGCCGATTTTGATAATGTCCATCGCGTGCTTCAGCAGACTGAAAAAAAATGTAACAACTTACGCCTGAATCAGCTTTCCGTGGTGGTCGACCTTTAGTGGCCTCTAGCAGCCACTTGAAACCCATGATCAGCCGCTGACGCATGGCGTCTTTGGCCTGCAAGGCGTCTGCGCGCCCAATGCCACATGAAGTAAGGCGATAATCATCACTGCTTGACGCCTCACCGTGGCCGCGTGCCCACGCCAACTTTCGTTCATCTCAAGGTTGCGCCACTACCACGTGATTGGCCGCCATAACAAGGCATATGCCGGCAATTCCCGACGCTCTCGTCACTCCAAGATTGACGCCCTTGCAGCTGGACCACAGTCATCCGAGAGTCAAAACTCTTTCCATCTATTCTCCTATCCTTTTTTGTAGAATGCACAGTTCCTAACACTCTGGCCTTCCCACCGTCTTCTCTCTTAAGGAACCATGGTCTTAAGATCACAGTTTCTAGGATTTAACTTACTTAACCCCCGGTGGTCGATCTATGTTATTTCTACGGCTCCCTCTCTGCATCCCCCGCCTGGGCCTGATGCTCTGACTAAGTCAAAACTCAGAGGCAGTAAAGGGTTATGTGGCTGGTGCGGCCACTGCCGACCCTAAGCGGGCGCCACATCTGACTCAGCTTTCACGGAATGGATGTCATGCAGGCCACAGTAAGAAGGAGACATTTCAGCCTGGCTGTCAGTTTGCCAATCATAAACACACATTGGACTGTCTGCGTGCTTCGAGTTATCCCGTCAGTTGGCAACCTGCCAAGCATGCATTTTAGTGTCCTGTCATAACTTAAAGCGTGTCAGAAGGTTTATAGTGAAGATAGTGTGCTGAGCCGGCGGTCTCACTCACTATTCTCATTCTCAGGCCTCGGTTACCGTCCGAGCTGATCAGGGCAGTAATGCAGGGAGTGGGCTCAGTTGCTGATATATCTCCCGCCCCCACCCCAAAACATCAGGATTTCACAGAAAAGGGGACTAAAATGACCTACATCTTATATAAATGGGAGAGACAGGGCTCACGTTACGAAATAGCCATTGCAGCCTGACTCATATCACCAAATGGCCACTGCAGACAAACGCACCTTGTACTGACTGTAAGGTATGAGTATGATAGAGAAGACGAAGACGAGACCTGGCCATATTCTCAAGTTTGACGAGGCCAAACTCCTCGCAAGAGATAAAAAACGCGTGAGCCGCGAGCTGCTCGAGTCATGGTTCTCAGGCCTCCTGTCCATCAACAAGCGCAATTATTTGGCGTTCCCATACGGTGTACTGAGAAATTCCCTGAGCAACAGAATCAGTCACGTGGGAAAGACCGGGAGCAGCAACAACTCGGACGACAGCGAGCATAATTTTCCTGCGATTTTCAAGCCCGCATCCGACGCGGACAAGTAAACTGTGGCAAGTAATGAGCCATTACCGCAAAAATTAAGACCTCAAGCGTTGGCTATGGGAACTGGCAATTTTAGTACGCATGCGGATGACCACTACGAACTGTAAATACCGTGCAGCCTGCGAATTTATCACCCTTATCTGCACATGTCTCCGACTTTGCTACGGTAACCTATGAGTAAGGATTCTCGAAAGAAGCTGAAACGTCAGGAGAATAAAACTCTTGTTCCAGTGATTGCATTTTCTTCTTCCGAAGATTCAATCGCTGATACGCCACATTTATTCGCTTGACGTTTCGATATCCGTCGCGATTCCTCATCAGATACATTAGCATAAAATGTTAGCAGAAACGAGTGATACATGCATAGGAAGTTGCAGTATTTAGTAGGGTATACTCAGTACTGCATAAGAACGACAAATAACGGCAATTAACGATAATTGCTCTCTTGTGCGTGAACTGCTTAATTACTGGCGTATGGGAGTGACCTGCTGAACTTGCATCACGCGTGGTGAAATTGGACGGGATTAGGGCGTTGTTGTGAGACCACGCGGTGGCCCGTTTCTTAGCGCCAAATATGGATTGGGCAAGTCATTGCACTTGTTTATGGATTGGAGGCGCGTGAAACATGACTCAACCAATAATCTGCTCACACGATTATCAAATCTTGCGAGAACTTCAGTCTCATCAAATTTGAACGTGTGACCGGGTCTCGTCGAATGCGCAGCACGTTGAGAATTAAAATTATTTCACCGCACTGCTGCCGCGTATTCGGATACTTTGGAAATTGTGAAGATACTGTGCTGAGCCGTCGAAATCGCGCTCTATTTCCATTCCGTGGTCTCAGACACCGGTTGAGCCTGTCACTGGACTGTTACGGGGAGCGGGCTCAACTGATAATATATCTCCCGCCCCACCTTAAACGCCAGGATTTCACAAAAAGGGGACTAAAATGACCTACATCTTACGTGACTGAGAAGAAGCCATTGCAGCCTGACTCTCAGATCACTGGTTTGCCACTTTGCTCCTTCTTCTGCTGACTGCGTGGTCTGATTAATATTCTCAGGTGACCATGTTTCAGGCCGTGGCGCTTAATGCTCCGTATTACAGTAATAATAATAAGGTTAAGTTGACCGACAACCAAGAACTGGGGTCTATCGATGCCTATTTTACTGTACATTATCATCCTCTAGGCTGCTGCGCAGACCTTATTCGTCTTAAGCCCATTCGCAAGCGTCAAAATCTTACGATGATGGAGAGATAATTTCAGATCTGCACAAAACCTCTTCCTGTGGGTGGCAGGCAACGATTATAACGTCCAAATAATACAGCATAGTTGGAGAAGGAATAAACACTCACGAGGTTACAGAGAGTTGATGGCACTCCAGTTGCGTCATTTTAGAGGAGTCGTCATTAAATGCACTGAAAAATAAGACGTTTTTGGCGTACGGGGCTGCTCGCCAAAATTGGGGATCTGTGCGATTTGTTCTTGCTTATCTCGTTTGCGCTTGTGCATCTATCACCCGTTTCTGTTACTGGTTTTTGCTCATGCCTCTGAGAAATAATCCGCAACGCGGAGGGATTTGACATAAGTTCACATAATTCAAGATATTTGGGGAGGAAATAAACACTCACAAAGTTAAGGAGACTCGATGTCAGTCCAGTAGCGTAATTTTGGAGGAGTCACCATTGAGTGCAATGAAAATGCATGCTTGAGTTGTATCTAATACAAGAACTGGTTTGCTCTAGACAATTCATTTTACTTTCGAATTTGAATGTGTTAATTTACACCAACAGGGAAAATGAAAGAAACATGGTCATAGACAACTGAAAGAACCAGAGAGCTTTGACTCATAAAAGTGAAATACCCACACAAAAATTGTATTTCATGGCTGTAGATCATTTTGATAGTCAATCAAGGGCGTAATGGTCAAGCATGTTACCCAAAATGCAGGGCTTTGAATTTTTGGCAAACAAAGTCTTTAGGGGGTTGAAGTACCTGGATCATAATAATAATTGCTTACGGCTCTGCGCCAAAAGAGATTGGTGAGAATAGCAACACCTCCATCCCTAATACTTAGTAGGATTCACATACTGTTGAAAAAAATAACATAACAACGACGATCAAGGTAAGTGCGTAATTTGAAGAAGTGAAGGGGCTCACCAAAAGAGGTAAATTGAACTGCCAAGGTTTTTCAGACTTTTTTTGAGGCCCTGTTGTTGAGTGCAAACAAATTGAAAGGAAGTACAAATGCCGTGCTCATGCAGTCAATCTTAACTTTATTAATTCGGTTTTTATTCGCTGCTACAACTGTTTGGGGGGGCTAAATAACATCGCCAGGTATAAGTTATTACCTTAATGTTTACGTGGATGAGCTTCTTTGGGCATAGGGTGGTCTGGTGAGTTGTTGGTCTGCATCTGTGAGCCCTTTATACGTAGCTGTTTTGTTTTAGTCTTTGTGTGCATAATAACGCAAGGCTTTATGAGCTGCAGACTGGGCAAAATACTGGGGGACCCGTTTCTGCTACTGCTTTCTGCTTATGTATCTGATGATGAATCCGCAATAGATATCAAAACATCAGGCGAATGAAAGTGTTGTCCCAGAGGTGATATCTTCTTCTTCTGCTTCTGGACAGTACACTTTCCGTCGGCAGAAGACAATCTTAGATCCTGCTGGAAACATACATTTTATATCGGCCCCTGGGTGCATTGACATCCTGGCAAGGATTAAGGCGGCTGTTGGAGTGTATAAGGGGTGGAATAGGTTTAAAACATCATCGCAAAATGTAGTCAACACAAGTGAAATCTGTCCTTTAAGATATGTTAGGCGCTTGCCGCAAGCAAAACATATCCCATTGCAGAAATTCTCAACAGAGAAATTAGAATAGTAGTTGGCAAATATACGAAGGCTTTCGATAGATTCTCATCGAGTTACTGCATTTTTTTAAGTGAAGAGGTGAAAAAACGCTGTTTTGGACAGTACGAAAACTTTGAAAGTTTCGAAGCCATCCGACAAAAATGTAATTTAGTCCGCTGCTTGAAGAAAAAAGCTAGAAACATTTTATCGATAGATACTACTGACATGGAGCTCAAGAAATTCGTGACACAATATGACGGAGAGGGAAATAAAACCCATCACACCCACTGTGGATAATTGGACGCTATTCCTCGAAGCCTACTTTCAAGCTGGTGCGGCAAGTAAACTCCTAAGAAGACGCCTTGACTAAGTTGTGTTGCGAACCTTCCCAATAGCGAGGGTTTGCGTATTATTCCCAATCCACCCAGTCCTATACGGAGAATGTAAGGAAAGGTTGCCATCTCAAACCACTTACATATGCATCTATTCATTTACTCGCTCCTGTGGTGCAGGTTATATCCGTTGCACGAGTCGTCACCTATCCAAAATAATACGGGAGCACCTTCCAGTGTGACTGGGCAGTCGTGAAATCAGGAGCATAAACAGCGCTATTCTCGTCACATGCTTGTTTCCGGACATATTGTGGACCCCAACAAAGTTTTCAAGGTGATTAATAACATCCTCCCAAACTATCTAAAGTCCCTGGGTCAACGTTTGATATCAACAGCAGAAGCAACCACTACCCGGTTGAGGAATCCGGTCTCGTACGTGCAAAACAACCCTCTGCAAGTTCCAATTTCGGCATGGCCAGCAGTCACATAACTGTCTGCAATCTTCTGAGCTTTCTCTCCCCATTCCCCTTTCCCTGCTGCGTAAGCAGCCGCCTATTATCAAACCCCGATGCTCCTTTTTTTCCCATAACTAAGTTAGATGTAAGGATGAACGCTCTTACTTGCGTGTCCACCGTTTATTCCCTTCCCATATAAATCTTATGCCCTGGTCGGGGTCACTAATTTGCAGGAGTCTAAGCTGTGAATGTGCTGAGAACGCTACAATTATCACGCCTAGTTCCGTACAGGAAGAAGAGGGTTAAACCAGTAGAATTTGTTTATTGTGTATAGAAGAACTCAAGGGTGGTCCGAATCCCAGACGCGTGGCAGGCCCCGGCCCTGCACGCGCGCGCGTCTGTCCGTGTGCTGTAAACGTAAGTGAATAGATGACATATGACAGTGAGTCACTGGACACTTGATCAACTACTTGGCCAATAGACGTCTTCGGCACCTGTGATTGGCTCATCCAGAAGGAGCTAGAGTGGCGAAGTCACGTGTGCTTTCCGGGCTCGGCGCCAGCCCCACAAATCTATCGAAAGTCTACTTATGCTCGCCAAATTTTCTTCTAAATCATGTTACCCTTTGAATTGAATGAGAAGAGTACATTCGAAAATGCAATGTTCTGCAGAAGGCTTGTTCGGTGATCTCTTCTGCCCGCAAGGCAGCATACGAATGTTTTCGGCTCAAATTATAGATCTAATTTAACATATGTACTGATTATTCGGCTGGGATTCGTTGCGGCTGACAGCGAGCGAGCCAAGCTGAAAATGTCAATCTACCTTGACCTCTTGGTGAGCTCTAACTTCACTGATTGCTCTCTGTGGCAAGTGACCGACTGCTAGGCCTCTGATTGCCGATGATTCAGAAGAAAATAATAATATTTCCGTTTCACCATCCAATACATAGAGCTCGGTAGAATTATTTTAAGTACATTTTTTTATGGTTATAGTAAATTGGAATTTCATCAAGCACCTCAGTGAGCCTAGTATTCTCCAACCCAGACTGCGGATAAACAAAATAATACCTGAAGTCAAAAAATGCGCTTGGTTTTCAAACATGCCCCTTTCTTCGATCAAGAACGCGACAGCGCCAACAGTCATTTTGGACCACCTGATAGTTAGTCACGGAATATACATGAGATTAAGCAAATGCACTATAACACCCCAAACACGGGGGCCGTCAAGTCAATAGAAAAATAGTAAGGTATGGCAAGATTATACAAAATATAACAAATTTATTATTGGCAAACGTTGGGACTCTGAGATACGCATATTTCTGATTCATTACCCTTCATCGGTCAGAGTTACCTGACCCAAGTATAGCTACAGAAACTGCCGCTACGCTCGAGTTTTGAGCTCGAGACCAGTGAGCTAAAGACGACCGTCCTATCCACTGAGCCACGAGGTCCACGTCTTGCAAATTTTTCGATCGGGATGTAAATTAGTACATGGGTAAACTCCAATCTCGCCCAGGATTCACCAATCCTGGCTTGTTTCATCTGGGGAACTGTGAACACTTCCACTTACCTCAACGAAACAGTTATGTTATTCGCTAACTTTAAGTAACCAATGTATTACTGACAAACGTTAGGACTCTGAGATACGCGTATTTCCGGGTCATTACCCTTTATCGGTCAGAGTTACCTGATTCAAGTATAGCCGCAGAAACTGCCGCTACACTCGCGTTTTCAACCCGAGTGTACTCCGATCTCACCCAGGATTCACCAACCCTGGCTAATTTACATCCCGATCAAAAAATTTGCAAGACGTGGACCTCGTGGCTCAGTGGATAGGACGGTCGTCTCTAGCTCACTGGTCCCGGGTTCAAAACTCGTGTGTAGTGGCAGTTTCTGCAGCTATACTTGAGTCAGATAACTCTGACCGATGAAGGGTAATGACCCAAAAAATACGCGTATATCAGAGTCCTAACGTTTACCAGTAATACATTGGTTACTTAAAGTTAGCGAATAACATAATTGTTTCGTTGAGTAAGTGGAAGTGTCCACAGTTTGCCAGACAAAACAAGCCAGCGTTGTTGAATTCTGGGCGAGATCGGAGTACACCCATTTACTAATACAAAATATAGCCTGCTGCAGAAACCCTTGCAAGGTTTTTATCGGTGAGGCAAAACTTAACACCTGGTAGTTGCTAGCAACAATGCCACCTATGGCATGATACCACTTAAAATGAAATCCACTCAATGAATAAAACTAACGTGACCAAATACATGCTAAAGTACCAAGTCAAAGCTTATCATAAAAGTTTAATGGTTTTTAGCGAATACTTTATTTTGTACCGTGGTTATTAATTCCGAATGTCTCTTGAAGATTATTACGCGGAATAGACGTAAGAGCTCCAACGAATTTGGCAAGAAACCTGAAGGTTAATGCCAGATGTCGAATAGCTGGGAGCTAAACCAAATATCAGATGATGTAAATGTTGCCTATTGTATCTTTGTAGGAGGATTGCACAAAAAACCCTCTCAGTTGCCTGTTAACACGTTCACAAATTGAGAGTGGTAGAAATGTTACAAAACATTAAATCTCGATCTCACTGTGCAATTTTGGTGAATTACTTTTCGCGATAAAATCTACTTAACAAATTGTAGCGATCACACGACGGCAAAGAGCGAACAATGTTACGAAATGAGCCAGAAGACGACCAAACGGCATGACGGTAGCGCCCAAGTAGAAAAATTAAATAAATAAAAGTCTCTTAAAGCTTTTAGATACAAAAATAAGCTGAGAGGGAAATCTGATACAAAGGTAAGCTTCAGGGAGTGATTGTCCACAGGTGGGTAGGCCACAAAAGGTTCGTCCACTGGCAGCGATTGCTGGAGAGATGAAGTTCAAGCGAAGGTGAGCCAGAAACAGGAATGACCCATCCTCAGTTGGCATCGTTATTTATATCTACGCCATCGTTCCCGTGCCAAGGTCCTTGAGAGATGGCCGTTGAAGTGCAATTAAAACAAGCATTAGTCTACAATTATTCCTAATATTTACTGTTTATTATTATGTTAAATATAAACCTGCTAATAGTTGTTGTCTTTTCCTGTTGGTCCTATAAATACGAGGACGATTCGCGTGAGTGCCCCTGAAGGGCTGTGTTTTCAGAACGTTCGATGCGCCTCTCACGTGCTTTTACATTTCTCTCCCCTTCAAAAGGTCTGCTGTCCTCAGCAGCATTATCCAGTGTATGACGTGCACAGTGTCGGGACTTCAGGCTATAAGCGCGCGAAGAACGAATGGCTAAGAGCAGCTCGGCGTGCTCAAACCCTTGTTGTTCTGACTGGTCACCGTTCAACCTACTAAATGTCCCTATGCCATGTACCCTGCTGTTAGGGCGGCACAGAACACGAGCCAAAACTCTTGCCATCCTGGGGTCGGGATGATAAAGAAAGCCTCACACGCGAAAAGGCGGGTGCGCGTAACAGCGCCACCATGTTGTGTTAACTGACAATTGCGCGTGGACCAATAAGAAGGGTCAACGCCAGCAAATGTCCTTAAACACTATGCCACAGACATAAGGCGGGATCTGCTGCCCACGCGGACGATAAGAAGCTCAGGCGCACGTGCAGCAGCTGATGTGCATACAGGGACTGTTTAAATAGACTGTTTTCTACTATCCTGCCTGTCTTCTCTTCCTATCATACAACTGGGGGATATAACAAGTGGAGACGCAGGTGGACACACAAGATCACATACAAAAGGATTAGTGTAGAACAAATGCAAATGATATTGGACGCCAGGCAAGCCACTTTTGTTGATCTCCTCGCAGAAAGACTGGAAGCGGACAGGCAATAATGACAGAATGTAGTGGCTGGAGGACAGGATCACAAAAGCAACAGCAAAAAGAACAATAACAGCAGAAGAATCAGCATCAAAGACAACAGCAGCCACAGAAGCAGAAGAAGCAGTAAAAACAAAGACAGAGTACTCGCTGTCCAGTGCCGATACGAGTCCTGCCCTCGGAACCGCTCAGAAGTTGAGGTACACGCGCAGAAGCTGACGTATGTACATACAGAGACTGTTGCAATAACCTGTTCTGTCTTATATTCCACGCATACAACTGGGGGACATAACGCCCGCTGTGTCAACAATACTTTCCACTGAAGTTGTTTTCCGTTCTAATTAGACGCTCTGCTTACACAGAGCCTGTTCCTTTGCAGGCATAAAATTGACGATGTAGATAAACGAACATGGCGTCGTTATTGTCATAAAAAAATAAAGTCAACGCAATTGAAGCTTGTCTCTTCAGAATCTGTAGACGCTTGCTAAACTAAAAATAATTCGTGTTAACCACTAGATTGACTCAGAAGGGTACACTCGAAATTGCTTTCGGATGCAACTTGGAGGATTGCTCACTTATGGCTAAATTGATAGGGCTGATTTAACTTTTCTACTGATTCCCAGGCTGAGGCTCGTTATGGCTGACAGCGAGTGATCCAAACCTGGACGTGATGGTCCATCGTGATCTCTTGGAAGGCTGTTTCGTTGCTGATTGTACTCTGCGAGAATTGACTGACTGCTAGGGTTCTGATCGGGTAGGAATTCATCGAGGAATTAAGTTAAATACCGCGAACCCTTGTCAATACGAAATTCAGGTGTGGTTCCCCAGGTAACGAAGCAGGGGTGCAAGGTCAGAGTGATAGGAACAGTTTTTTTTGTACAGGAGGATTGGAGAATAATAAGTAGGAAGTTATCAATTGGTCTGACTTGGCGTTCGACCGTGAGGGTCGTGTGAGAGCGCGGGATCGTCACAGAGACCAACGGTGCTGCCTGCGCAGACCCTTTGTCAGGACGTCGACGTTTTCAGTGTGTTAGTTGGCACAAGCGCCTACAGCTACCTGTGTGTGAGTCAGCCTCAGAGCGATGATTGTTCAGGGGCTTACATTCGTACTGATGCGAGAGGCAAAAGTTTCGGCGTCGGTGTGTGCACGCATTCTGGCTGGCAACATAGGATTTAGCATTTTATGTAGGAGGCAGCAACTCCGGCCAGTTGAGACAACCGCGTGCCATCACGTGACCTCGTGTGTAGCGTGATGCTCTAGAAAGTCGTAGGGCTGCAGAGCCCTTTCAAAATAAGCAACAGCGTTTCCTGTCTCTAGCCGCCGTGTCTCAGGTCGCAAACAGCAGAATCGCGGGTCGTGGGTAGCGCGTCTCCAACAACAGAATGCCGTCTTCAACGGTGGCAGCATATTTAGGGGCCAGCAGTCATTGCTCCCTAATGGCTCTCCACGAGTGGACTTTACGGGCAGCCGGCATGCCTCCAGCCATCGTGTCCTTAGCGTGACCTCCAGATAGCCGCAACCCGGCCGCGGGGCAGTATCGCTTGCGTGTGCTTCCTTTGCCTTGGCCTAATGTCCGCCCTTCAAAGGTCATCTGTAACTGCATGAACCGGTCGCCAGTAAGGTCCCTTTGTTCTTGTACGCTCGGGATTGCCCGAGTGATAACTCGCGTCCGGGCTGTCCCAACAGTGTCCCCACTATTCTCTAACTCATTCTGTGGATCACCACAGTCCTGCTTGAGGGTCAGCATATGGCGTCCGTATTGGTGGATTCCATACGTGCAGTAAAGCTGGCCAAACAAAGCGAGCCAGGTGTGATTAAATACACCGCTGATGGTGAGCCTCAATGGTAGAGCTTTGGCTGCGTAAAAGCCAAACCCTGCTGTGTTGGTTCGATTCCCGCTAAGGTCGCTATTTTTTCCTAATTGGATCCATCGAACCATAACACTTCTAGCGTCTGAAGCGAGGTAAAGCCCTCAATGTGCAAACACACCCTTTTCATCGATCAAGAATGTGACAGCGCAAACAGTTCTTTTGGGGCGTTGGACCAACTAAAAGTCAGTCACTGTGTGAGATGAAGCACACGCGCTTTAATATCCTAATGCGCGGCCTGTTAAGTTTCAAAACTCATGAAAATTGGGTGTGACACTCTCGTGTGGAATTTGCACAATATATGACCTGCTGCACACACGCACATCCTGCAAGGGATCTCTTATGGGAATAGTCTGTTTGTCATCAGGAGCGCCTACGGCATAACCTTCAGCGGATGAAACCATAAAACTCTGGTTTGACATGACAATTTGAACTGAAATTGGCGCTCATTCTTGCCTACCAACATTGAGGGGTTTTCATCTAAACAGCGAACGACAGCTCTTGAAAATTATCTTCCTCTTACCGAGAAGAATCCGAAGCTTTGATCGCTGGGACAATTTTTTATTTGCCTGACGTTTCGACATCCGTCGCGGATTCATCATCAGGGACATGATAAGAAAAAAGTAGCAGAAACAGGTAATGCATGCACAGAAGTTTGCAGTATTTATAGGATAAAGTCAGTACGGCAAACATACAGCGACAATTAACGTTCACTGCCTTCTTACGCGTGGATTGCTTGTCGGACGGCACGCGGGCTCTGATCTGTTGAACTTTCATCACGGGCGGTGGGCTCCGGCGTGATGATTGCTCGGCCATCTAGCTATCCGGTGTTGGCGTAAGATGAGGCGGTGGCCTGCTAATTCCCCAAATGACGACTTGCTCTGGCCAAATTGTCTCAGCACTGGATATGGATTGGGCATATCGTTGCACTTGTTTATGGATTGAGGGCCCGTGAACCATGATTCAAGTAGTTCTCGGCTCACCCGATTGTCAACTCTTGCGAGTATTTCGGCCTCATAAAATTTGAATGGGTGGCGGGGTCTCGTCAAATTAGCTGCAACTTGGGAATTGGCATCATTTCGCCGCACTGCTGCCGCTTGTTCGGCAGTTCGCGTATTGAGAAGTCTGCCAGTTTCTCCGACATATTGGCTTTGACCGCAACTGCACCAGATCCTGTAGACGACCCCAAATGCTTCTTGCCGTGGCAGTGGGTCTTTCGGCTTCATTATCTGACGCCTTATGGTGAATAAACGTATTATCCCAGCGATTGAGTATTCTTCTTCTCAATTACTTCCTGGGATTCGCACGTTTGCTCGTATTGGGTATCCTCTTTCCGTTGTGTTCAGCATCATATGCGTTCGTCGGATTATAGAAACCGGAAGACAATTTGCTGGCTTGGCTAGATAATCATCAACATCAAAAAAGTGTGTTCCTCCAAAAAAAGGATGAACACCAACACGCATGCCACCTATCCAAATCCAGATGGGAATAGTTACACAGTAATGTAAAAGTCCTTAGTTGACAAACCATTCCGACCATCCTACACCCTACCACGCTTCCAGTTGAGCGCCATTCCGTTCAGTTTGAAATGAACACCGGCCCAATCATTAACCTCATAAATGCTAATTCTCTTAAAAACCCTTCCCAACCCCTTCCGGTTCGTTCCACTTTTCGAAGTTACACTGGAAAACATATAGAATTTCCGGGGCGGTTTTAAGGTCAAATTGTAGTTAACCCCGAATTATAGTCACTGTTAATGA
The DNA here is from genome assembly GCA_036362985.1 of Ligula intestinalis. Taxonomy (NCBI): domain Eukaryota; kingdom Metazoa; phylum Platyhelminthes; class Cestoda; order Diphyllobothriidea; family Diphyllobothriidae; genus Ligula; species Ligula intestinalis. The sequence goes on along the minus strand of JAYGXS010000006.1, from coordinate 11,690,215 downwards.
ATCACAAAGAACTATTTTTGATGATGTCACTATACGCTGCTGCGATAAATCTGCTACGTTCTATTTTCAATCAGAATTCCCGCGCCACTTCTTCAAACCTCGTTCTGTCCCCCAACATAGTCAAAGATTAATTGGATCACCTATAAAAAGCGGGTATTGTTGAGCCCGTGCTAGTTCAACCATCGAGTTCGATTAAGTCGACCCGGTGCTCACCAGCAGAGATGGTGACTGGAGACAGAGGCGAGATTTAAGTGAAGTAGACGCGCAGCTGTCTTCCTCACTATAAACCCTCTCCCTGCTTGACCCGGTGGTAAGACAAAAGTCAAGATGACCTAGCGGGAATCGGGCGTAGGCCACTTTCATCCATGCAGGCCAGAACACTGCCTGCATAGTTTTAAGTGTCAGTAGTCTTTTGCGCCGGTACTACCGCACTATTTATCTCCACTTGCCTTCATAAGGTGTCAAGTCAGACTCAAGGGAATCAAGGCTGGTACTGCCATTGCTATTTATAATAATAATAATAATTAGGGGTGTAGCTGAATAACAGTATTGCTGGTATTATTTCTGGCTGAAGTGACGCTGACGAATGTCAGCACTCTGCTCATATCCCCTCAATCTCAAGAAGAAATGTATTAGTACTGGTACCAACAATGACGCTACAATTTGTCCGATATGACGCCGATTAAAGCCAAAACTGGGGCTTTCTTCCTGGTCTCAACAAATAGTGTGAATCTGGGTTTAAACTATTCCAAGTACATGTTTGGGGCCTTGCGCACGGCAGGCTGTGTCTGTTTCAACCAGTTTCGCACTACGATACTGCAGCAAGGAGTACGGCCAGTAAAAATTATTCATAATATAGTCTGTGTGTGTTTTTAATAAGTCGGCAGCCAGTATGCGTTTCCAATCTGTATGAGATTAAGTAATTAGCTTATTAACTAATAAATCAAGTTATATCATGCCTTTATATCGTTAAGTTTGCCGTCTTTAGACTATCTATAGGCCTACTTCAGTATCTATCTGTAGCTTGAACTTTACAGCACGTTAACTCATATCCCTTCGATCCCGGCAGGGAATTTGACGCTGGGTTTATGCTATTCATAATAACTACATGTTTGAGGCTTGGAGCACATTGGGGTTTTCCTTGGTTTCCGTTTCTCACCTCTGTTAACCAAAAGCTGTGTCTCATTTATTAGGTTTGGGCTAGGATACTGCTGCTAGAGGTTATATGCCACAGCTAAGAGTTATTATTCCATTTATCCTACTCACTAAGACAAGTGGGTAATATATTCTAGTAATAGATTCCTATAAGTGTTCCAAAAGTTGAAATACATCTTACTATTGAGAAGAAGAAGGAGAAGAAGAAGAAAAATAAAATGACTCGATTGCTGGGACAGTACGCTTTTTCGCCTTACGTTTCGACATCCGTCACGGATTGATCATCAGAGACATCCTACTGTCGCAATAAGCATAACAGATGGGAATATGATCTTACGCGCGTCCTTAACTTCATCTGGGCTAATTTGTGGGACACGCAGATGAGCGTTCATGTCCGGTAGATACGTGAGACTATGAACAATAGATCATCGATTTCGCGAGTCAACGATATGATCAAGATCAGGGATGGTGACTGTAGTCAGTTCTAGTAAAAGTAGACGAGCAGCCATCTATCACAATCTTAACCCTCTCCCAGCTTGAACCGGTGACAAGACAGTGTCGTGATGGCCGAGCAGGAATCAGGTGTAAGCTGTTTTTCCAATGCAAGGCAGAAATGCCGCCTAAAATAGTCTTAGGTGACAGTATGCTTCTGCGCTGATACTACTGCATTACCTTCCGTCACTCACTTTCAGCAGATGTCCAGAAAGACTCAAGGAGACCGAGTCTGATATTGCTATTACTCAAACTACTACCACCACTTTTTATACTGTTGCTTACTAGCAGCGTAGCTGAATTATAGTAGATATGATAGTATTACTGAAGCTAATAATTGGTTAGAAATGATGCTGATTATAGTCCGATTTGGCCTCGTGTTCCCTCGATCTCTACTAGGACTTGGAACTTAGATTTATGCTATTCCGAGTGAAGCATATGTTGAAGGTTCGAAGCCCATCAATTTTGCCCTGGCTTTTATCCCTATATCTCCGTTTACCCAGACTGTGTCAGTTTTTCCTAAGGTGTAGACTACGAGGGGTGGGATACTGCTGTTAGAAGAAGTATGCCAATGTCAGGAGTGCTGATTCTAGCAAGTACTAGTAAACCACGTTGCAGCCTGTAAAAGCATGCAGAAAATTTAAGCCTTATATGCAGTCGTAGATTATAACGGGATTTTTGTAAACTGAAGGGTTACCATACCTTTATTTCGCAAGGAAGTGCAATTAACCGTTTTCAATCTAACTGTAGAATTACTACCGTCTCCAGCTATAGGTTGGCATTTACAGAACATCTCCTGTCTAAATAAGGGCACAACATGGTCTTGAATTATCTAATCATGGCAGCATGGTATTTGCAATACTTTAACAATACCTGAGTGGTAAAACATTAGCATAAATAGTGGGAATATGCACTTACGAGCGATGTAGCCGTTGAAAGTTATTTGAAAAAGCTTTATGTCAGTCGAGCGCCCAGATTGGTTTCTGAGCAGACAATAACTTCCGACAGGTCGGCCATCAATTTTGCTGATGCTCAACTCATGCTTCAAGCAGATCAGTGTATTGACTTGAATGTGAGTTAGCTTTTGAATCGACTTTCCGCGGCATCGACCCCACTCCTTCTCGTCCTTGGTGCTTCAAACCTTCTTCTGTTCGCTGCGCAGTTGCGCGAAGGGTCAAAGAAGAATTGGATCGCCAACAGATAATGGGTATTTTTGAGCCAATGCATCATTTGGAATGGGCAGCCCTAATAATCCCTGTTCTTATATCCTAATCTTCTCTTGTTATGTGTGCAAATCAGACATTTAATCAGCCCGGGAAACAGCACCAGTTGGGAGTCTTCTTGATACATCGAGATGTATGATTTGGAGGTATATGTAATAGGCTGACGGGTAGCCAATCAAAACATAGAAGCTGTGACCATGTGTCCGTGACCTTGACAGGTCGATTGTCGCCCACCTGTAGCATGATTTTCCGACACTGCCGCTGGCATACATTGCATCACTTTACCCTAAGGAGAACAGTATTCGGAACGGAGAGAATGCCGCAAACGTAAAAATTAAGAGTTAACAATTGTTATAGGGAGTTTTACTCTGAGAACGTTGGATTGCTTTGTGGATTGAAGCCGACATTCTCCTGGTGGCATTTTCGTCTCGGGGGAGTAGGTGGCTCCTCGGTCCGTACGTTAGTGTTAACATGGGGTATTAGAAGGATGTGGAATATAACAGTTTTCCTACTCATGTCTCTAATGATGAATCCGCGACGGATGTCGAAACGTCAGGTGAATAAAAGTATTGTCCCAACGATCGAGTCTTCTTCTTCTCATGTGGAACATAGTCCGTGCTCTGTGTATATAGTAGGTCTTCTGGTCACAGGGCGTGGGCGTGGAAATCAGCCTCAGGAGTTACTGACAGTTTGAATTACTCGAATATTCCGCCTTCAGTGTCCGTGCGGCTACGAACTTGATCCAGATGTCGGCGCAAAATTCTCCCATCATCTTGCATTTTTAATGTGCGAAAATTCTTACATTAAATCTCAGAAGATAAATTGGCGAACATACGGTTGTTTTCGATAAAGTCTCGGCAGACCTATAGGGTTACCTTATCACCTGTCTTGGACACCGGTCCGTCTTGACCAGAGGTCGGCAACTTTTCTAACTCACAGAGCCGAAAAGGCTAATATTTCGAAATATATTTCAGAAAGAGCCATAAAGTATATTTTAAAATGAAATTATATCAAATCCTAGTATAATAAGCCTCTGAATTATTCTTTTAAATAATGTTATCATAGTACTCCCGAGCGAAAAAGCCCGGCTTCGCCTTAAGGCCTCCCTGCTCAACCCCCCTCCCCCTCCCAAGGGCAGCAGGCTAAAAAACAGCTGCCTTCTGCCAAGAAGTGAGTTAACAGTAATGCGTCTGCTCGCCCCACATTTTTGGCGTTTCAGTGCATAATCCAGGTTAGCACAATTACACTGATACACTCGCGTTCAAGCCCTAGCTCCCTGTTTACAGCCCATTCATACTGAAATGTACGATACTCCTCATATTTTTTTCGCTTCGCCATACTCTTTGTTGCAGAGGTTAACTTTGGGCAAATGAGAGAGTGTAGCGTTCAAAGATGTGCGATCCGTCTGATGAAAGAAATCAGTCAGATGTTAGGACCGGTGTATTAGTCCATCAAGCAAGTGTTCGCGAATGGACTGTTTGTCCCGTCTGGGGAACATAAACACGAGGCATTACATGGAACAAAGCCGGCTGACCTATGCGCGTAAAATAGCCTTGTCTGCCAGCGTGACCTTGACTAAGCTGAGGTCAAGTCTACGGGCTGTCGTACTTTAGTAGAGCGTCGGCGGCACGTCATTGGAGGTAGACGGCTACAATGCGTTCCCTCCCCCCCCCCCCCCTTCGTTCTCCAAGACCCGCTGTCCCAAAGTCATGTGTTGCCACAACCAACTATTCCAATGCTCTCTTGCACTGACATCCCCGTTCCCGAGGCTTGACCTCGCAGCTGCGACTGGGAAGGCGGTAACAACTGCGCGAGCGTCCCCTTTTCTTCGGTTTTCTCGCGGCCCCGAGACCGCCGCCCTGGCGACCGTAGTTTATTCAGTCACGCACACACACCCGAGCAAACATGGCCGTCCAAATACCTAGGGGCCATTTAAATAGTCAATCCCTCGGCCTCTGTAGGCGACATCCTCTCGGGCAATTGCAAGACACCAATAACAGAACAATTGAACCTGCTCCACAATCCTACTGAATCAGCTGTCACCACTGTCAAAAGCTCTCTCAAGTCTGGCTGGGTGCAATCAACACTAGCCCTGGCTTCGCCAGTGGCTATTGGCACCTGGGACTCCAATTGGGAGTTCTGATGACTTGTGTCTTTTAACTTCCGACCAGGTATTTGGCCTGATGATTGAAGTGTTCCAAGTACAACCCACTATTTAGACCCCTAAAGAGTAACCAAAATCATAAAATCTGAAGTCTCTGAAAGAGCCATACGCGATCATCAAAAGAGCCATATATGGCTCGCGAGCCATGGGTTGCCGACCCCCGGTCTAGACACTGACATTCTGAGCGCAACTTTCCCAACCCTCCCTCACCCCCCCCCCCACAGACCTTGACAACAATAAAACTACATCTGTCCACCAACCAGCATAGTTTATGCATTTCATTACCATATAAATGTAAAGGTCTGACAAGAATTTATCGAAATCAAGCGTATGTTCACCAATATATCTTCTTCTTGCATCTATTCTACAATTCGCCCCTCGATTCTTCAAACTACGGCTGGACACCAGTTCGCTCCGTATTCCACTGTTGTGTATACATGTAAGTTTTGTAGAAATATTCGCGGTCGGGTGGATACGTCACATTGTGCCTTCGTTCTTATCTGTCTGGCAATTACTTAATCATGCGTTGAAGGGTGCGCAACTGCCGCTTGAAGATTAATTGTGCAGACGAAGGACCGGTTGTATCCTTTGGTGTTATATGGTCGCATAACAAAAGGCGCGCAATCTTCATATATGAGTCCGCTTATGTCTGTTTGGCTATTCCGCGTTTTAGTGTTTAAACTGTGCAATCTGCAAGGTCACTGTAAACCGCGTGGTAGGTAGCAGTGGCTAAATGCCTGATTCCATTTTTTCCATGAATTCTGTACCAGTAAAGGCCAGGCCATCGTCTCAAACGACCATTTAAGGTATTCCAAAAGTATAACAGACGAACGATAACTTGCTGATTGTTATAATTGAAAAAAGTAGTTTACGTTGGAAATCACTTCAATCTGTTTAGTGTGTGTAGTAGCCACCACGAAGGTTACATTGCCTTGAAATGGCCCGAAATAGTCTATGGGTACCCTCGTTCAGGATGATTCCGAACAAGCCCAAGTATTTCTAAGCATCTTCGGCAAGCTCTTCGACGTTATCTGTGATAGATGACATGATTTTACAATATGTTCCATATCTGCGTCAATTTTACGACACCAAACATATCTGTGGGCCAAAGGTTTCATTCTTACCGTACCAGCTAGATCTCTGAGGCTGACGTTTCGGTATTGCAGTGGCAATATTATCACGGTGTTTTAAGGTTAGTAAACTTACTTCTAGTCACTACGATCCTCATGCCCGGTTCCTTTGTAGAAGGGAATTCATAGGAGGCTAGAGTGAAAGGAACAGTGTATTCCGTGCAGAAGGATTAGACAATAATTCGGCGGAGGGTGCCACTCGGTCTGGCATGGCTTTCGACTGCGGGGACAGTGTGAGAACGTGGGGTCTTCCCAGTGGTCAACCACGCTGCCTGCGTCCGCCCGCAGTCGGAGTGGTTCGATTGTGTCCGCCAGCGCGGGAATTGTTACAGGGCGCCAGAGTAGGCTTTGTGTGAGGCAGCCTCAGGGCGCTGCTTGGCCTGACTCATCTGGAGTGTGCGTGTGCGTCCCAGTCGTTTGGGACGACAAAGGTTGCGCGTTGCACGTGGCTGGGCGACCAATGTCGCCTTCACGTGACCTCGTTTGTGGCTTCTCGTGATAGGAGAAGGTGGGCGGCAGAGTCACTACAATACTACGCGAACTCAACTCGTTTTGACGGCTGTAGAATGACTGAAAATAAGGAGAGGCGCAGGGCTGTCAGGCGGATTTAAAGAAGCTTTTTAATTGACTTCAAACTTTTGATGTCCACGGCCTAATTTTTGACAGGTTTCCGGTTTGTTGCAAAAGGTTCACGGTTTTAAGCGTAGCTGCTCCGTTAACGTCATTGTCTACAAAAAGAAGTCTGCAAAGTGCGTCAGCAACTACACTTGCACCACCTGTAACATATGTAATTATTCATATATATGTAAGCAGGAAGTGTGAGTGCCCATTATTGCATTCTCGGCGCGGACATCCCTCGTTATTTTCACTCAGTAGCCTTAAGAGGGGGTTTGCCATGGCAATAACACAATGGTACATAAACGTGGCTGTAATTGAGCACTCTTCCAGAGAGTGAATGCAAGTTTTAGTGAAGCTGCGGGACGATGACAAGAACTACAGCATTTTAGGGACCAACTGCCAAGGACTGGATACCCAAACAGCTTCCTCAGCCTTTTTCTCCATACATGTCCACGGCGAACAAGTAGAGGAGAGTCATTAACAGTTTGGCGTCCGTTATCATACATAAAGTATGTACGTTTTGAATGGTGGCGCCAATGCTAGCATCAGTACTACTATCGCACATGAGTAAAGGCTAACGCAGCTAAAGCCTAACTACTGCGATCTTGCAGGCCCGCTTCCTCAGAATAAGATTGAAGTCGTGGAAACCAAGGTAAAAGGAGAACGTATTCTGTACAGAATAAGTAGGAGAAGAATTAGCAAAAGGGTTGACTCGGCCTGGGGTGCAGTTCAACCATGAGGAGCGAGAGAGAGAGAGAGAGCGCCGCAGCCACGCGTCCGCCGCGCACCGGGACGAAAGGCCGAGTGAGTCCCGCCTTGCCTGTTGAATGGGCTTAGTGTAAAGTTGCAGCCAACCGACAGGCGGTCATCGATTGGCTGTCGCTTGTGCAAGGCTTGCTGCGGCAAGAAGGGGGAAGCGTACGGCCTCTGGCAGCGGTTGCCAAGTGCGCGGCGAAGTCAGGCAGGCAGCGTGAGTCAACAGCGGCAGGCTCCCACATTACCACACTTCCTGCTGAGATTGATTAGGTATGAGCCCAATGCTGAATTTAATCAGCGTCACTTCTGACTTACAATACAGTCAAAGATAGTACCACTAAATGCAACCACTCAGCTACACCCGAGTTTGAAGTATTAGAAATAGCAGTAGTGGTGGTAGTGGTACCAGCCCTGGTTTACTAGAGTCTGGTTAGACGCCTACTTTAGATAAGTGAGGGTAGACAGTGCAGTAGTACCAGCGCAAAAGGCTCCTGTCAATTAAGACTTAATTAGGCGGTGTTTCTGGCTGCATCTGGAGAAAGCGGCTTACGCCCGATTCCTGCTCGGCCATCTCGACTTTGTCTTTTTTAGAGTGGGGTAGATGGCGGCCGGTCTACTTTCACTATACCTGGCCGCAGTCACCGTCTCTGCTTTTGGGCAAATTGTGGACATCACCAATTGCGGTGGTAGAACTAACATACGAACGTTCTGTAAAGTTTAAGTGCGAAAAATTGAGCAAACTGGAAGGCGATGGACAAAGGTTCTGAGGAGACACCTCCCGAATGAGATTAACGGCCTCATTCATACTCGAACTTTACTAGCTTTCGACATATGCAGGCGTAAGAATGTAGCTCGCTGTGATTCTCTCACGTAGATTGCTAGAGCTCCTATGAGGTCTTTGTTACGTTCTGTAAAGTTCAAGTGCGAAAAATTTAGCAACTGGAAGGCGATGGACAAAGGTTCTGAGGAGACACCTCCCGAATGAGATTAATGGCCTCATTCATACCCGATCTTTACCAGCTTTTTACATATGCAGGCGTAAGAACGGAGCTCGCTGTGATTTTCTCACGTAGATTGCTGGAGCTGCTATGAGGTCTTGTTTGGCGCACTCCAGCAGAACCCAAAGCTGTCTATTTTTGTACCAATTCACATGCCGTGGCGTCTGGGCTGGATCGTTCAACCGAGAAAAGGGTATCCAGGCCTCTGGCGTCACACTGCACGCTTGCTCCATTGGCAGGCAGCCTGTTTTTTGCTGCAGCGCAGTGAGCCTGAAGAAGCCATCTCCACCCAAACCTTCCATATTGATTTTCCAACCAGCAGGCTCCAGTGCTCGCGTGTGCACACCTTTTTGACGCAGTAAACACGCGGAGGGCTTATATAAAGTACCCCAGTTCTCAGTTATGAGCCACTCCTCACGCAAGAGTAATCTACGCAGCAGCTGTGAGAGGTAGGCCCTTTTACTTATTGTTTTTGATCTAGTGATTTTGCTGGTTTACACATGAATGCGAATTACCTGTTCGTGTAGGTTGAAGTTTGGTTAAAAGCCCGTTTTCGGTCTTAAAAGTAAAAACATCCTTTAAGTTAGATTCCTCTTCTAACACTTTGTTATCCTTTCGCGAATTTTAAAGTTTTGTTAATTGCCAAGAAGATAGTGTCCTAGTCTTCAAACAGCGTTCCCTCATATCTTACCGTCCTTGTTTCTAGTCATGAAAATTGCTATTTAGTCTCATAGCGATTTAGGTAACTATTCCTTTGAGATTGAGGACTGAAAAGGTAGGCAATCGTTTACTCTCTATTCATTCCTAACTAGTTCTTGATTGGAACTTGCTGAGGAATTCAGCATGCGTTCTGTTTGCTGTGGTGTTGACATTATGCAGATGCTATAATCTCTGGCATACATACCTAACGGATTATTGCTTTAATTGTTTTCTTTTTGTCCACAAAAGCAATCAACCGCCGCGGTCTTCGTCTAATTAGTATAGGCTTTAAGACTTTAGTTGACCCGATTTTGAAAAAACTTGCGGCATTCGGTGGATTCGAACCCGCATAGGAGGTAAGCCTTTTACGCAAGCCAACGATTTGCGCAGCCTAGTAGTCATTATGGTGGATTCTAGATGATTGCTTAGGAAATCCTGCTTGGGCAGTCAACTTGCTATCCCGTATCGGTGGATTCCATATGAGCGGCAAAGTTGGGTGGGTAATATCGATCGAAGTGTGATTAAACCCATAGTGTGAAGCGCGACATTCGTAGCTCAAGTGGGTAGAGCGTTGGCTTGCGTAAAAAGCCTCCTTTCAATGCGGGTTCGAATCCCGCCGAATGTCACGAGTTTCTTCACAATTGGGTCAACTAAATTAACAAAATCTGCCAAAATCAACTTTATCTTTCAGACTTTATTTTTTAAGGTCGTTGTCCCGGACATTGCACAATTATCATCGTCAGAGACATATTTACTCAATTTGAAGTTCAGATTGGATACTTTTTTACATTTAGCCTTCGTTAAATAAAATAACTGCAATGCTTATGAGGAAACGTTTCAGCTTCCGAGACAGAAATGTTAACCTTTGAAGCCAAATTAATCGTTTATGTTCAAATCAACAGTGGTTGCTCTTGAGTTCAATTTTCATACGGCCTTTCGTTCAGAATTCTTGCTCCGGTGTCATTTTCAGGTGTTATTGCACTTTTAAAAATAATTTAGTATTGATTTAACAAAACATATCAATTGTGTATGATCAGTATAGTAGGCTGTCATAAGTTTTATACTGTAGATTCTTCACGCGTTTATATTCTCAATGTTACATGCCAGTTGTAAAAACTGGATTATGTAACATAAAGCACACAGGGCATGCTTCGGACCTACTGGTTAGCCGTACTTCTCGCAGTTGCGCTATGCAAAAGCAGACGCGTCTGTGCTTAAGGCTAGTTTCTATATTAATAATACTACACTTATACCTGCTTGCATATAACGTGGCTATCCTATAGTGGCTGATAAATTAAAGTCGAACTATTTAGATCCAGGTGTCCAACTGCGACTGCAGATTCCAAATTTGGCATTAATTTCTGAGGCAATTAAAAGGCTAGATTTTATTACGATTCTAATGTTACTCTGAAGGAGGAATATAGCTTAAATTTCACAATTCAAACATTTTTACGACTAGTAAAGTTGGTTTACTATTCGTGGATTTATTGTTACTTTTATCGAAATATACAGTGGATTGCCAAACTGATGAACTCCAAGGATGTTTACGAGGAAATCCTTGCTATGTTAGAATGGCCCGAGCTTCATTCTAAAATTTCTTAGTGTATGAATGTTAATATTTATATAAAAGGAAGACATATTGTAGTTTATCAAGTAAAATTATGTGGTTAGGTAGGTGGCTTCCTGTTTGGATCATTGTTTTAGAATCACCCAAACACCTCAACTCACTGCCAAGAAAGAGGAACTTCTACAACAATATTCACGAATGAATACGTCTAGGATAAATTTAAAAATTTCTCACTACAAGTTACCGCTGGAAAAGGCACTTAAGTTAGATTTTCGGCGCGGAATATCTGTGTATGTTACCGTTTTTCGGGAGTAGTTCAAGCTCAAATGGGAAATTTGAACCAGTTTTTGAATTTCCTAACAAATAAAGATAATTTCTATGCTTAAAATGAAAAGAACTTAAATTTTTTGAATAACTGAGCAGTGTTCAAAATATTTTTACGTCTAGGTACCGTTTTTTATTGCAAAAAAAAGACCGACTGACAGAATAAATCCTTCGATTTTTTTTATTTGACAATCGTCTGCCTGTTTCGTTTCACGTTTCTCTATGCGTTGATTCTCTTCTATATATTTCAACTGTTTGGACAGAGTTCGTTGAAGGCGTTACAGAGAAAGCATATGACCTATCGTGACATTTCATGTACAGTCAATTACGGTCGATATTTTTGGCGTAGTAAAACCACTTACGGTCCCATAAATATATTAATTATTTTTGTGGCACAAGACGTAACAGATTTGCAAGACAAAAGTTTGTAAACGGACTTTGCTGCATTTTGTGATGTCTCATACGCACACATACCTCAAATTCACGAATAAAAATTTGTCTGTTCTGTGGACAGTTATAATTATAGAGTTTCTGGTCTTTATTTATGTTCTTTTATAGTACAGCACGCACAAACAGGTTTTTCCGCAGCACTCAGTAGCGTAGGGAATTCCTTGGATGTCAACAAACGTTGGATGTGGCCCGATTCCACCCTTATTTTCACACAGTTTACTGATGTCAACTAAACTATTTTCTAGTAAACAGCATTTTGCGCATTAATTCAACTCCATGGACAAAATAACCAACCTCAAATGTGTATTAAATCACCCACTGAAATTCCGAAATTCATATAACATCAGATATGCAATCTAACGTATATTAAGTAGATTTCCTACTCAATGAAGTGTCAACCAAATTTCCAAAATGACTTTTAGATTCGAACAAATTACATAAGTAGTTTTATAATATTAATAAACGTGCCAGCTAATCTAAGATGTTGCGATCTCATAGAGATGCTAACTTTTGAAATACCTTTTGCTGACCACCTGTAAAGAATAAACCTTGCAACAATGGCTACTTTCATTGTTAGCATTTTTCTAATTGGCTTTCCATTACATTATACTTTTGCATATATTCCGTAGGAACCTACATAAAAATATTAATTCTTGTCTATTTCACTTTAATTTTGAATTCTACCAATGATCAAACTTGAATTCAGGCTTTTCAGACTACCGTCCAGAAAAGATCTTATATTTCTTTTTGCTAAACGGAACAGGTAATATAATTCTCATAGGCATGTTCGGAAGGCATTTGGGTTACTTTGTTTACTTTGAAAGAAGGAATATTTGTTTGTTCGAAAATGCGTTCCGATAATTTGGGCAGTTTATATATGTGACTCACTTTACTTTCTTCAAGAATATTTGTATCCAAAACGTCATATTTCGGCAGGCATTTTTAAAAGATATCGTAAATTTAAAGGTTTTGATGTAAACGGTGAACAGAATCAGCATTCAAAACGCTGAAAACAGTTGACCATATGTCAGAACATAAAGGACGATTCTAAGCTAAATCTAATCAAATAATGGAAGTATTTATAAAAACAATTTGAATTAAGAAACATTTTTTTAACTTAAACAAAGAAGTATAGTTATGCATTCAGCTGGCGGTTAGATTTCATCTTATTGATCTAATTTGCAGCTGTTTTTGCGATGGGTAAATTGAGTATTATTTTGAAAAAAAATATTTTTCTAACAAGCTCTTAGTACCCTTTATATTTATTATTATGAAAAAATTGCCTAAGACTTTCCAATACTATGCATGCTTATATAGTGTATATGTGTTAATGTCGGGTTGCGATGGATTATCAATCTTTGGCATTTTGCACGACTTCCTGGTTAAAAATGTGTATTTAAATTCATAAGATCATGTAAACTCAAAGTTAAAAATGCATGCTACTTAAGTAGGCATTTTTCTTTGTTTTTTTTGCAGGTGGTTATAAGGAGGCTTGTTCAAAATCTACTAGTATCTCTGATGTGACTGAAAGTTCTAGGAATTACGCTGACCCCAGTGCAAGAAAAAACATAAAAGTAAAAACTAAGGAAAATTAATAGATATGTAAAATACTTATATTTTGTGGATTTTTCCTTTAGCGTTAAAAACAGCAGGAACTCGGGAGAACATGCAGACAACCAAGTTGTCAATGGTGGTTTGGTTTATACGATTATTTTGCGCAAACTTTAACTTCTGCTCCATTGCCACTTGTTTTCCTGGATTCTCCTAGTGTATCTTGATTAACCCAAATAGAGTTTCATAGGAATAAAGGTCTGGAGATTTCGGAGGACTAAAATTGGCCCACAGGCCGCAGGCAGAAGAGCAGGTGGTCGTCCAAAAAATTTGATAATCTCAAGGCAAATGAATATCATACCTCCTTTGATCGGTGAGCAGGGGTGTTATCTTGCAACATGACGGTGTCTATCCGACGTCTTTGAATGCTGTTGTTATCTTATATCGTTCATTTAATTCCGGCATAATTTCCACCGTTGTAAGTGTCTTCATGTGTTCATCCACCAATTGAGATTCCGTTTGACGTTTACTTAAAAAATTAGTTTTTGATATTAGTTCTTATGAAGATAGCATTGTGGATCATGTTTAGAACTGCCTCAAAACAAGTTAAGGTCAAAATGAAATTGGAGACTTTTGACAATTTTTTTAACTCGCCTGAAGATAGACCATTCAATTTCACCGAAAATAAAACTACTTACTTTTCTCATTATAATGGACTATTTTCTACTACAATGGTTTACTTCCAGGATCGGTCATAAACTTACAAATGCAAGAAAAAGTGGCCATATAATCGGCCATTTTTGGAAATAATTATCATTCTTCTGAGTTTCCCGTATAGTTTATAAAAAAGGATATATCGAAATAACTTACATTTAATAAGGCCTCTTTTATTTTACCTTCACGGTTACATATTTGGACGTTTTTGCATTGGCATCATGTAGGCGATGCGATTAAACGAAATGCGACCAAACATTTTTATTACTCCATTTTGTGCAAACAAATATCACAAGTTAGCTAAACACAATGTGCAAGATATAAATTGTTCCTTGTTTCTGAATTTGACCCCATTTGAATCTGGAAAAATTCGAACAAAATTTTCCTTTTCTGGGAAGGATATGGTTTACTCATTTTACTTATTTTGGAATCCTGCTATAGAATAATGCATATTAATAAAACGTTTAGTTCTGTCGTACCTTACAGCATATGAGATTTGATCAATATAAATTTACTCATGATTTAACCAAAATTAGCACCCATTTTGCTCCATAACCTTGACTAAGAGAGCAGTTTTCCGAAGTAAAGCGTTTCTAATTACTAAATCCACTTAGTTCATCAAAATAGCCTGCCTGAATGTATGCTAAACTACTAAGTTAAATTTCGTCATGAAAGTTGCATGCAGGACTCACCATACCCGAGTACGTTCGAACTTAATTCAAGGAAAAATGTCTCAATGCGCAAAAGGTTTTAGTTTAGTAATGCGTGAAACTCATGGCTACTGGTTAGCCTGCTACTGTTCTGTCTGTTCCATATCTTACTTTGGTATTAACAAAAATTGATCTACATGAAATAACTCCCCATATTGCCGACATCCATAACGGTTGCTTGATATTTATATGATAATTCCATACTGTCAGAAGCTGCTTATATACTAAGCAAATACTACCTTGCAAGTGATATTTTGTGCAGATTTAGAACATCTCAGAGGTCCCAAATCTAGACTTATTTCATTACGCTTCATAAATTACGCAACTGTTTATTTAAGTGTTCGTTCGAATACTGAAAGTGCTCTTTCAATCTCCAACCCTTAAGGCAGAGCGTCTGTTCTTTCAAATAAAACTTCACTTTCCTTACAACGACTTGCTTTTCATCACGCAATGTCATTAGTCATGCACTATGCATGTGAGCTTCTGTACCAATAATTAAATAGGTATTTTCTTCTCCAGCTCACCTAGAGCCTAACTTCTTGAAATTGAAACTTCACTTTCTTTCCAAAAACTCATTTGCATCACGCAATAAAGTAAATTAAATGAGCGTTCATTTCAACTGTCCCGAAACCAGGAGTGATTCTGTAAGGTATTCTTGCGTAAGCTTTATAACTTGATAAATCCATCTTACTGTAGAAAGGTCCGCCAGGTTGGTTAGCGCATTCAGTGTTTTCAGTAAATACTTCATTATATAGAGCATAAATTTTAGGCCGCGGAAGTTAAACATCAGTATGATTTATGCAATAGGTGTTTTTTTCTCCACCTCATGTGAAGCCCCAGCACTTTTAAAGAGGACTAAAAGTTTTTTTTAATGCTCGTTATGGCTTAGGCAATGTCGTTAATGGAATCAACGGTAATTTTAATTGTGCAGGGATTACGATTGAGCATTTAAGGTGCTCCAGCGTAGGCTTTCTACTTCCTGGTAAACGGAAATCTCACAGCATCAATTTTTTCTAGGTTTTTTAGCTTATTTGAGACATTCGTTAAATCAGAAGAGAGGGAAGCGTTAACTGGGAGAGGTTTATTACAAGTCTGACGTTTCGGATAGTTGTCTCGTCTACCTATCTTCAGATAATGTACAATAGCCGCCGAAGACCATGCAACGCTTATTATGAAATTTGCCTGGACACTTTGGAATATATTTGAAAACACTATAGTGATACATTCAGTTTATTGAACTCTGCAAAAGCCTTTTACTTAGTTAAATCATCATTTTCGCTAGGTTTATTAAGAGAAATAACCATTAGATTTAGGGAAATTGGGAGTAGGCTCATATAGAAGGAATTTCCTATGCTATTATGAAAGAGCGAACTAGACCGCACGTTAAAGTTGAGAATACTAAGAAGGAACTCCAAAATAAATAAAATAGGTACAGAAGATATCCCTTCCAGAACTGGAAAAGTTTATACAAAATTGTTCAGATTGAAGTGAAGCCAAGTTAAAGGAACCAAATTTGTTTGCAGTAACATTGAACATATGTGTTTAAGAAATTATGTTTAGCTATCTGGTGACGTTTCTTTGTAAAAAAAGCATTAACAGGAGAGTTCTTGTTTGAATGCAGCAATGAATTTCAAATGTCCTTTAATAAAAACCAAATGTCTAACATGTTTTTGTAGATTTAACACAAAAAATGCCTTATTTAATGTAAGTCGTGAAGAAAATAGTTTTTTGTATACTTTACAATCTCCTTTTACTTTATTTAGAAACGGAACAGATGAAAGAAGAATAATAAGTACTACAAAAATGGCAATGAATATGGCCAGTTTATTTAATTCGCCAGCATGTATCTGAGAGTGAAATTAATCTAATCATGCGGAAGGTTAACCATTATACAGAGAAAAGAATGTTCGTTTATTTCCTGTCAAATTGAATCGTTTATCTTCAGAAAACTTAAAGAAATTCTCAAAATTCTCAAATTTCATTGTGAAATTACGTTGGAGAAATTTAATATACACAGAATTTTGTCAGCCGAATATGTGATCAAAGCAATTTCTAAGAGGTAACCTTTTTATGGAAAGTTTTTTATTAATCTTAGGAAGAGTAGTTGCAGAGTTATACTGCTGACATGCTTTACTCTTGATAATTTGGTTTGCTGTTTGGAGGCATTCCTACAAAGAAGCAACATGGTCATCATTCTAAGAACTAATATTCAAAAACACTTTCTTTCGGTAAATACTCTTTATATATATATATCTTATTTTAAAAGTTTTGGTGGAAACGTCGAACAGATGCGCAAATTATGAATTGATCAGTGAAGATAGTAAAAACAAGCAATTTTTATGACGTACTTTTTTCGATGACATTCAATAAATCCGTAACCAGTAAGAACAGGCTTTACATAATGTTTTGACTCAAGAAAAATTATTTTATTATATAAAAAGTGGTTGCTTCAAGTTTGCAACTTAACGCAACATCTTAATTTTATTGTTTTAATTTCGAGCTCTTTTTACGCCTCTAGAACCACGGCATTGTCGAGAAAATTTTAAATTCCTTTACGAACACTTACTTATTCCTATAGTTATTTTTAGGTACTTAATAGGCCTTGCGTGTACCCGTTCTACCAATCATATTTGAGCCCCGGTGTGTTTCTCTCGCCACGCCTTCAGTCTTCTCGTCTGTCGGTCTCCTGTCTGTCGCCGTGTCGCTCATTTTGGTGTCGCCACCCCCCCCCCCTCCTCTGTGTACGTTCCGTGGCCTGTTTTGAAATCATTACTGGTGCTCGGAATAAGCTTGTTGGTTACGGTTTTGGCTGTCCGCGTACTAATCTCGCATGCGTTGTGTTGGCCTCCTGAGCGTTCGGTCCATCGTCCCCTATCATGCACGGACTTGGTTCCGGCCCCCGTTGTTCGATGCCGCGTCCGTCCACAGATAAGAAGATCCTTAAAACAACATTTCGAGCACCAGTCAGGGTGCCACAAACGGCCACGGAACAAACACACAGGGGGGGCGTCACCAAAGTAAGCAGCACGGCGACAGACAGGAGACCGACAGTCGAGGAGACTGAAGACCCGGCGAGAGACACACACAGGGGCTCACACATGCTTGGTAGAACGGGCACACGCAAGAAAGGACGGCATATAGACAAGTGCCGTTATCGAGATTATCCATTCTCTGAAGACGGGTAGGCGAGATAACTACCTGAAACGTCAGGCTTGTAATAAGCCTCTTCCGGTAAACGCTCCTCGTTCTTCTGATCGATCACCCGCGAATCTAATTTCCAGCACTATTTGTTAAATCTAGATTCTGCAGATTTTATGAGGTTAAGCACACATACAAGCATACAACTCCGATCCTCCACCCCTCGCTGATCGCTGTCCTCTCTTTTTTCAGGTCTTAGCCAAGATGTCAGTAGTGGTGCCAACAGTGCTTGGCAGCGTGAACGCCACTTTTTCTTGGATGCTGCAATACATGAATGGTGGTATTCTGAATGCTCTTGCGGAACCAACCACCCCCGGCGAAGGTAGTCCCTCATTCGAACTCAAACCGGACCCAAATATCTTACTGAAGTTACTGCTGGGTAAAATGGACGCGGCCAGTCTGGCCGTATTGGGTGCTCTGCCGGCGGACCTAGGAGGGGGAGCTGGTGGTGTCAAGAATGCGACGGACCATCCTAACCGCGAGGGTACTCTCATGATTGCCTCGCTTGTTTTCCTGGTCCTCGCTGTGCTCATTTTGTTGATATTATTTATTCTTTCTTGTGTATGCTGCTGCTGTTATTCTTCCGGTCGACGTCGTAAGAGCAAGAAATCAGCAAAGGATTCGGATTCAGAAGACACATCAAGTGTTTATACGGTAGGCGAAAGCCTTTACTATCCGTCTATTCCTTCCCCAGTGTTTTTCATTTTGCTTGTCCCAGCAGAAAAGCTGCGTACAGCATAATAGGATAGCAAGATTTAGATCTGTTGAAAGTATTACCGGCACAGGCGAGGCAGACTGGAACGGCTAAGTCTGGTTTATTAGCTGTCGTTAGCTAGTCCTGCTCAGAGTCAAGTGACGTCCCAGCCAAACCTCGAACTCATGACTTCTTTGATCAGAGTCAAATGCCCTAACCATTGAGCGACGAACTCGTTGTCTTACCGGCTATATTTAGACAATCATTGATGAACGTTCACCCAATCGTTAACGGAACTCATCTGTCCCGCTCTGCCTTCGGCCTCGGCGAAGACCTTAACGGCCCTAAGAACCGGAAGTGTAGGCAGATTGTATGGCCCGCAGAGACAAGGGAGACTAGAAGGGCCATTTTGGCTTATTAGCCGTCGTCAGGCAGTAATACCTAGATGCCCCACCCAAGCCTCAAACTCGGCGCCTCCTTGATCAAAGTTTAATTTTCTACACCACCAGTTGCTACGACTGTTAGGGCCGCTGTCTAGTGAGACAGATAAGTTCCATAAGTGGTTGGATGGAAGTTCGTCAAAGAATACTTTTATCTGCGTAGAGAGACTTTCAATACTGATCCTCTGAGGATCACAGCTGTACTGCTCTGTGACATTCAATGACACATTTTTACCATAAATCAGTGTTTTCCAAACGGCTATTTTGCGAGTCAATCTGCAGAATGATTTGACCATATCTCGTTACAACGATGCAGGCAGTAGTATTGGTTATGGCAAAGATGTAATTGGGCTCATGGTAGTAGATACTAGAAGTTTATTTCCACTAACGACTTTTTGCACAAAAGGGAAAAATATTCAACGATTTTCATAGAAGAATCAGCAATGTGGTGCTTGATTAACTTTAACTTCTTGAGACAAGCTATTTTGCAGCGTAACAGCAATTTTTACTTCAATTCTGTAATATATGAATGGGGGCATGCTAAACGACCCTGTAAAGCCAATCGCTCTCATCAGCGGTGGTCCCTAATTTAATGTCCAGGCGGACGCTGCAAATACTATGAAAATCTTACTGAATTTACCGTTTGTAAAGTAGACGCGGCAACATTGGTTGTGCTGAACGCTCTGTCGCCGGACCTAGGGGGTAGTGCTGAGGGTATCCAGAAGGCGATGACCGACCATAACCACGAGCATACTCTGATTGTTGTCTGTCTCGTTGTCCTGATTCTCGTAGTGTTCACTTTGTTGATTTTATTTTTTTTCTTGATATGCTGTTGCTCTTCTCGTCCGTCTGGCCAATGTTCCAAGAGCAAGGAGTATGTAACTGATTTGTACCAGGCAGCAACTTTCGATGTATGATAAATTTGTTAACATCAGCCGATTCCTTCGCCGGCCCTGTGATATTTCTAATTTCCAGGAAAAACCTGTTACTTAAATCTAATAAGTAGCAATCACATAAGCTGTGTGGATGAGGGAACATAATGTAGCTCTGCGTATCAGATCTGCGCTGCTCTAGGATTTCTACCGGCTAATTTTTCCAAACGACCACGATG
The DNA here is from genome assembly GCA_036362985.1 of Ligula intestinalis. Taxonomy (NCBI): domain Eukaryota; kingdom Metazoa; phylum Platyhelminthes; class Cestoda; order Diphyllobothriidea; family Diphyllobothriidae; genus Ligula; species Ligula intestinalis. The sequence goes on along the minus strand of JAYGXS010000006.1, from coordinate 11,670,221 downwards.
CACGTTTTTCAGAATGATATACATTTTGCTGATAATCCACAAGACCAGAAGTTGATTTTCACTTAAGACAACCCCCGCAGGAAACCATAGATTCAATAATTTTCGTAAAAGAGATTCAGGATGCGCTTCATCACTAGCTGTACTGGTCATTTGCAGTACCAACGCAAGAAAGTGGGCTCAGAAGAAAGAGAAGCGTTCACCGGGCGAGGTTTATTATAAGCCTGACTTTTTTTTTGGTTGTCTCGTCTATCCATCTTCCGACAATGGACACCCTGGATCATGGGCTTCTTCTTTAAGTCGCTCCTTCTTCCGTGTGCGTGCTCTATCAGTCATGACTGGATCACTGTTTGTGTCTCGCGCCTCGCCTTGGTCCTCCTCATTCCCCCTGTCTATCACCATACCGCGTGTGTTGGTGTCGCTCTAATGTCTGTTCGTTTCTTCGCCCCCTGTCACGCCCCGACTTGGTTCAGCATACACACGTTAACCGCTGTGCTGGTTTAGGGCTCATGCCGTGTCTATGTTCGTAGAAAAACATGGCGGACCGATCAGTTTATGTGGCGGTTGACTGAACAGTCGGTTGACATTCAGGCTTCTTTAATCTGCCTTGATGTTTTATCATCACCCTGGCCCACAATCTCAACCGCATCAAAGTTAAAGTCGTGTCCAATCGCTGCAGCATAGGTTGCTACCTCCAACTTTGGGTCCAACCTTCTTACAGCTAGCTTATGCTCATGAATTAGCTTTTGTAGTTTTCGACCGGTTTCTCCAACATAGTTACACATCCCATAGCCACACTGAGCTTGGTTGGCAGCATACGAGAACGTCCGGGAACGGAGGTCTGCCCTACGCCGCTTCTCCCACCGTGAACTGTAAATGGGGAAAAATGGATGTACCGGTTATGTTAAGGGACGATATTTTTTATATAAGCTCCCTTGCTGCGTTCCTTGTGAATCTCATATCCCCTATCTGACGCAACATAAATGCACCTTTTAGACATCTGAGCAAATATGCAAGAAGACAGAGATTGGGTTACATATGCTCTATTAAATGGATCACTCCCACAGCGCCTGTGGACACTGTACACTCTCTATTGCGAGCACTAACTTCTTCATCGTTAATAGTTTCGTTTTTTGTCTGTCTACTAGTGAGTGAGTTCTGTAAACTATGATTGATAGGTGGCCATCTTTTTTAACCATGCTTTGAGCTTAAGTTCTTCTAACTTTCTATATCTGACTAATCTCCACTTCTTCCTGAAAGGTCTCCAGCTCAGACTACACTGAAGAGAAGGTTGAACTCTCGAAAGAGTATCAGAATATTTTCTGCTGCGGTCTGCATCTTCTTGTCATTGTGTTCACGGCCCTCTGTGTGGTGGGTCTAATTGTCAGTCTTGGTTATTACGTTGGAGCTGCCAGCACCCTGAGTGAGGTTTTGGTTAACAAGACTACAAACAAAGCGGACGCGGAACAGTGGCTTAAGGGAGAGACCTCAGCCTTCTCGTTTGGAGGCCTTCTCGAGTTCGGGACTACGGAAATCTTCAGTTTTGTCAAAGAGTCAGTGGAGATGGCCAAGCAATCAACAACTAAAGCTGTAACGAAGCTTGACCAGGAAGTAATTCAGGTGAGTCCTTTTGCAATCAATTAGTCGAGGATTTCAAGCGGGTACCTAGTTTTAAATAATGCTTCAGTTATATCGCGTTTTAGTTCCATTTAGTTTCAAACTGCCGTGCAATACGGCCAGCAGATGGCTCTATAAACTGTTCAGTCCTAGCATTCTGCAGCCCAAGTATATCGATTTTTCGTTTGTGTAAGTAGCCAATCGTTTTGTAGATTGCGATATAATGCTTAAATATCTGTAGTTACTTGTAAACTTTGATTCCTGTCTACCTACTGATGCAATTATAAACGGGATAAATTGGGGGGGGGTTTTATAAACTAGTTAACTGTTCGGTTTTTTAAGTTCAGTCAGTAACCCGTGCAATTTAAAAACACCGGTTCATTTATATTAAACTGTACTATTAAACCTCAAAAGCACGCTTACTTTTAGTCGTAATTACTATCATTTTCACGAAAAACTAGTTTAAAAGGACAATAGAAATTGACCCGAACGTCAAGACTTGGATTAATAAATACGATATGTCACATGGAGGCTGCCATCTTCTATACCGTTATAGCATTTAGATTTATCACAGAGTTCGCTTGTGCATATCTCTGTCACACATGTGTTCGGCCATAGGCTACAAACACGTGTTCCAATCAGAAACGGTGGATACACGCTTCAAATTCTAATTTCTGCCTGACCGTTCTGACCTATTAAGCACCCTCCCTCCTCCCTACTGTGTAGCCAATTGTTGGCGCATCTATGTTTGAGCCTGATCCAACCTGCAGTTCCCTTGTTATCGGACAAAAGTAGCTGAGGGACGAGAGACGGCGGTAGATACTGTGCAAGTGTACTCTCAGTAAAACCAATGCCCGCACCACTCACCGTCCCTGCGAGCACATTGATTTGGGGTATAAGGTTGCACTGCCGTTGGAGTCTGATCCGGCAGTATCTTGTTTGCAACATTTTCATTAATAATACTCTATTTTGGAAGAAGAAGAAGAAGAAGAAGAAGAAAAGAAGAAGAAGAAGAAGAAGAAGAAGAAGAAGAAGAAGAAAAAGAAGAAGAAGAAGAAGAAGAAGAAGAAGAAGGAGAAGAAGGAGAAGAAGAAAGGAAAGACGAAGAAGAAGAAGAACAAAAAGAACAACAAAAAGAACAAGAAGAACAAGAACAAGAAGAACAAGAAGAACAAGAAAAAGACGAAAAAAGAAGAAGAAGAAGAAGAAGAAGAAGAAAAGGAAGACGAAGAAGAAGAACAAAAAGAAGAACAAAAAGAACAAGAAGAACAAGAACAAGAAGAACAAGAAAAAGACGAAAAAGAAGAAGAACAAGAACAAGAACAAGAACAAGAACAAGAAAAAGAAGAAGAACAAGAAGAACAAGAACAAGAAGAACAAGAAAAAGACGAAAAAGAAGAAGAACAAGAACAACAAGAACAAGAAAAAGACGAAAAAGAGCAAGAAGAACAAGAACAAGAAAAAGAAGAAGAAGAAGAAGAAGAAGAAGAAGAAGAAGAAGAAGAAGAAGAACAAGAAGAAGAAGAACAAGAAGGAGAACAAGAACAAGAAAAAGAAGAACAAGAAGAACAAGAAGAACAAGAACAAGAAGAAGAAGAAGAAGAAGAAGAAGAAGAATAAAATGAAGATGAAGGAAAAAAGATCACTGGAACAAGAGGTTTATTGTCCTGACGTTTCGGATTCCCTCGGGAAGCCTTAATCATAGGTTATAGAAGAGCAGTCTGAGACATGCGCAGATAGGGTCTGCGAATACTCTGGTTTTATATTTTTGAAAATTCCTATCAAAGGCTTTCGATAACTTCGCAACGTTGCGGATTTCTTCGCGAACCCGTCCTTGAGACAGTAGCAAAAACGTGTACTGCACAAACAAAGATAAACAGTGTTTTGTAGGTAAAGGATCTATGGTGCGGTCTCCACAGTGCGCGCTAACCCCGTTCCACTCCAATGTGGGTACCTGGGTTTAGGGGGTAGAAAAGGTGGGGATTATCGGGGGACAAATCAGTGCACAATAGTCCTATTAATTAAGAAAGTGTTGCATGTGGGTTGGGCAATGTTTGCTGACCTTGGACGAGGTCACTGAGGTGCATGTTAATATCATTGATAGCCCCCTACTAGACCAACGGCAAGCGCGCGTTTGTCGGGGTGTGTTCGCTGACCTTGGGCGAGATCACTGAGGTACATTTTAATAGAATCAGTGACCCCAACTAGAATAACGGCGAACTAGTGAGAAAGTTGGAAGACTGTGAAAATCCAACCTACTTAGAAGTTGTAAGTAAGTGGTTATTCTCATGCTTAATTCTACTAGCTATTTTACTATATAAACTACAGTGGAGTCCGGTTAATGTGGGCACGGTTAATGTGGACAACCGCTTAATGTGGACAGTTGGCCAGGAACAGAATTTCTCCGTAGTTAAGTGGAGTCCGGTTAATGTGGACACGGTTTATGTGGACAACCGGTTAATATGGACAGTTGGCCTGGAACGGAGGTGTCCACATTAACCGGACTCCACTGTATTGTACATGGTGGCCTTCCGGGGACCCCTCTACAGTTCAATATCATCATCCAATCCCTACTTGATGAACGGCCGACGTCCCAAAAATTAAGAGATTCTGGAAAATTCACCCTACTTAAACATTGTAAGTTATCGGTTATTGTGCATGTTGGCCTTCCAAGCACCCTCTATAGATCCCTGCCAAAATCTCACAGTGAGTCTATCTTATAAATACTGCAGCTCCCTGTCCATGAAGCGCCCGTCTCTGCTATTGACTCTGGTGATGTGTTTGCGAAGGTATCCGAACATTCAGACGAATAACTTTCTTGCATCAACTTCTTCTCAATTACTTCCCGTAACTCACATTTGCGCTTGTACTTCTCGTCGAGCCAGTGTGCTTATACGGGCACGGAGTCAGTGATAAGACATACGGTCAATCATGTTTACCTTTTCATACAAACGAGTCCTGGATGGGGGTGTGAGAGGAGAGAGAAGGGTTAAACAGCAGGTTTAGGGAAGCCGTGTGCGTAAGAGTGCATGTAGGTAAGCGAAGGTTAAACGTGTCAGGCGCGCACACGGCCGATTTCCTCAACCTGCTAGCAGTCGATTCTACTGTTGCTAGGAGACGCTCACGCAGGGATAAGAGGTAGTTTCATGGGACCTTACAAGTTACACTGAAGACTTCTGTGTGGTCAATGTGATCCCCAGAATCTACCATTTGTGCCAAAATTACCTCATTTATGTCATGTTTGGAAGGGTTCTCTTGTTCTTTTAGATCGGCTCTGAATCGTACGACCAATATAATCTACTCCAAAACTGCAAGTAAATGGCAGATGCACGTGCAAGTTGTCTGAGTTGGCAACCTATCCTGTTCTCCCACATGCAAGACCCGTTGCTTTATGATAACACCCGAACTCGCACCGCTGGAAGCGGTTTGTTCAAGGCGTCTTCTCAGCAGTTCGTTTGCCGCATCTTTGTTAAGGGGAACTTTTGGGGCTCACGTTATTTCTTTCACAGAAGCTGTGGTAGATTTTACTTGTCTCACGACCATACTGGTCGTAATGCGTTCTCGTGAAATAGATCCTGGATCTTTCGAAGTTGTTCATCAGTACTCTCCGCCGAATAAATATAGCTAACCCTATGTGCCAAGTAACGGTCACTGTTTCTGTTGAATGAATGCCGACGTTCGTTCACTGTCCAGGTCAGGTTTTCTTTTGATAGACGTTCTTTCGAACGCTAACGTCAGGTCTTTGAATTAGGGGAACATTTGAAAGGAAAACGTACCTGTCGTTTCCACTTCCACCGAGAACCTGATGGACGGCGGGAATTGAAGAGTGCATTTACATTGGTTTCTGCTTTGGTAATTCCAAATATAGCGTAGCGAAGGTAGTGTTCTACCTTATTGATCTGATCAGTGAGTAGAAATTTGTGTAGTTTGCACATAAAAACTTCGGCCAAGATAGGCCTAAGAGGCGAGCCTACTGCAACGCCAACTATTTGTCTGTATAGGTGGGTGTCGGCTTTGAATGAAATGTTTGGGCAATTTTTTCGATCGGCATTTCGTAAATTTACAAATGCGTCGCCCAATAAAGTAACCAGTATTTTAATTCCTCTTTCATTCTATTTGACACTGCCTCTGCGTTTGCCGATAAATTGTATTTTCTTCCTTAATTTTGCATTAAATGTTGTACCAAGAAAGCATCTATGGTTACTTGGACAGTAAAATGTTAACGAATTATTATTTAAGACGGACAACGGCACAAAGTATGGACCATCAGTTACTCGATTGGCTTTTTGGAAGAAGTTAGTTTGACATAGCGCTGTTAAGGAATAATCTTACAGCACAGGGGTAAAGTGGAGTTTGGAGTTTACTTTAGCTACGTTACAAAGCCATTTCTTTGGCATTACGTTTAAAACACAGTTTTATGCACAGGCAATGTTTTGTTTGACTTTATTGTGCTAACAAATAGGTTTTTTTTATTGTAGACAACTTTGCCGAATCAAATTACAACATTTGTGCATAGGATGATTGCGATCTTCAAACTGAAAGACGTTCAGCGGGCAGTTGATACGTTTGCATCAGAATTTAAGGTCCTCAGCGAAGCTTCTCAGCACATTAGGGAAAATCGGCAACAAGATGTCGACAATGTTTTGAAATATGAAAACGATCTAAATTCTGCCTTAGATGCCATCGACAACAAATGTCCTGCAGCAGAACCAAAGGTATTTTGATTAGCTTTCGTGCTACATAAAATTATTCCCAAGATTCTCTGTGAATTAGAGCGGTGTGCTGCATTTTCGCGTTTTTGTGATGTAATTAGCTAGTCTGCATAAAAAACATTTATGTGTTGTATTTCATGTTATTTTTTGTAGCTCGGCTGGCCAAAATATGAGCATTGCTGATAATAGACTCTTTTGCAGATGTCAACGCCTCCTCCGAGTTCGCTTGAAATTGCATGCTAATATGTTTTGCATCGACACAAAATAGCCTTTGAATTGGTTTTCTGAAACCTTCGGCACCCAATGTATTTAAAATTTTCACTACAATCATTCTAGTCCGGGGCACCCCTATAAATGTCAGAGTGGAAGAAATTGGGTAAAAATAAAAGGCAGTTAGCAGCATATAACTTTTGGTGTAAATAATCACGTTTATTTCAGCCTTATGGTACTATATTTGCAAAATGCAGCGAGCAAATATCGACAAACAACTGTCAATAGCCAAATCTGTTGCCTCTTATAAGTGCAGTTTCAAGATATGTTCCTAAAATGATGAAATTAATTATGTAAGTTAATATTGTTTGCAAGTTTGCTGATTATTAAAATTAATTTGTGTTAAACCACCTACAATTATCACTAAGTTTAGCAAGTGGAATAGGTCTGTAAACTTCCTTTTTATTGTTTGTTATTAAATCCACGTTTTTTGCAGTTTATCAGTTGGTATAACGACAACCTGCATTTTCATTTTAGCCTAGTGGTCTTAAGTCAACGTTCGATAAAGGCAAGGTTAAGCCGATTCCAGAGGAAATGAACAAGCTTCTAACTGACATGTCAATCGCCTTGGAAGGCATAACAGAACGCCTGAACAACATGGTAGACAAAGTGGACCATTTGGATGAATCCATTAAGGCGAACTTTACAACTCTATTGGACGTAAACGCGATTCTTGAAGAGTTAAATGGCATTTGGGATGATTTAGACGGACAAACAGATGAGATGGAGCAAACAATGACCAGCTATTTGGCGACATTTTCCGGCTACGTAGGGCAGTATTCATCCCTCGTTAAAGCTCTACTCTTAGTGCTGGCCATACCCTTTCTCCTGGCTGCAATTTTCTTTACTCTCTTCCTTGTCGTCTTCATTGTCGAGGCCCTTTATCGCCATTTGTTCTCTCTTACTGGAACCTCAGCCTCGGAAGGTATGGTTTTAATTATCTTTCGCAAACAGTTTGACTTACTAGGTTTACATTAGGTGCATTTTCTTTTTCACTTTGAGGAACTTTTAACCAACGTGTTGCTTTACGCTGTTTGTTTTCCTCGAATTGGCATAGAATAACAGGGAATATAACGTCTGGGCACACCCTGTGATGTACGAAAATTATTTATTGAGGTTAATTACAAATCGCTCCTGTCGTTGCAGTAGTTGTTTCATTTCAATCTTTCAAACAAAAACCAACGCATGTTTAGGTTACCTGTTCCGAATGCTTTCTATCCTTACGAAGTACTCACTGCCTGTGAACAGTAAGAGTAAGAAGAATTTTCTCACAAAGCAAGGGAGACGGGACAAGAATGTTAGTTTACCAATGTTTCGGAGTCATTTTCGGACTCATCAGCAGCGGATGACGGAAACATAAGAAGCTCAGTATTTGTAGCAATCCATTTCTGCGAAACAAAAATAGCCCCACCCGCAGTCATAGCGAAAGTTCTATTTACTGCAAGGACTTTTGGATCACACACATCCGAGTAGCTAGGATGGGTCAGTAGCATGACAATTGTTTGACCGTATGGCTCGTCAGTACTGCCATTAAACTCAATATCAATTTGAGTGCTCTTCTTTGCAAACGAACCCTCAACAGGGGAAGAGCGGAAAAAGAAGAAGGAAGAGAAGAAGAAGAAGAAGAAGAAGAAGAAGAAGAAGAATAAGAAGGAGAAGAAAAAGATGAAGAGGCAGAAAATAAAGATTAAGAAGAAGAAGAAGGAGAAGAAGAAGAAGAAGAAGAAGAAGAAGAAGAAGAAAAAGATGAAGAGGGAGAAAAAAAAGATGAAGAAGAAGAATATAGAGGCGTTATGTTTACTGACAGAATGCGGGCGGGAAAATCACAATCTATGCATTTTTTTTTACTTACCCTATAATCCTAATCTCCACGGACTTTAATGTGCAGCTGTATCTAGGTGTGTGTGCTTGTGTGGCGGCGCACCGAGGGTTGTCTTTAAACGCGCCAGTTACCCGCGCCTTCTTGACTTGCACATGACATGGGGCGAGGGAAACCGTCCAGTAGATTCAATGTACGTCAGGAGTCAGAAGTATTTCCCGTAGGTACTTGGGTTTATAATGTTGCCGTCTCCCGGTATTTTCCTTTACTACACACTCTTCTTACTCAACTGACTGCCTTACATTACAGTCTGTCGAGAACCGTTCATCAGAGGTAACCGAAGAATAGGATGACACATACACTTTATCATATTAGATAAGACGAATGAAAAAAATATTTCAAGCAATTCAGTTGCGTTTATGCTGCTTATAACTCAGATAAGTTAGACCACATCACTGCGGACTTTTAGGAGAATTATGTAACTTCTTGCACACATTGTAAGGGAGTATTCACTTTTTCTTAGACAGAATGTATACAGTATTTAGTTTGGAAACTTTGAAATAAAGCAAAATGGCAGGTAGTTTTGAAAATTATTCTGTAATTTAGAAACGTATTTTACGCCAAATGGTACCCTTTGTAGTATGAATGCTAAAAAAAGACGTAATATACTACCAAGCGAGTACAAAAAAGTAGTATTTTGAGCCTGTTTTCCATAGAATATAGTTAAATTCAGGGCAACAGTAAAAATCAATGAGGAAAGCCATACGACTTATGAGGCTTTTTTACCAGAATTTAGCCTTGCAGGTGGTCTAAAAGACGCTCATTCAAAAACCTGCAACGTCACGTGAGTAAAATATCTTGAGATTAGGCCGCATGATAATAAATATGGCAACACTACTCCGGTAATATGTTCGAAATGAATAGAAATTTCAGAATTTTGGTTCGCACTTCATGGGCTAAAGTATCTACTGTAAGCTATCCTCTTCTGTTTTTTTTTCTCCGATGGGAGATCCGGGTTTAAAATGTCAGCCCACGGAGTCTCCTACCTTTTAAACCTGTTCTGAAATTCTCCTTTTGCTTGTGCTATCATAAAAGGTGGGTTCTTTTTTTCAAGTCGCAGCCGGAGATCCTTGGATCGCGAAATCATGTGTCTGTGGTGCAGGAAAGTTCTGTTGTTGTTCCTGCCTGCTCATCCTACCCGTCCTCCTCCTGGGTATCTTTGCCTGCCTCGCAATCACGCTGAACGGTTTTGTGGGTGTTGAGGTCTGCCCCTACATAGCTAACACTATCGGCATCAATATGACCGATTACGTGCTTAACTCGAAACTGCAGACCATATGGAGCGACAAATTTAACCCCACAGACCCGTCAAATCCATCAGAGCGTCAGACAGGAGATTTAGGTAATCTACTCAATCCGAAACCTCCTCAGAATCTGCTTTATGCAGTCGAGGTTGGATGTGCCCCCTCTTCTACTGCTCAGGAAACCCCAGCACCTGGCCTCCTGGCTCAAATGGGAATGACGAACTTGGTCGACTTCAGTGCATTCGTTAATAGCCAAGACATTAAGAAAAGCATAGCCGACGTTAAGACGTAAGTCCACTTTCTCTCTTCTTGCTTACGTTACTTCTTAGGCCTCGTCAGGCGTAACGCATCTTTCTAGTTTAATTTTAAGAAATTCGAAAACTTGCAGAGCTGCTTTACTAAACCTCGTTGTAATGTAGTTTTCTCACCACGACTGCCCATATCTGTATTTGGTGTCAGATTTTCTGAGTTCACACCTTGTTCACCCGCCTTCTTATTGAGAAAACCTCATGTTTAAGAAGGAGTAGTGGAAATGTTGGTCTATGAGTGAAATTGTAAATTAGAGTACGAACTATAGGAGTCCTGAGACCTTTGGAGGCCTTGAGAAGTCCAAAGGCAGATGCATAGAATGACAGTTCTCGGCTGTTACGTCAGGCCCTAAATGACAGCCATTTCGCGATGAATATGCTCCTCTCCTAAGTGGGTGAAGCCTGGCATTTTGGTTGCTCACTCAAACCTATCATCAGAGACAGTCATCGAGGTAGTAATAGGGGAAACAAGATAGGCAGTATTTATGGGGCGCGGTAACCACGCATTCACAGGACCAACATACTTGGCAGTACTCAGGTCCATCGCTGGAGGTCTTAATTGGTGCTATGATTGTTCATCGGTCCGTACCCAAATTGCTAATGGCCATGATTTGTTCACCGTTGTTTCAACTCGGGAAAATGACTAGTCAGCCATTTGGCTCGATGTCACTGGGACTACAGGGTTGTCTTGGTTGTAGTGTTCGCGTAGCTGCCTGAGTGATTCCTCCCTAGTTGGGCCTTGGGGGCCGTTTCTTCATCATGAAACCCCATTTTTAGATAGCTGAAATAAGTTTATAGAGCTCTCTGATGATCGCTGAATGCTTAAAAATCGATTTTTCTCTCCCGCCTATTCCTAGAAGGTGGTGCTTTGGTAGGAGCTGGTCTACCTCGCGCTGACTATATGTTTTCGAAAGCCGTGTAGTTTTCGATAGCTTTGTAGTTTATCTGGGGAGGGTAATAGGGAAGGTGGCGAGTTCGAAAACCCTATGGTTTACATGCTGGTGCGTCATTTACATTTGCATGCGCACTCTTGAACATTGTCACTATTCAAATATTATTTAAAAACTTAACTAGCATTGTTTTGTCTTACAAACAATGCCTATCTGAAATTTGAGTGGTATTAGTTCGAGTTCATATATTCGAAGGACACACGGTACATTTAATAATGCAAGCGCTTCTTGAGGAACTGTAGAGACAGATTAAATGAGATCATTCCATTCTTCTACTACCTGTTGCGTGAAGAAATTGGAGCGTGTATTGAGCTCCATCGAAGTTTAACTTCACCTGGTCATCGTTCGTGTGGTTAAAGGCTCGCTCTTGTGAACCAGCTAACTCTTGAACGGGTAAAAGCAATTTCCCTGCAAAATAACTCCTAAAAAATTGTGAGTAATGCCTTCAGCTGGAGCGAAAACTTTGAAAATGGCATACTGATGTCCGATACGGCGCATCCTTATGACACGGAATTATGTGATCGTGCATATCTGTGAATTAAGGAGTCCTTTCGTTTCCGGACAGTGCCTGTCGCCTGAGTAATTCTGAGTGTGTATTTATCTCTTTCGCAGTTTAACTTCACGTATATATCACCCGCAGGCTCGTTCTTGCGAATCATTTAGGTCCTGAACGCGTAAAGTCGACGTCTCTTGCAAATGAACTCGTCAAGCAGTGGATCCTTATGATCCGTGATTCGGGGATCGTGCATCTCGGTGCATATTTGTTTCCAGACTATGTGACAGATGCATTGGGTATGCATGGGTGTCAGAAGAAGGTGCGAAAAGCGCCATTCGGAATACGCACTCATAACAAGCACAACACATGCTGGGGGCGTGGTAGCACGCCTAGGCGCAGGATCACGCCAGCAATCTGCACCCGAGCCCGCTTCCAGGCTTCTTTTACTCTGTCTTCGCAAGGGACCAGGCAGGTGGAAGAGGAGGGAGTGCGGTTGATGCTGTGCACGTCTTATATCACCAAAAATTAATTCATATGTCAGGCACCGGCTCTGAAGCACACGGCAGGCATCGCTAGTAGCGACGATCGAACTGTCGTATAGCTGAGGTCCTTTTTAATGGAAGGGAGACCCCCTGAATAATACATAACCTGGGCCTACTATGAAAGGCAGTAGAAAGCACGCTTTTCGCGTCAGAAACAAAAACATCAGAATGCCAAGCAACAGTTTGTTTTCTTGTTTAGGGGAAACTTCCTTTACATACAGCCTGCTCTCTTTGTAAATTATCCCGAGAAGCACCGAGTCTTATCAGATAATTCCGATTATTTGCTTAAAATTTCGCTTAACTGAAGTCAGTAAATTGTTTGTTTTTTTGTCAGGCAACTCATTACGACAATCTCTGGGATGGGTCTTAGTGAGGCTATCCCCGATGAAAAATTGGCCGAAATGGAGCAAAGTATAGCGAATCTGAATGAGGCAATTACTATATTGCAACTGCCGGTGAGTCAGCCAGTCAAACTTACATTTGTGAATATCGGTTCTCAATTCATAAAAGCTACGGCTACCCTTAGGCCGCAGTCTAAAATTTGTTCTTTGTTTGACTACCAGCTTTTGACTGTGCGTACTCAAATGATCACCTAGGAAGTCTGTCGGATTTCCACACATTTAACTTCAGAGTTACGCCTTCAATGGCTTCCGAGCAAGTTTAGCTAGCTACAGCTGCGACCTTCGAAGGGGAGACTTGACTCATACGAAAGCGCTATCACGTGTAAAGGCAGAATTGGCGTTTGTTTTTATGTTTGGGTGGTATCTTTAAAGCAATTTATGGACCGCCGTAAGGTGTTTATTCTAATGAAGTAAGAACTCAAACAGGAATAGGCATACATCGGTCTACTGGCTCTACCTGGGTGGCAAAGGTTGCTAACAGGCAGCTGACTACTAGGCTGGAGCTTTTTAGCCTCAGGAATCTATATGCCTAAATACCCGATCTACATCAAGAGAGAGCATTAGATGTTAATGATATGATGAACGTTGCTTTGATTAAGTGCTTATGAGCCATCTGCTAGACAGAGTTTGTGAACTATCTGAGTCGTAGTAAAACACAAAAGTTGCTTCCAGTCCAAGTCCCGAAACAGATTATATCAATCTACCGCATGTTCTGTCATCTCTCCTGTCATCTCCTTTTGTTCAATCTTAGAAAACCAGTGTTTGGTTTAGGTTACCTTTTGATTTGCTGTAACCAAAAGTATAGAATAAAGATATTTTGTCCTTCAAAGTGTGGAATGTGAAAATATTTTCAACTAATCAGGAGCCTGCTGAGCATTTGAAAGGTGTTATAACCTTGTGTCTGCAGTAATCACTTGCGTCGTCACTGTTATAACCTTGTGTGTTCTTGTGTCAACACTGGTTATGTCCTCCAGTTACGTGTTAGGAAAAGAAGGCAGAACAGGATAGCAGTGAGTAATTTATTGTCACTATTTCTGCTTGTACGCCAGCGTTGTCTTTTGTTGTCCGTCAGCAACGTATCTTCTTTCGTCGTTCTCGGCAAGTGGTGTCTCATGTCACCAGCAGCAGTAATCTCGGGTCATCGGTAGCGCGTCTCGGCAACAGAGTCTCGGATTGTCGGTAGCGCATCTCGGCAACAGAGTGCGCTTTCTATTCGCGGCGTTGTATTTAAGGACCGGCAGCCTTTGTTCCCTATCGGCTACTCCGCTAGTGGTCCATGCAAGGATCCATCGTGTTTCAGCTATTGTGTCCTCGTCGTGAGGCTTGGCGCGCGCTTTTCCCCTGGCCAGGCATGACCTCATGGATGGCAAACCATGGCCTTTGTTCTCATGTCCTCAGGACGGCCCGAGTTATGACTCGGCCGTCCTTACAAAAGAATTCAAGAATTGACCGCTGGGTGGTTAGCCTGTACTGACATAAAAGCTTTTTTTGGTTTATGGAGTTCATATATGGCCATTTATTAGGGTGTCACAACCTCCAATAAGAATGCCTCGACCACATGGTTTTCATTTTTTCCAATTACATGCTTCGCATTTTACTGCCTCATATAACTTGGTGCCGTTTATATCTTGCCTACAATGATAGACAAGATACGGGGATAGGAAAGCGCCCACATGATACGCTAAATTCTAAGCAGGGTAAATATTTCTGTGTACTAACATAAATTGTAACTGTAACTCATACACCAGAGGCAACTTTTCTGTGACAGGCCATGAGAGCAAAATATCCACTACCATGACAAGAAACATCTGGCGTCATTTATTGGACCGATAAGACGCGGAGATAGAAAAAAACAGCTAATACGAGCGACCTTGTGCTACCTTCTAGGTAGGGTAAATATTACCGTCTCCTAATCCTCACACCAATCCTAACCCAAATCTTTGCCGTATTCTACACACCAAACGCAACCACTAGCCGTCGGGTAATTAAAGCAAAATACCAACTGCCATGGCAAGAAATATTTGGCGGCATTTATCAAATCTGGGGCAGTTGTGAGCAAGATAACTCCGTCGGAGAAACTGGAAGACTGCGTTCGAAACTAATTGTCGAAAACGCGGCAGTCTTGATGCCATTTTTCAAGTCGTGCGTCATTTGACAAGACCCGGCCAGAAATTCAAGTCCGATGGCGCCGACATTTTAGCATGAGATAATAATCGTATGAGCTGTGAGTTACTTCAGCCATTGTTACCAGGCCCCAGTCTAGTAATATGGGCAATGGTCCCCCTACCTCAGTGCTGTAACTTAAGTTTGTCAAAGTAAGTAAGCATTCAGTCTGTGCGAAGGCCGAGAATCCAACGCCACCAGCACAACAAGAGCTAGAAAAGGTTGTGTAATTTAAGAGGTTTGCAACAGGAATGCCCATCATCAAGCAGTTATATCACCAGAGAGCAACTGCACTCGATGAAGAGCAGAGCCGTTAATAGCTATTGTTATGCAGTAGTATAGCAACGACTAAATTTCACAAGTCCCAGTGTATGAACTACTCATATCTGATGCTGACACTGGTGGTGGGATCGAACATGAATTCGGAACGTCTAGCAACTAGCGGTCTTGTTTCGGCGATTGCATCTACTTATAATGATCCTAATCTCAACGTGAATCGCTACTGTTAACCTTATCTGTACCTGTATCCGAGTCCAAATTGCTTTGGATGTTAGGGCAAAGCTACCTTTATCTTGAGCGTTTCACCCATATGTGTCTTAACGGAAGGATGCCTATTATTAGTCCTTATTTAGGCTTATTTAGGCCTCTTTTAGGTTGGTTCATATTTACCTAGCATCTTAAACCTCTGGGGTATATTGATAGTGATTGCGGTGTTTGGTAATGTATTTCAAAATGCTGGAAATCGGTGTGCATTTAAAAGGACAGGAAATCGAACAATTTCACATTCAGCGTCATGACCACCGGCTCTAAGGTGAATATCAACAATTATATGTCTCGGGACCTGCAAGTAGCCAGAGCTCCGAGAGGAAATGAAAAATACCTTTTCAAAAATGTCTTCACCGAGCAGTGCAACTCCTGACTTTGTTGTTTTGTGAGTAAACGTTCATTTTCTTCAGCATAACTACGTCCTATTGTTTACTATACTGCAGTCGCATATTCTTCCCACCACCTAGGAAACAGCTACATACCTCGAGAGCTGGAAATCTAACACAGAACGCATTGAGGAACTATTGAAAGATCCATGTGCTGCCAAAAACGCCAGCTTACCCCAAGAATTTGAGACCAGCAACGCGGCTATGAAAACACTTTACGAGAAGTATAAAACACTGGTCAACAAATCGAAACAGCTTAGTTTGACGGACCTGACGACGGTACTTGAGGAGTTGAAAGAGGTAAGTCTAGAACCATGCCGTTCTGCCATGCAACAAGTGCATACAGGACGGATGATAAGGTTCGGTCATGACAAAGTTAGGTCAATTTCGCTCCGATTTTTTTTCTATTTTCTGCTCATCTGCTGTCAACATGGTCAAAAAAGGAAGGCTACATCGAGTATGTGGAAGCGACTTCAGGCGTTAATTAGGGGGACTGGAGGTCCATTATTATACCTAACTATCCAAATCCCGTTTTTTACTGTGCCATTTTTATATGCTGTCAAGCGCGACAGGCCGAACAGGCAGCAACTATAGTTTGCAAATGGCATGGTAAAAATATGTACCTTGATAATCTTTAGTATGAATGAAATAACAATGCAGCTATCTTATATCTCAGTGGATGTTTCTGCTTCCTATTGAACCCTGGAAATAAAAATACTTGAGTGATAATTTTTCCAACTTTTAGTTTGAGTTAAGGGACACTCTGCTCATCAATATCCAATATAAAGCTTGTTTTATCTACAAGTTTCTATTTTGTAGGTTGTCAAATCAAACGCAGCCGGCAGTACATAGGCGAAAACCTGGAGCGCTTAATTGTAGTTTTACTCGGGATAGCGAATTAAGATGGCACTCTTGATTCTAGTCAGAGTAAATTTGGAAGCATACGCTACTGGTACCATAAGAATACGGGAACACCTCCCGGCACGGCTAGCCAAAGGTGAAACCAAAAGCATCAACAGTTCTATCCTTGCACATATGGTTGGCTCTGGTCATCGTGTGGACTCCTACGAAGCCTTTAAGGTAATCTACAAGTTCCCGCCAAACTACCCAAAGTCCCTGGGTCAACTTTTGCAAGCAACAGCAGAAGCCACCGCGATCCCATTGAGGAAGCCGGTTTTGTGCGCGCAAAAGAACCTGCAAGCCCCGAACTTGGCATGGCCAACGGTTACGTATTTATTTGCATCTTTCCGTGCTTTGATTGACTCCCACGAAAATCGATCGGTGCAATCGATTAACACATGGGCATTAAGCAAGGCGAATGGTCATTCACATTTATCTGACGCGAACACGATATCAGACTTCACGCTCTGATGATGGAAGAGAGCGAGCTTTTGAAACGTCAGCAAGAATACACTTCAGTCCCAGAAAGTGCCTCTACTTCTTCTTCCTCTTCCGAGGATGATGTAAGGAATATTTAATCTGGACCTCAAATGTTTTCGCAGACGTAAGTCTAGAAACATATCGTTCTGCCTAGAAACAAGTACATACAGGACGGAGGAGAACTCAGAGAGTGGACCTGCCTACCTGACATGGAATTAGGTGCTGCCTTACGGCCGCAAGAGGAACTTCTTAACTGTTTGACAAGAGATGAGATGGATCAAGACGCTGAGACAGCCTTTGGACAACCGTTCCTCCCCCCCCCGAGCTATTTAATTGAGACCAACAGTTTTAGTTCATTTCAGACTGCGATCAACTTTGACAGTAATATTAGATATCGGTGTCTACGAAGTGACGAGGCTTTGTTGCGAAGTATAGATAAAGAAAGCGAACGAATACACGCACCGAGACTTGTATAGAAAGTATCATAGACGTTTTCTTGATCGGGAACGAATTGTTACTGAGAGGCACTAGCTTGAGGCATGGTACTCAGACGCCAGCTCTGTCAACAGGCATCTGGACCTCTCTGCGGCATACCAAGTCCTAAGCCATTACCTAAGTAAAGGGCAGGATGGCCAAGCAGCGAATGGAAGAAAATTGATCAGCCCAAGGCCAACACGCGCAGCCGCAACTTTAAAATTGCTGATCGATAAAGTCAGTATTTGCTTCGACAAAGGGCAGCCGCTTTCTTAAAGTGTAAAATTTGAAGAGGACGTGATTTTCTACAAAACGAGTAGAAGAAATGTATTTTGGTGCATGTTTTCCATGAAATATATTTGAATTTATAAGGGCAGTCAAAATAAATTATGAAAAGGCATACTACTTAAGTAGGCAGTTTTTGCAATGAATACGTTTTGTTAGTGGTCAGAATGAAGGTCATTAAAAAGCCCGCATCAAATCATGAGTGAAATAACTTCAGAATAGGCTGCACGATAATCAGTATCACAGCTTGAGTCAATAATGATTAACAAAAGAATATTAATTTTCTGCACACGTTGACATGCTGCACAAATGCTGGCGCGTACTGTACAGTGCTACTCGGGACTGAGAAATAAGATGCTACTATCGATTCCTATCTCAGTAACCTCGGAAATATATTTTACTTGTATCAGAAAACATTTTAAGTTCTCATTTGAGCCCTGCGTCTTATTTGACAGAAATTTAAATCCACTGAGGCAAACTTTCAATCACCATTGACTGCTTGGTAGGCAGCCGTTTGTCAGAGCTGAGCATAAACGATAAAGTACAGTTCACGGATTTTTTTACCATACACGTAGGCCAAGTACTACCCAAAGCCTAGATATGCGTTTCGCCAGTATTCTCCCGCAGCTCATCAGTGGGTCCCCCAGCATTCCCCATGTGCTCCGGAAGAAGAACAGCAAGAAGCACCCGTCATTGGATCAATATATTTATTGCTCTGACGTTTTGGTTTCTTACTAAAAACCATCATCAGAGGCAGTCACGGACAGCAATGCTTGCGGCACAAGGCTATTTTTATTTTAAGAATACAGGTGGTGTACAACTGCAGCCTACTGTGATTAGCAGCATCCTCGTTCATCCCTGGGGGCGTTATTTGATTTGATAATGGCTTGCTAGTCCGCAGGCGAGTCGTTCATTACCACGCATTGACCGGAATTCCATCACCGCTGTTGTATAAATGGCTGTAATTTCGCTCGTTGCCATTGCAACTGTTGGCCAGTAGCGCCTTTTGTATGTGACCAATTTCTCGGTCCAGACAGAACCTCAGCAGAGAATACGGAGCAGGAAGGTCATTGCACTGCCCCCAAAGACTTGGGTGCAGATTACCAAGTCATCGTCGAATCAAATGTGACCTCTGCTGCCTTCTTCCCCTCCCTTTCCTCCCCTCAACAATAATTGCATGTGGCTGCCCCTGAAGATGGGTTCGATTATGAATCCAAAACTGCAGAGCAATAAACCTCTTGTTCCCTTGATCGCATCTCATTCTTCTGAACTGCTTCCTGGAACTCGCTCATTAATACTATCAGCAGATTTGCTTCTATGCACCTGTGATTGGGTGGGCGCGACGGCGAGGTGCCGATGGAACAGCCTAAGGAACTAGGAAAGTCAAAGCAAACCTGATTACTGGGTGGAGGGCACTCGAACTAGACGAGAAGTACACTTTTGGTGGTTATTGTTTATTCTAATTTCACTGATTGGCCCAAGTCAAGGTCGATCGGTCTGTCCCTACCGGTCGCTTCGTTACAACCAAGGAAATATGTAACATTGTTTGGCAAAACTGTTAAACATGTCCAAAGTAAATACCAACACCCGAATAATAATCACCATCAACTAACCGAAGAAGTGGACATTTCATAACCAAACAGTAACCATTTATTCGGCATTCGAGATCCGTGCTACCGTCATCGCCTCTTGTTGTGCTTAATTCCTTGTCAACTGTAGCATGTTACCAGGTGGCGTATAATGGGGCGTGTGACACGGAGGCCGAGATTGCGTGAGTTTGGATCCGTGCCGCTAGGTCCATCCTTTTGCTATCGTGTTAAAACCCTGATCAGGTATTTGCTGTGGACCACCGTTCATGGTGGTATGCTTGGGCGCGGATTATACTGTGCGCTTCATCCGCACCCGATTCCGTCTCCGGTCTTCCGGGCGGGGCGTGGGCGTGCGCGTGGGCGTGCGCGTGGGCGTGGGTGTGGGCAGCGCAAATTTTTTTGTGCTAAGATTGCATTTAGGCCACTTATTTTTTGATGCCATAAACGACATTAGAACGCAACTGTGCAGATGTTTCCGATACTAGAGCCTACTTTTCGGTTCCCAAAAATGAATTCGATAGCCAAGCTACTACACTGACTACGCCCAGCTATTGTCTATTCAGGAAACCTACCCAAAGTGAGCCTTTCAGTTACATATTAAAAAACAAGCTTCGTGCCTTGAAGTGGCTGTATATCTTAATTGGTAAGGAAATTCACGTTCCAGTTTCCAACTGCTGGCCAATTAAAACAAGTTGGCCGAATACGAGAACACCCCTTTGAATCCCTTAACAAAATCTTACCGTTTTCCATCACCTAGGTTACCAAGGACGATACGTCTATTGGAAACGCCGTTGGTGGGCCTTTCGATCAGTTTACTCAAACTGTATTGAACTCCGTCGATAAAACTGGAACGGAGGCCTTCGACACCATTACTGAGGAGCTGATGCCCTGTGGCAGTCTGCACTACGCCGTCAAGTCCATGATCTACATGGGATGTGGACCCTCTGGAATGGCGCCCCGCTTATTTGCCTGGGGCCTCTTCTTCGCCCTTTGTCTGCTCTTCACTGTTCTGACTTTCATCAGCCTGTTTTGCCTCTGGCGGGTTCAAAACCACCAAGCCAAACGATTCGCAGGTGCCGAATACGAAGTGGTATACTGAGGCCAGCGGGCAGTGCTCAGCTCTCGGCGATGACCTTGAGTCACAGAACTGATACGCCCCTGCCCCCCTTGGAGAACTGTCCTGTTTCTCTTAATTTGCGTACTTTAATCCAACAGAATGACCGCCTTGCCTTAACTGCTTAATGACGCTTCCTAATTTTGTCAGAACCGTCAACCTTCCCCCCCTCTCCGCCCTTCTTATGGTCTTTTGTAAATCCCAACTAAAGCTTTGCAGGGCATGGATGTTTGGATTATTCTGTTGCCCATTTTTGAGTACACTGACAGTCGAAATACAGCTCCGTGTTCGGGGAGCCTTGTCTCGTAACTGAATAGAAGGGGACCATCTGTAGTCTAGTTAATAAGAGCTAAGTTCGCAAAGTGACTTAAGTTCCTCTTCTTTTAGATTCTAGGAGTATGTTAGCTAAAATAGTCCAGTGTGCACCACAATGAACACCCGTCCTCTCTGTGCGCGTGTTTCCCATTAATTTCCAATGCTTGAATAAGCTCAAAAGTAATTACTACAAATAACCTCTAGCACCTTAATAATTATTCCCTGATTTGCGGGAAAGGAGTTCAACAGATGTGCTGTCTAACGGCTCATTAACAGAAATTCTGAAATTGGGTTCTGTTTACCTAAGCATACTACTTAAGTAGAGTCGTAAAATTAACTATAGTGCAACGTTAGCTTCAGATTCGTTAACCATGTCGGAATGCCGGCTTTTTAATGAGTGACTTACTGGCTACGTGCAACAAGAAAACTCTAGAAAATACTTCCTTTCACTGAAAATAGACAGCTTATAGCATATGGAACTCTGAAGGCGGATGTCATAACGGTTCAGAATTATTTCGAAAAGTTCAAAAAGCCTTTAAGGAACACAAAATATGAAGAAGGTGTAATTTTGCTATCGAATGAGTATTAGGAAGAATACTGTGTACATTTTTTTCAAAATATAGATTCAAATTGGTCAGAGCATTGAAGATTAATGGAAACAGTTGGTTCTAAGCCCTATATAGACAATTTAAGTGGAAAGAAATTGTCAACAACCACAACGGAGACTAGGTGGGCCATTTCTGGATCATTAGCCGTTATCATCCAGTTATGACCAGACCCAAGTGGTGTCCCACCTAAGCCTCGATCTCGCGATCTTTCTGAGCAGAGGCAAATGCCCTAACTCTTGACCCGTGAGCTCGTTGTCTTGCCGGTTTTTGATCGGGAATATACAGTGACAGATAGGCATAAACCGACCAGGTGGAGGACACACTCATCCGTCCACCTTGCCATTAGAGCAACACCGCAAGGTGACTAAGGATATAGGCAGAAGACGGTCACGAGTTCGAGGCTCGAGTGTGATGCCACCTAGGTCTGTTTATGACTAGCTGACGATGGCTAATTAGCTAGAGCACGGGGATGGCCGCTCCTTTTTAATGAACTTTCCCCCTATCGTTCAGCCAAGTGTCTCGACAGGGGCCCTGACAGCTGTAACAACTACGCCACTAGGCTGCTAGTGATAAAGGTACTTTCCGTTAGCTTATATCACCAGCCGCCTTGCGGCGTAGGCTCGAGTGTGACCTTTAAAGGTACCATAGACGTACGCATGTGTCCTCTAGCTGGTCAGTGCATGCCTACTTGCCACATTGTTAGGTGTAGTTTTGAAGACAGCCGGAAAGGAGTTTGTTTAAAAGCTGAGATCGCGATGTGACTTAAATATTTTGGGTTGTGTTGTTCACTTACTACTCATACAACTCTGCTGAAGATAGAAGTAGGTATACCAATGGATTCATCAAAGGAACTATCATTAAGATACCCATTTAATGTGCAGTTCCCTTTTGACAACCAACTATGTAGACAAATAGACAGCGTCGCTATGAGCTCACCTCTCGGGCCTCTCTTAGCCAACATCTTCATGGGCAGGCTGGAGAAATTTCAACTCAGTGATCAGATCCAGGAGTTAAGAACACTACGGTCGCTATGTCAATGGCATCTTTGCCATTGCCTCAGCAGAAACCTACGTAGATGCGCTTCTTAATGTGTTCAATCAAACACACACCTTCACTAGCTTCATGTTGGAGGTGGAAACGGCAGATACACCTTCTTTCTTGGATGTTCACCCACGTCAAAGACCTGACGATAGCGTCCGAAGGAGCTTTTATCGAAAGAAAACCTGGTCCAGACGGCATACCAACTTTAACTGTTTCGTACCCATCCAATAGAAGCGTAATTTAGTCCGCTGCTTAACGCAAAGGGCTAGAAAAAGCTCTCAGGATAACACTATTGAGATAGAGCTCAAGAAAATCCAGGATGTGCTTCGAGAGAACGGGTATCCTCACAGATTTTTCTCAAAGAATATGGTGGAGCGAGAAAAAAACCCGCCACATGCATTGTAGAAAAGAAAGTGCTATTTTCCAACGTTCCTTTTCAAGGGGATGCGGCAAGTGGGCTCTTAAAAATATGCCTTGACCAAGCTGTGTCATGAGCCTTCCCAACAGCGAGAGTTTAGTTAGTATTATCAACCAACCCGGTGCTGCACAGAGCAGGTAAGGCTAGGTTGCCAGCTCAGATCACCTCCATGTGCATTGCTCATTTACTTGCTCCTGTTGAGCAGTTCATATTCGTCGCATGATTTGGCGCTTGTCCAAACGAGTACGGGAGCACTAATGTGTAAATGGTCATTTTATGTGCATTTTTGAAGGTAGACTGAAAGATTTTGGCTCAAAAGCTGACATCCTGATGTGACTGAAATACGCATCGTCGGAGTTTGCCCCTGCAAAAAAGGCCGATAATTTCTGCAGGCCATGCATTCTGATTATTCATGCATCAACGACGTATCGAGTTGCATGTAGTGTACAAACATGGCAAAGAAGGATTGAAGAGCCAACAACCGATCACTACGGACGTACGTGAACCGCAATTAGTGCCCACGCCGGATGACCCGGACCGACGCAAGTTACAGGTGTCCACCATGGAGTGACGCAAACTGCAGCCGCCAATTAGCGCCCACAATAGATAACTATAAAAGTGTACCAGCACTTTTGAAATGATAATTGTTCGTTGCACCGTTTTTCAAGTCTGACGATGATCTGGGGATCCAGTGGCAAAAATCTACTGAAAAAGATCCCTCATTATCCTGAAGAAGGTGTCTTCTTGAAATTACATTTTTGAGATGCCTGCCTGTTAATTTTAACTAAAAATTTCTTGGAAATCTACTGAAGTTAGTTTCTCTCATTGAAAACTTGCTTCAAACTGTTGGCCAACGTTCCGTGAGATGGCAACTCTACGATAAGTTATCGATATTTGTCAACACGTGGGACTTAGATCGCCAACTACGGACTTACGGTGAAATGTTGGATTAGGCTCCCAGGTGCGAATGGAGGGTGGGAGCAGCAACAGAAAAATGAGAGAGAGAGAGAGCGTTTTCTTTTTACATATATTTTATTCGGTGGCCTTTGAGGAAAAGTCTGTCTGTTTCTACCATGCAGTTTATCCAACAAAGGTAGAAGAGCGAAGGATACTTTTTATATCTTGCTTCGCAGACACATAGGCAAAACGCGTTAGTGCGACATATCAAAGCTTTTTGGCACAGCTGTCCCCCTCAGGCGTGTTAGTGTTCGCCATCCATGGAGGGCACAGAAAACCAGCAGGTCACCGATGGCACTGGACACCGCGTGCGGATGGAAATGGCACAGAGAGCCATCTTGGCTGCTTTCCGGGAGATGGGGTCCCTGCGGGCTGCCTCGAGGTCCGCAGCGATGCGTTTGGGGTAGAGGGGATCAACTGTCAGGTAGTCCATTCTCCAAAAGCGGAAGGCATAGTAAATGAACAGGGGCCAGCGTTGACGAAACATGAGGTTTTTTGAGCTAGGACCCTTCTCGGTGATGCATCGCAGGATGCTGATGCTGGGGCAGCCCTCAATCATGTAGCCCAGGAGACAAAAGTAATGCATAAAGGTACTGCCGCAGGTGTCAATGGCACGCACCACCGCAGCCGTCACATCGAAGGGTATGTCAAGTGTGAGATTGTGTCGCATGTCCTCAACCAGTTTATTACTGCTGAACAGGAAGGCCAGCGTATAGCAGCATTCCTGTCGACAACTGGGTCGCTCAGCAACGAGGTTGCCCAGCAGGGGCTCCAGCCAATATTTTACGTGACTCCACAATTGATGTCGCAGTTTGCTTTCGTTTGAGGCCGTTGCGAGAACGTAGAGCAACTCGAGGCGAGTGTGTGCGGAGGGATTGGAACCGCCGTAGAAGAGTTCCTCACCGAGCAGCTGGAAGAGTTTACTGAACTCTCGGGTGGTTTGCAGCTTCTGCAGGCCGGGATCATAACGAGCCCGACCAAACCAGGCAGTGAATAGACCCAGTACCAGGAAGTCCGCCTCATAGAACTGACTGGCTATTGAGTCGAGGATGCAGGTAGAAGTGTCTGTCAGGGTGACGTGGAATTGAGCATCACCGTCGGTGTCTGCATCCCTAATCTTCACCTGGGTCAGGTCGGGCTCGTTGGAGCGTTTTAGCACTCTGAGGTACTGCAACTCCTCCGGCAGTCGGGCAATGTTTTTGAAGTTGAAAATACGTTTGAGGGAATTGTCCTGCAGAATAGTGACTGTGTACAGTTCACGCATCTCCTCCGTGTCCAAGGAGATGAGCGGCACGTGCAGATCATAGTCCTTTATCTTTGCTGACAGGATTACCATCCCAGAGTACATGTGATGCACATCCTCCACATCGGGTTTCAGCATACACCGTGGCGTGAATTTGTCTTTGTTTAGTTTGAGGTACTGACTGCTACCGGTGGATTTGGAGTCTATCACCTCCGTGAAACCCTGCGCCTCCTCGTGAGCCGAGGCGAAGGTGGCTATACTCTCCGCGTCTTCTGCATAGAAGTCGCCACAGCGTTTCGGCGGGGCCTCCTCCGTCTCCGGGGCCTCCTCGGTGCGATCCGGTGCACTGGAGACATTCATCTGAAGGGTAGGGTCGCTGGACAAGAATTCACGCTGTTCGCGTATGTACTTGATGTGTTCATGAATCTTCTTCATGCAGACCTTGCCCCGACCGTCCGAGGGATGGCGAAAAACCTTGCCTGGCAAATGGTCAAGCGGTCCATCTTTGGTGTAATTTGGCAGTGTCTGTTGAGTACGCCAGTCGTTGTACTTTTTAGAAGCCTTCTCCCGGCTCGGAATTTTTCTTAGATCTTGATATTGACCGGCACACACTGGGCATCGACCATAGGTGTAGAAGTAGGCACTGCGCGTGAGTGGCGGCACTGGCAGATACTTGTTGGGAATAGTGTGCAGCAATCGCTTCCTTGAGCCCGATCTGCAGTTGGTGATTCGGCTGCAGATAGACTGTCTGCTGTAGGTGGGTCGATGTTGTTTCATTTTGCTTTCCATAATGAGGGATTGTATTTCCTGGTTCATGCCAGGTGTCTCGTCTAGAGCCAAATGGGCTAGCGGATTGAGGAAGGAGGAGGGCTCCACTTCCACCTCTGGGATATCCTGTGCCAGCGCGGGGGCGTAGCCATGAGTTAAGGTGTTGGTGGGAGGGTTAGAAAACGGATTAGTCAGAATTTCTGCATCCCAAATGAGCTTCAGTTCGGAGTCCTGGGAGAGGGTAAAGTCGAGGCTGCTGACTGGTAGTTGGAGAGCCGAAGAAGCCGCAGTTAACTGTCCAGCCTCTGTACTTTCTGCCTCACTCGTTAACGTAACCATCGGCGGGGCAGTGGCAGTCGCCATTCTGTTGCACGCCCACGCGATCTGCCCAGGTTCCTGGATCGGTGATCACATCAGTTGTGGCGTGAAATGTGCCAGAACAGTGTCCTATCTCGCACGCACTGCGTGACCTTCACTTGAAATGGGAAAATCAATCAACGCTTTTGTAGTGGACCCTTGGCAGGACTTTACTACAGCATTTTCCGTTGCCATCGTTTACGGCAGGCTTCTGGGCCCAGGGTACAGCTAAAAAATGCTATTGGTGTGTTTCGGTGACCGCTTGAAGCCCTGTTTTGAACCCACCAATAAGCCAGTGGTCTCGCTTTTTCCCACCATTAGCGTTGGTGAGACTGCTAGCCGGCGCGGTTGGACCAAGAAACCGGAATACCCTACAAGGATGGTGGCCTTGGTCTGCAAAGTCTGTAATTCAGTTGGATAGGATGGACCGCTCAACAAAACTAAAATGGGTGAATCACGAACGGGCAGAACAACGGATCCACAATCCAATGGTAGAGCGTTGTACCTAACTTCCAGTGTCTAAAGAATCTGAGCTTGAATTTTAATCGGCTGAATATGGCTGGATGATGATGGCTAATAAGCCAGAAACTGTCACACTGACCTCCTTTCTGTTAGTATCCTTTCCGTACGCTTGCTGATCGCTTTGCGACTGTCTGTGGCGGTTTTTGTGGGGTTTCACGGCAAAAACGAAGGATTATACCCCACATTGTGATCTATGGAATTCGTCCTCATAATTAAGTAATTTTCCACATAAAACCTGAAAGCCCGAAGATGTGACGGAGCTACCTTCAGAATCAGACGTCAGTGACTGCCATGTTAACCTGCCAGCAGCATCTCACTTGTTGGGTGATAAGAAAAAGTTTAGCAGCGAAGCGGTAGAGATCATGTGTTAGGATGTGCTGAGGTTTCGAAGAATACCAGTTGGAAGTGTTCACTCCAGTTTTTGGGCTCTTCTGCGGGTGGTCTTGAACTAGGAGTGGAACTCCCGGCCATGCTGCCATCAGGAGAATTGCAGGAAGTGCGTAAGTGATTGAAAGGCAGCCGACTTCAACTGGACAACATTTTCGACTGTCAGCAGACAAGAGATACACTGTAGATGGCAATACAATGGCTGCCAAATTCTTCCCTCAATGTAGCTGAGTCTATGTCAATCGCCAGTTGATAAGGGGGCACGTTCCAGCTAGCTAGCGTTCAGTCTACGTGTCGCAGGTAAGCATGGCTTAACTGTGCGACGGAGCATGGGCATTTTTCAGGTTGCCGTAGCTGACCTTATCACATTGATAGTTTAGATCCTCACCGCACGTGATTTCGGGACAAGGTGTTCGTGCAAGACGCTTAAGGTCACGGCCGCACACTCACCCTTTTTTATTCTGACTGGCTATCTTTCAGTCAGTGACGTTTAAGCCCCACCATAAAGTCCCCTTAGGCAACATGACTCACATACGAAACATTTTACTCATCCTGAGCACACCTCCTGCTTGCGGACAGCCTTCTGTTTTGTCTATACAACATTCTGCCTACAAACTGCCTTCTGTTTTGAATGCACAACATTCACTTGCCGAAGGTTTGTCACCCCGGTGTTAACTTGGCCAAACGAGGCTAAGAGAACCGTGATGTGATTGGCCCTGGATGGTACAGAACGATACATAACTTGCAAGGCATGGAAGGAGACATACCGTAACAGTAGCTTAAAAGTCCATCAGATGGCGTTGTTTTTAGCCTTCTCATCAGGTCAACCAGCTGGCTGCTTTCAAACAGTTAGGCAGATTCGGATAATTTATTTGTGAAAAGGTTGGTGACCTCAGTGGTATTCAAACCTGCATCAAGAACAGGAAGACTTAAATACAGCCGCCAATGCGTCAATATTCTGATGCAGTAGGGGAAAGCCAGACTGGATAGAACTCAAAGGCTCCTGAGAAGAAGAAGAAGAAGAAGAAGAAGAAGAAGAAGAAGAAGAAGGCGCGATAGATGGGACTAGAATTTTATTTGTTGTACGTTTCGGATTCCCTCGTGAACACATCATCAACGACAGTGGCAGTTGGAAGAGGGTCCAACAAGAGCTCTCGGTGATGCCTTCACTGAATGCTGCTGGATTGGCCAGGAATGACGAGGTTACGCGAAATTAGTTGAAACAAGCCTTTCAAACCAGGGAGGAGATCGATTATTACAAGGTGGCATCAGCGCAGCCTCTGAGGGCAGGACGACATAATTGAAGTGCACGAAAAAGCTTCTGTAACCTGCCGACAGTTTGGAACGGCAGTGGTTTTTGTACGCAGATGGCCGGTGGTGTTGTAGTCATCCTGCACTCCGCCCATCCAACCTCAGGCGACCGATCAACTAGGTGGTGGCCTGTTACTGGCGGTGGGGGAGAGAGTGAGGTCAGTCCTCAGCGCATTTCTTTCCTCACTATAAACTAGCTGATGCGCTTGCAGCCATTGCGGTGCGCTAAAAGCCATGGCCTGGAGAGCTGCCGACTTACGGGCTAAGTCGGACCACGCAGTCAGCCCAGTGTGTGTCTTGTTGAGTGAGATGGCTTGCGGTGGGCTGGCAGTCAGGCTGGATGGCTCCTACTTCATACGGTCTTTATGGGAATCCCATGCGGAAGCCTACCTAGTTAGGTGGTGTTGTTGTGGCGTTGTTGCCTCTCGCGCACACCTCCTGCATCCTTCCTCATCTCCGGTCTTCTCAACCTTTGTCCTGACATCGGTTTCAGGTGTGAGAGTGGTCAGAGGGTGGGGTAGATCCTGCGAGTATATTTTCATTTTAATCCAGCCGCGGTCACCGCGTTGCTTCGGCTTGCTGAAGCTCGTGGTGGACATCGTCGAGAGTGACGGTCGAATTGTCGAATACCTTCTGATTGATTAGGTATGGTGATAGTGCCCGACATTAGTTGGAACAAGCCTTTTGAATCGGGGGAAAAGGTTGATCACTTAAAGAGTGGTGTCAGCGCAGCCTCTGAGGGCACGACGGCAGGACTAAAGAGGCTTCTGTAACCTGCTGACAGTTTGGAATGGCCGTGGCTTTGGTGCGTAGATGGCCGGCCCTTTTGGAGTCAATCTGTTAAGAGAGGAATGTGATTTTGGGGGCATGTTTGTAATCGGAAGGAGACTAGTTGTAACGCTTTTGCTCTACGGGTGATCAGTTTCGAAGATGAAATTTCCTGCATAGACGTCGTAGCACTACTCATCTACTTACCGCGGACGTAACATGTGTATGTTTGACCTCGAGGACAGTTAATCTGAAGCACTTGACGATTCTGTAATCACTCAATCATCTTATTTAGGCTATACTAACTCTCACATGATAATTTCTTAATCGAGCTCATATTGCTAAGGTGAGGAGAGGCAAGCCCAGCCCAGAGCCAGTTGTGTGCCGAGGGCCCTGACCACCAAGGAACTTCTCTGTGAAACAAATGCCTCCTGATTACATCGTTTATCTTCTCCTACTAGACGAGACAGTGTTATGTTTCTTGTAGTGGTTCAGGTATGACAGTTTGACCGTCGCTCTCGATGATGTCCACTACGAGTTTCAACAAGCTGAAGCAACGCGGTGATTATAGCGAAAGTAGACTTGCGGAGAGTTCACCCACTCTTTCATCACCCTCACACCGAACCCGCTGTCAAGAAAAAAGTCAAAAAGACCGGAGATGGTGGAGGGCGCAGGCGGCTGGCGCGGCCAACACTCAACACGCGTACCAACAGCACATCCCGTTGGGTAGACTCCCGCCTGGGAGCACCATAAAGGCCACATTAGGGAAAAACGTTGAGTCTGACTCTCAACCCGCTGTAGGCTACCCCAAACAAAAGGATATACACTGGGCCGACTGCGGCGTTCGAGTTATCCCGTCAGTTGATAACCCTCCAGTCCACACCTTTTAGCGCACCGTGATAGCTTCAAGCGCATCAGATTGTTTATAGCGAGGAAATAAATGCGCCGAGGACTGACCTCACTCTCTCCCCCACCGCCAGTAACAGGCCACCACCTAGCTCTTTGGTCGCCGAGGTGGCCCAGGTATACCCACTAGCAGAGCTGCTACATTCTCTTATATTCTCTGGACATTCTAATTGGCCGATTTGAGGTTCTCGAATAAGACGAGCGCTGAAAGCAGAATTTGAAGAGCCCCAGCAGATTACTCTGAGGGTACATTTTTGGCAAGGCTTTCGAGGCCGTCCAAATTCATTTATGACAGTTCGACCGCGGGATTCGACTATGTCCACCATATGTTTCATATCAGTATGGTTCAGAGACGGTGACTTCCGTTGGATTATTATGAAAGTGGACTTTCGAGAAATCCACCTCACTCCCTCCCCATTCCCTACCTAGGCCCGATGTCAAGACCAATTCAAGAAGACCAGAGATGGGAGAGGACGCAGGCCAACGTACCGTGGGTCAACGCAACCCCAAAGTCACCAAAAGTAAGGTATGGCTCCGATCCCAGCTCAGTAGCGATTTCATAAAAGCCTCATTGTGGAAGGAGCCATTGCAGCCTGACTCTCAGTCCGCCTATAAACGTCCTGGAATAAACTCATGATTAAGTGCTTTTTGAAGGGCCAGGCCTCCCTGGGACAACGTTGCAAAAGTAAAGTTAGGGCTTTTCCTGATGGTTAAACAATACTATTTGAACAGACAAATGGCTTGATGATGGGCCGAAAATGAGGGATAGGTTAGTTTTCATGGCGCCTCATCAGTTACCATGCCGTAATCGTCATTTACACTTGAAATACCTCACAGTCGCCGAATCCATTCCAAATCAACATCAGTAGCACTGTATTTGAGGGGTATGTTGCTGGGTTACCTTTGAGTTCCGTATTTGTACATATATGTGTTGTGGTATCAGTTTGTTGGCGAGGCCAAGTGACATGAGCCAATTAAATGAAACACAGTTGAAAAAGAGCAGATAGTGAAAAAACTATTTGGGATTTTTTAGGCGAAAAAAACGGTCACTCTTGTGGGGAGGGTCCAGCGGATCACCACCGAAGTGCGAAAGATGCGGCCGACAGGCTTGCCAAAAAGCAGAAATATCAGCCCAGATCGTTTACAGTCCGCTGCAGGTCGAACCAAGGGAGAATGTTTAGGGTCCGCGTGGACTATGGCTGCCAGGTTCGGCTGATTTGAGTGCAGATTGTCAAGTAGGGAAGACCGCGGAGATCCTTGCATGGGAATGATGGTGGTTATGATGAGGAATAATTGAGCATAAGCCGCCACAATGAATGCAACGATTCATAGTTCACCCAGTCTTGGTTGATAGAAAGCAAGAGCAATCCCGTGCCCCCAGTGAGAGGAGAACCACGTATTTTCATGCAGTAAGTACCTGTGACGGGGGTGGTGGTTGTGTGTGGCACGTGTAGATGGGCTACTTCAATCTATCGGTCACTGTGCTCGACCTCGACACCAGTTGGTTGACCGTCTCAAGCAGACGGTTGGTTCACGTGGGAAGCAAAAGAGAGAAAGTTTGAGAGAACTTAGTGCATAATCTTCGTTTTAAATAATCTCACGTGCTTGAGTTTCTCCCGGTTTTTTGAAGTTCGTGGCGTGCAAGCCTACCGACTGACGGGATAACTCGCTCCCCCTCGCGGGTCGGATACTCAGGCCACAATGGCTCCCACGGCTCTCCCATTCAGTTAGGGCCCAAACCACTTAATTACTTCATTGTGTAAAATTCTCGTCCTTATTACACGTCCGGACGTGTGTAATACGAGTGCATGAACCTGTGGCGGACGGCCACAATGGCTGTACTTTTTTCCTTCTCTAAGGCCCACTGCTTCGAAGTCATCTATCATCATAGGCAACTGTTTCAATGCTTCCTTTCAGTAGCGCTCCCGTACTCCGAAGCTTGAACTCGTAGATGCTTCTGACCAACCGATAACAGCTGCGTTTGTGGCCCCTGTCCTTCAGCATCCTGACGGCCTAGACAATCCCGCCGACTGACAGGCGTTCCGCCGAAGTACGGCGGTTCCCCGCAATTGGCCTCAGCTTAATCACACACACGTGCGCACGCACGCGCGTCCAAATAAGTACGCCTGTGTAAGGGTCACTTCAGCGAGCCTCCTTCAACTGACGCAGCAGGAGCCTCAGTACTCGAATAAAGCAATTCACTAATCATGCAACACTTAAACTCGTCCCACAATCACGTGAAAGTAGCTGTCATCACCACATCTCACACAACACCCGTTTCTGTTACTGTTTCCTACTCTTGTCTCTGATGATGAATCCGCGACGGGTGTCGCAACGTCAGGCGAATAAACGTATTGTCCCAGCGATCGAGTCTTCTTCTTCACACACACACACACACACACACACACACACACACACACACACACACGACAGTTCCCCGTCGATTTCGACGATGGGCACCACGCGCTCGAACAGGCCGCAGCAAACGTTGAAGCAAGCCGCAACTGACACAAAGGCGAGCTGGGCAAGCAACACGAAAGCGACAGCTAGCAGGAGCAACGCAGAGAACTGGCGCGAAGGAAAACAGGAGTTTAGGCAGACTTGCGCAGAATCTGCCCACTCGCTCGCCACTCCCACCTCCGTATCCGGTGTAAAGACAAAGTCAATAAGACCGGGGATGAGGGAGGGTGTAGACGGCTGGCGCGATAAACACTCAGCACGCGCACACTTGACACAGCCATCTCGCTAGGTATGCTCCCGACTGCGCGGGAGCGCCATAAAGGCCACATTAAGAGGGAGCCATTGCAGCCTGACTCTCAGTCCTCCCTCTCCTCCCGTACGCACACACAGACACACGCGTACAGAAGGAGCAGCTACGTAGGGGGTCCGAGTTTTCCCGTCAGTTGGCAGACCCTCCAAGCCACGGCTTTTAGCGCACCGTGATAGATTCAGACGCATTCAGATTTATTATAGTGAGGGAAGAAACGCGCCGAGGTCGACCTCACTCTCTCCCCCACCGCATAGCGACCGCCTAGCTTTTCGGGCACCCGCAGTGGGGCCTGAAACCCAGTGGGAGCGCAAGCGCAGTCACCAACAGGGAATCAGAAGTGAGAGAAAGCGCCAGCGCCTTCCAGGCCGCAGGGGCCGTGGTTGGCTGAAGACTGGCATTGCATGTGCATACAGACCATTGGATCTCCGAAGGGTGAGAGCAGCCCACACACACACACACACACACTCGGGCACGACCGGACACAGCCAACACCGGCCCTGGCTTCACCAGCGGTCACTACAAGGTACTAAACATTTCTTGGAGAGAATCGTTTATATGGCCCCATTGTGGCAGGCCAGGACAATAGGAACGCCCTCTCTCCACAGGAAGAGTACGTACTCTCATGCCCTAGCCCAAAATCTTAACCCTAATTCCCCTGGAAGTTAGTTCAAAGTCAACCACATTATAAGCGGTCCCACTTCCCTCTTCTTCTGGGTGGGAGGGGGGTGGTAGAGGAGCAAATAAATGATTCCTATCCACTGCTTCAGTACAGCAATCACTCACGATTGAAAGGCTGCAGTATAATCTATACTGCATATGCTATTTTTGCTGGGGATAGCATGCTTCTGTTCTATTTTCCTCAAGCGCTACGCAAAGTTAGAACAGTGCTGAAAAAGGCTATCTTGCTCCAGCGATCATATTTTTTTCTTTCCAACTTCTTCTTTATATTGAGGCATTAGTCTAGGTCCTCCTTGAATTATTATGATTGGACGTGCTTGAAGTTACCCCGCCCCATATAAAAGGTGAAATTGCGGTAGATTTCTCATTTATTACCCAGAAATTGTTTGAATAATCTAAAGTGATTGCGACAAAAAGTGCGTCATATCTAAAAAGAGATATTTGCTTAGTCTTGCTTATTGATAGTTTATTTTTAATGTCCTGTTTTAATTTCTACTTTATTTATTATCAAATTTTATTAGTTTTCTTTTTATTTTATCTGAGTTCTGTTTTTATTTTAGCCTCCAGTTTATTATATTTTTTTTGGTTTTACGTCAGTTTCAGACTACTTTTTTAATAAAATGAGCTAAGCATAATTTAGGTTACCTTTTGGGCCGTCTATAAGGGTCGCTTTTTCGTTGGCTTTAAATTTTAAAAATATACTTCCCCATTTTTAGTAGCCCTACTTTCCAATTGTTTTCTAATTTTGTCGCCAACCCAAAAACTTATCTAAGGTAAGCTAAATTTCTTTCATAAAAACTTATTTTAAAACCCTTGGGAAAATGGGCTACTAAAAATGAGGAAGTAGTTTTTATTTTTTAGTTTAATTATTTTAGTTGGCCTAGTTCCCAATACTTGCATAGTTGCGCGTTTTACTTATGACACACATTGGCCGAACCGATTCCTGGCCCATTCTCTGATTTCTCAAGTTCAAGTGGCCCCTAAGATGAGCATCGGAAGATTGATATTGACCATTCGGATCACCCCCTGCTATCGATTACGCTGCCTCCGCGTCTCTATCAGCCCCCCGCAGAGCCAAAGGGAAATGTGATGTTCCGTTTTTTCATATTGCTACCTCCTGACGGACGCAACACACCCAGTTGGGTAAACGTGGTTCTATATACTAATTTGTCGCAGTACAGATAGAGGTAAAGGCGAAATAGGGAGAGGGGAATCTGGAAGTAGATAATTGCATTTAAGGGGCGGGCAGGGTTAGTATCATTAATTTATACGGGAGAAGGATTGGGATGGGAAGAGCAAGCGAGATGAGGCCACGTGTGAGCCTCTCTCCCACATTTATTTTTGCCATGTTTTGGGTGGTGGTAATGCGCTGAGCGGTGGGTCTGTTTTACCTGCAGACCCTTGTTGTCCTTACAAGAGGGGGTGAGGTAGTCGTGTGGACCCCCCACGACCCCGGACGATGACGATATGCTCCATGATAAAGAGAGAGAAATGTGTCTACTGTCTGCCGCGGCGGTGGGGCAGGCTTTCAGAGGGGTGCTATCGAGGTAAGGCCCACGGGACCCTTTCCAATGTTCACCGCGTTGGGCGTGCCCGCAGCCTTCTGGTCCTCCAGCTTCAACAACTTCGCTTGCGCCGTCGCTGGATAGAAGGGTGAAATGAGGGCGACGTCCACTTGCACGGGTTTGATGCCCAGGTTCACTGGGCTACTGAGTTCTTCCAGCATTTTGGCATGGCATGCGCTCCAGAGGTCGTTGTAGGCCTAGAGGAGGACAGAATTGGCGGTAAATAGGAAATTTGTAAATTTAGCAGGAGGAAAGCTGATGGGATTGGTTATATGTTCCCTCGCAGGACGGGAAGGTAGGGACGACCACACCCTCTCCCCACTTAGTAATACAGGTGGCTTTGCACAACCTTTCAGAAGGGGCAGGAGGGATATTTCCGTATCCTAACCCTATTCCTGCCCCTAATTCCAACGTTTTGCCTTATCCTCGTTCCATCCGTAACGCTTTGCCTCATTTTCCTGAAAGCCAGGGCAAAGTCACCTATATTTATTACGGGGATTACTGTTCTCGTGATAGAAACGATTCCTGCCAGAAGGAAAGTGAGGTAAGTGCATGAATCAATCAGCCCATTGCCCATAGCAGATGATCATAAAGCTGCTAATCTGGAGGAAAGCCGAAATGTAAGCTAAAACATTGATCAGTTCGGTCCTGGAAGGTTGAAATGAAGTAACCGATTTCAGTAGATAATTGTGAACGGCGGATGCTGATAGATACTGAGCCTGCAAAACGTTTGTCAGGTTTTCCTGCAATTAGAACCCTTCCTCAGATACCTAACCTCTTCAAGGACACAGGCATTTGTGATGGATGGGTTTACCTGACTCTTTAGCTTAAACGGTCGTTAGGAGTCAAAGCCGAGGGGGGAACTGGAACCCACCTCCATCATACTAGGTATTTTTCCAAATTTCCAGGGAGTGCTAAAGTTATGTTGTGTTC
This sequence comes from Ligula intestinalis, assembly GCA_036362985.1. Lineage (NCBI taxonomy): Eukaryota > Metazoa > Platyhelminthes > Cestoda > Diphyllobothriidea > Diphyllobothriidae > Ligula > Ligula intestinalis. The sequence goes on along the minus strand of JAYGXS010000006.1, from coordinate 11,634,321 downwards.
GCTACATTCAAAAAATTCCTCATGAAGAGGCGAAGGTTAGTACCTCCGGAAACCCCTCTTCAACTTTCAGGCTTTAAAGAAATTAAGCAAGTTGCATGCGCTAATGTGTCCACACCTGCTGAACTAGTTTAAGTCCTCAAAAAGTACTACCAACAAGAAGGATGGAGATCACCGAAAGTGGCTTATTCTCTGTCACCAAACTGCCACACTCCAATCACTTGATGGGGGAAGTCGGAGATTTCAGTTTTGGGCCGGCTAGTTATTGAACTTAAAGCTCTACGGTTCAGATTCAAAGTCGATGGCACAACAGAAGGACCCCATCTGACCTCCAAGGAGGAGAAATGCATAAACATTACCCACATGTGATTTTCCGCGTGTTCTCGTCACAGCTGACTTTTTAAACAGTAGAGCTCCAAATGAAAAGAACAACAAAACCCAGGTTCAAATCTCGGGTCTTTCCAACCCGAGATTTTGGGATCACTGGTTGATGACGCAAATAATTCAAAAGTCGCTGTTTTGATCTCAATATTCTCCGCCAGTACTAACTCTCGGCAGCAGTTGATCTATGGTCGCTAAGCGACCGCCTACAAGGGTTTTAGATTTTAGCGTCAAAGCAAAACGAAGATCGTATTCTATCATGAAATTTGTTCGGACCGGTATGCAGCTTTCACCTGCTGCTTTTCATTCATTTAAAAAGGCATCAATAGACCACTCCATCGCATTGTTTTTGCTGATCGCGGTGGTAATTTTGGAAGGCGCTCTGACTTGTCTGTATTTATTGGTCAAGGCACTACATTGTTAATGGTAGACCTGTTCTTACCGATCGGTTTACTCATCCCTTTTTGCCCCACAAACAGGTGCATGGCAATTATTAGTATAAGTTGTATAAAATTACCAACAAGGTCAAAGGAGACTGGAATAGCCGTTTCTAGCTTATTACCCATCATCAGCCATCCATACCCAAGCCTAGTGCAACCAGTAGGGTACTTGCATTTTAAACGTAAGAGTAGGGTAGGGAAGAAGATTACGGCAGACTGTTGGTCCCATTGAGGAGATGAAAAATCTGTGCTTATTTGGCTAGCAAAGTTTGATGTGAGTGGGCAAATACCTTGCCGATCCTTGTCACTTCATACTGGAGATCCCGGATGGCCTGGTTCTTCCTCTGCAGAAGTTCCTGAAAGGAAAAATTAGTAAATAGGACGGTGTCAATAGCAGCACTGGCGTACGTTTAATAGCCTCTTTCGATGAAGAGCGCGTTTAACGGCCCCAACTATCCTCATGTCCAGTTACTCTGTTTTCGAGAACGCATACGTCTTGCCAGCGTCTTAGATAGCTTTGTGGCGTTTTTTTCGGCAGCAACAAGAGCAAGAAGTCAAGCGGATAAAAGAAAAAGCTAAACGTATGTGAGCACTTAGGTGTACCAAACCAAACTCCGTGCCAGGACTGTCCTTGTCAGACAGAAAGACGACTCAGTCCACAAACAGACGAGCACAAATGGACCGTGCGGCAAGAAACCAAATTAAAGTGAGCGCTTGCCACTTATTGTCCCCGAGCTTGCATGGATCTGAAAGCTCGGACGATTACAAAGGCCGTTCTACCGATACCTTCCTTTCCCTTCTCTACTTCTGCTTTGCGGACATTTATAGGTTGTTAGTATGTACTTTCCATCTTCCACCTACTGTATTATGGACTTTTTTCTTACATCACCCTGGATCTCATATCGTGACACCAACCTTTTAGCAGTCGCTCCAGTGCCCCCTTCTCCGACGCTACCTTTTCAGTTGATGCCCGCGACAAAAGTGTTAACCTGCAGGCGCTATGCTAAGACACGACGACCTCTCAGGCTTGATTTGGGCTGAGTTCTGGCTGCACGCATGCCCGTAACTATATTGAGTGCGTCGGCCGATGCAGCATGGGCCACTAGAGCCGATACACAAATCGGACAACACTTGCTTGAACGCATTTAAGACAAAACTGGACATGCACCAAACATTTAACACCAGTGTAAATCTGACACACGAAGGAGAGTATTATAAATACTTATCACACCTACTCATTTAGCACAAGTAGTCATATTTTATTACTATTGCGAATCTGGCAGCTTTTCGCTCTTCGCTTGCAAGCTTGTAATTGAAGTATTTTTTTCGTTTTTTTTTTTTCTATCCATGCATTTTGGACACATTGTTACCAATAGGGAGCCCAAATGCATTTGCTTATCTTTCCCTCGCTCTCTCTCCTCTCTCAGGCATGAATGGACGTGTGTTGGTGTAGTTAGAGGACTACCATCCGGAACTGACAAGAAATTCAGTGCGTACAATTGGGCGCTTTGATGTGATTGGCTTCATGAAGGTCAAACGGCAAGCCTGTATCAACTGCTCCAGTGCCCCTTCCCCATTGTCCCTCGGTGTATCGACGGCCGTGCCAAACGTACTAACTTGCAGGTGCGCTGCTAACGCACTGCGTCTCCTCAGACTTGAGTGCAGCTAAGTCACGTTTCCGTTCACACCTTTTAGGCGTGTTGGTCGGAGCGCTTGGGCCCTTGTGATCATACGCCCCCCGATTCAACCCTTGAACCAACCAAACACATCCAACTTTCAACCAACCCCCTCGCATGCTGACACCGCCATGACACAAGCACGTAGACAGCACACGTTCAATAACGCGCCTCCGATCGGACGCCTCGCTCGAACACAAGTAAACAGCCAGCTCACGGCAACTTGCGCTTGTCTAGCAAAGCTCACTAACTCATACTAGACAGATCGAACTTATTGTAAGAGGGTTAAGTTGATCACGCATCCTTGATCGCCACAAAGTATCTGGCCCATGGCTTTTTTTCTTTTTATCCTTCCTCTGTGTCTGTATGAAGGGAAAACCCTCCAGATTAGGTCTGTTTACGAATGTTCCCTCTGCAATCTTCAAAACCAAAGGGATGACAATCAGTCACTTTCACCAGCCTGTCTTCAGCATAAGCGTATCGTAGAGGTGGGGACTGCTCTATCTAGACATTAGGAAGGAGCCACTGAAAGCCGGTTCCCATCCTGTTGGCCGTGTTTTCCTGCCAAAAGGCAGCCTTAAACGTTTCGGTTTTTAGGACTCCGTGAAAGTTAAAGTGGAGCACAGTTCGGTTATTAGTCAATAGGGAGTCTGTGTAGAGATTATACCCTGTTTTTTTCTCATTCTCTACTCAAGTCGATGGGAAACCAGATCAAGCGCAGTGGCTGAGCATGCATTTCGTTCCAGTATATGTCTTCTTTCTCCCCTATTAGTCCCTCAGCTGACGGCAATCGGGCTTCGTGTGGATGTACGTTCGAGAAAATAAGGATGGGCTCCATCATAAATCTGTTGCCACAAATCTCTATGGCAAGTTTAAATCAGATCGACGACTCCATCGTCCATAGTGACGACTTCTTTTACGTGCCCCACGGCATGGGCACAGGATAGTGACTTGCGCATGAATTAAATGGAGCAGAACCATGTACTCTGGAGCCTCGGGGGACGAACAGTCCCATCTACGTGCATTTCAGGTAACGGGCGACCCACTAGCGGACAAGTTTTTTTTCGATTGACGAGCTTCCACTCACTTAACTAGTTGTCAGTGCCTGTGTCTGCCGCTGTGTCTTGCTCGCAGGGTGTGAGCCCTCAGTCACCTGCAGTCTATCAGTGAACTGATGCAGTTTGATTGGCAAGGTTTCGCAAGACGACCGTTTCACGCAACGAGCTCAGTGCCGGATCAGATTCAACTCGTTAACCGAGGTTCCACCATTGTGTAAACTTTCGCACCCTTCCCCCCCCTTCTCTCTCTCTCGTTCACCTTTCTCCGACGGAAAGAAGACGTCAAGACGACCCAAGGTGGACGTGGATGAACTGCCTTACAAAACTAAGCAGCTGCTTTACGCTTGTCCCACACAACCTGGTCCCCGCTGCAGGCACTATGTCACATGGAGACAGTGCAGGTTAACTCTGCGTGCTTAAACTCAGTCGTTGATAATCTTCCAAGCCACGGGTCTTAACGTCTCTTAACCGATTCAACCCCGTTTATGCCATCTGATGATTGATTGTTCGACCACCGATTTCGATTAAGTCCACTATATGCGCCATCAGGTTGGTACAGTGATGGAGACTGGTTACACGGGGTAGTCTAAAGTGATAGCAGACGTAGTTATCGCCAACCGCACTCTTCACCTTCACCATGGGTCAAGAAGACCAGACTGGATCCGGCGTTGGCCGCTTTCTACAATGCAAGCCAGAACCAACACCTAACTTAGTTTTAAGTGAGAGTAGACTTTTTGCGGGTACTACCGCACTATGTACCCTCACTCAACTTCAGTACGTTTCAAGACAGGCTCAAGAAGGCGGAGACTGATACGGCTAGCTAGCAATGTAGCTGCGCGTTAGTAGTACTGGTACTAACATCGACGCAACCATTTGTCAGAGGAGACGCAAATTAAAGCCATCGCTGTGGCTCATACCCCTTGATCTCAAACAAGAAGTGTGAAGCTGGGCCTTAACTATTCCGGCTGTGTCCGTTTCTATTTGGTTTGAACTACGAGTGTTGGGATAACTCCGCTAAAAGTGCGTGCTTATGCTAAAGTGCTAATTCTAGCAATCATGCTTACTAAGACCAGTAAATAATATACTATACTACGACCGGTGTATGGTTTTTAAGAAGTCAGCACACAGCATGCACTCCCAATTTGTATGAGGTAAAGTGGTTAGCTTGTGTGTTGAAAAAACGTTATTAAATAATAGCACAATTTCTACCACGCCTTCATGTTTTAACGTAGTTTCGTTTTCCATTTATAAGCTTAGTATATTATCTAGCTCTAGCTTGTAATTTACGGAACGTCTACTCATATGCCCTCGATCTCAACAGGGAATGTGAATACGAACTAAACACAACACGAACGCAAGGTCAATACCTACCTCCAAATGTTGTTTGGCATCCTTTACGGCCGCGGGATCAGCATTCATGGCCATCACCAGGTGATCAACCTGGGCTTCACGGGACTCCAGGGTGCTAACCAGGGCTGCCAACTTCTTCTCCAGTATCATACAGCGTAGACCAGACTTTTGTTTGATGCCCAGCATAATCTGTTCCATGGTGTTGGCCAGTGAATCTCTGTTTTTCTCCAGCTGAGGAAGATGGAAGCCAAAACACCATTCAAATGTGAAGATACCTGCATATAGGGCGGAGTCGTTTGTGCACAGGGGAGCAGGATCCAGATTAGGAAAAAA